>CM076572.1:446283488-446656234 GCA_034641835.2 Pinus albicaulis
CAATAATAATTTAAGGGCACAATAATAACAAAATGGGGGTTACAAGGGTACAATAATAACAATAAGGGGGTTACACTAACAACAATAAGGGGATATACTAGTAATATAGGGACCTAACAGATACCAAAAGGCGCACCTGGATTTTTTAAAATTTTAAAAAAGTGTGGTGCGGTCGGTTACCTGGTCGCACCGTTGACCCCGTTGAATAGCGGGAATAGGATGCATTGATGAAAATATCTACCCCGGGGCGGGTAATTTTTTCAGCGCACCACATTCCGCCATTTCGACTTGGTCAATGGTGCGGCCTGGTAAAAGACTGCACCGTTGACTATGTATTGATGTCAAGAGGGCGGTGCGCTGACCAAACTATACACCCTGAGGTGTATAGTTTGGTCAATGCACCGCCCTCATGACACTAGTCCATAGTCAATGGTGTGGGATGTTATACCACTGCACCATTGACTTTGGAACAATTCCAAGAGGGTAGTGCGCTTAAAATTTGTAGGTGCACCGCCTCAAGTGTGCGACAATAAAAGACGCATCGTGACCAGTGCATGTCTATTTTTTGTGGCACACCGACTATTTTTGTTTTTTGATTTTATTTTTTAAAATTATATATGTATATTCCTAAATACATGTCTCATTTAATAAAAAAAATTATTTAATATGTCAATCATTCAGAGATGTGAAAGGAAAGAAGAGAGGGAACAACAACAACAACAGGAAAACCAGTATAACTTGGTTCGCCTATGGGAGGCACGAGAGAGGGAGAGAGATGTGTACCCTCGCCCTATTACAACAACTACCTAGGGGCTCCTAAGGCAAGTAGGCCTCCTCAAGTTCTATGAGGAGGCTACTTCCTAAAGGGCCATAGTTTGTTTTTGCGACATCTTATCTATAGGTGGAATTCCCACCTATAGGATTTCCTGGTTGGTCTTAACTAGGGGTACGTGCCCACACAGGAGGACATCTATTTCATTACAGGGCTATCGAGGAGAGGGGTGGATATTCCCTCGTTCCTAGAGGTTCCAGTTGGCTATGCAACAGGGATTCAGTTGGTGTACTCCAAGAGATACATTAGCATGGATATACTATCTCCTTCAGATTTTCAGGTCTCTAGAGGTCAGTTACATATTTCTGCATTTGATAGTGAGGAGGTGAGGTGCCTCTCACTTATGATTTCAACCATTTCACACAGCACCAGTGATGGGCACAGTGACGGGCAACACATTAGTTTCCCACTGCTATATTATGTTGATTATTTAGTATAGGAGCCACGACTTGTAAAGTGGTTTGGCATTTTTTTGTTGCAGTTCTATACAGCCTTAGATAGATGTCGTGTTCATGCACAAGGGAGGGTTAACTTCCCTTTTGCTTCAGAGCTATTTTATTTATTTTTTTAGAGGTTTCTAAAGACGAGGCCTAATTTTGTTCGACAACCTCGTAGGTCGATGTTGGATGCAAATATGCACATGTGGGGACAGATGATGCCCAAGAGGGGCGGGACTGAGTTTTTTGTGAGGATATCGCATGATGCACTAGAGTTTCTAGCCAGTGTTGATGAGCATCCCTTCGTAATGGTACCCTGTCCTTATGCTGGTTTGGATTAGCGAGGGTGTGCCAACATCCTCTTCACAGATGATGAGCCGCTAAATGATAGAGCTAATATTATTGTTTTATTTAAATTTATTCTAACATGTTCTTTAACTTGTTTTTATTAAACTGTTTAATTAAATTGTCTAATTATTGTTGTGTACTTATATATATTTTGAAAACATTGGGTCCTTTGATGGCGATGACATGCCCGCGCACCAAATGATCCAGGTGTGGATCCTGATGACGATCAGGATATGGAAAATGCCGAGGATCATGAGGTCAGTGCACACAGAGATGCTCCTGCTAGTGCACCGATACAACCTTTTGCTAGGCATGGTAGGCTTGATAGTATATTGAGGATGGATTTGGGAGACCAACTCTATGCATTGTTTGTTGAGGTGGGAGTCAAGCCCGCTACTATGAGAGATATATTGGCTGATGGTAGGCAGGTACATATATGTAAAGGCATGCCGCGTGACATGTACAACCTGATACAGCATTTTGTAGGAGCTACGACCTTAGTTATGCAGTTTAGGAGGGCCCTTGCACGTTATAGGCATGGTCGAGATGCAACACGTGATAAACAATCTGTGAGCAGCGACGCATCATCTGATAATCACGATTAGGGGAGTGATCATTGTTCACCACGCACCATGCCAGATGAGCAGCCTACAACATTGACCAGTAGTCATCATGGAGAGCAAGCTGGACCATTGACCATGTCGAGTCATCACGATGAGAAACTGACAGTTGATCCTGATCAGCATGAGGCACCAGTACCAGATCAACAGGCACATGATGATCAACATGTATCTGAGCTTCATGTTGACTGAGCAGGCCTCGACTAGTACTGCTATTGATGATGTACCACCAGCTGATATATGACATTTATAGTACAATTCTATATTTTTGACATTATATATGTATATATATATGGTCCATGCATTTTATGTTCATGTTGTAGTTGTACTTAATTTACATGTTGGTGATCGTCATGATGTGTATATTTTTAGGTCATGTTAGATATGTTCATATAATATGCAGCTTGTAGATAGATGTGTATGTGATAGTAGTTATTTGACATGAGATGTATATTTGATGTTTGTGTTGTGATGATTTTATACAAGGCTAATTGTGTTTTGTTAGATGATCATGATCACGATGATGTTAGCGAATTTGAATTTTTTTTTTAGTCGAATATGATGTTTGTATGATGGTTATCATGATCGTGATGTTTATTAATTAATTTAATATTAAATGATCATGATATTTATTAAATATTATGTCATGATTGTAATTGAAATTTTAATTTTAATTGTATGTAAAATTGTATTTGTATTTGTAATTGTAATTGTATGTAAAATATTTGTAAAATTTTAATTGTAATTGTAATTTTAATTGTAATTGTATCATATATGACAAATTGTAAAATTGTAATTCTAATTCTAATTGTATGTAAAATTCTAAAATTGTAATTGTAATTTTAATTATAATTGTATATATGTAAAATTGTAAAATTGTAATTGTAATGGTATATATGTAAATTTGTAAAATTGTAATTGTAATTGTAAATTTTATGTAAAATTCTAAAATTGTAATTGTAATTGTATGTAAAATTCTAAAATTGTAATTGTAATTGTAAAATGTAAAATTCTAATTCTAATTCTAATTTTATGTAAAATATTTGTAAAATTCTAATTGTATTACTGTGAAATGATTGTAATTGTAATTGTAATTGTATGTAAAATTATAAAATTGTAATTGTAATTGTATGTGAAATTGTAAAATTGCAATTGTAATTATAATTTTAATTTTAATTGTAATTGTATGTAAAATATTGGTAAAATTTTAATTGTATTAATGTGAAAATTTAATTGTATTAATGTTTTTGTGGAGGTAAATCCCCTCTGCGGACAGAGGCAATCCCTACTAGCCCAGACCAGGTCTAGCAACAATCGTTCATGCTATAGTGCAGGTTCCTAATTGCAAATAAACCAACTAGCGATGAAGGCTTACCTGGAATCAAACTCTGTCGCTCGTAGAGAAAGCGACGCTCCCGTTCCTTAGCTCTGGCAGATCACAATCCTCACGATCTCCGTGATCGGACACCTGCACACGCAAGAAACAAAACAAACGCAAGCGTAAAATCCAATGCATACAACTATATGTCAGTCAGAGAAGACATAACTCATGATCATCATCAAGAACAAGAGTGGAACCATAACCAATAGTCGCTTATCATTAATTAATCAAAAGAAGAATACAACCATAGCTCTGACGCTGAATTCTCCTTCGGAGGGTCGTCAGCAGAATGTGTCTCGATAAAGCCTGTAAGGGATGGGACAAGCCTCTCTCTCCGGATGTGTCGACAATGATCTCCTTGCTTGGATTTGGCTTTAAGGGAATGGATCAAAGCTCTTGCAGCATTAGGCTCTTGGGAACTTGGAGAATAGCTTGCAAATGAGATGAGCAAGCTTTTATAGATGGAGGAAGGGGAGTTGGGATCCCTATAATCATGGGATTGGCCCTATCCTTAAGGAAGCTTCCATGAGAGGTGGCAAACCACTTCCTCTACATGGAGATCCGGAGCCAAACCTCCCAACTCAAATTAGATACCAGTTCCTGGATCAGTTAGGACGAAACTTCTGCCATTTATTTTTAAAAAACACTCCTTAAAATGGCTAGCACGGGTGCAACTCTAAGAAAGAGTGCAAATTGGCGCGCCCTCTTTGGAGGATTTGCCCCATTGGCGCGAGGGCTGAACTGTGTACCCGCGCAAATGCAAAAAGAGTTGTTTTTAGGGTTTTTCACAAGGAGTTGTCTTCAGGGAAATGAAAGCTCATGTTCAGAGGAATGTCATGAAAGTGTTTTCAAGTCATGTTGCTGCTCACAGGTCACGGAATGAGCCCTCCAATGTGCGGGATGGGGATCGCAAGGATGGTGAAAAATTGCTATGTAACAGATGCCCCCTAAAGCATGAGGCCCGAGAGAGAGAGGGGTGAAATGCTTTACGAGAACGTGTCTAACTGAAAACACTGCCGTCGAAAAACCTGCGTAGAGAAGTACAACTGATATCTCAAATACATGATATATACGTGGTATGGGCACAGCCATCCATAACAGAGTATGTAATAATCCAGATCTGAGGCATGGACGCAGCCATCCAGTAAGGATCGATAAATACACTCAGGTATGGTCGCAGCCATCCAATCAGTGAGTCATGTAACTAATCATAAGAATCCACAAAATCGCAGCCTGGATAATAACAAACAGGAATCCAGGGTCTTGCGCTCCATCTCGATCCGAACAAAGTACAAGTTCAAGCATACGAATATGTGAGCTGAAGTCGAACATGCAAGAACATCGCCCGATTACCAGCCAATGATGAAAGTTGTTAACAGACGCGAGAGATACCACCAATGGTCCTCAAGGTACTATAGGTACAATCTACGGCATGTGAACAATGAGCTGACGTTGAACACCAGCAGAATCACTCGATCGGAGGCCAATGATGAAAACCTCACGTCGAATGCGAAGAACCTGCCATTGAGGCATGTAGGCTCCAAGGTACCAGAAGGGAGTCTCTAGATCAGCTTCCTGGATAATGAGCTGAATTCGACAGGAAGTGACCTTGATCGAAGGTGGGCCATAATGTTTCCCACATCATCAACATGAGACAGAGGAACATAATGTCTTTGTGAATCAGGATCAGATGAGAATCAAAGGAAGTTTGAAATTTGCAGAGGTCAACTTCTCTTGAATATATCGGCGGCACGACAGTGGATTTGGCAGTATTTGACATCAAAAGATCAAGGGTCATGATGACAAGGCAAAGAGCAGATGAGAGGTCAAAAGGGATCATCCAAACCCACAGAGGCAAGTGGAAAGTGAGATGAGATGTCCCCAACCCGACACGAATGCAAACAAGTGCCATGTTCAAGAGCGACATACTGTCGACACGACAATGATGTTGGTTCCATTTTCCCCACCATTTCTGGCGAGTACCTCTTTATTTTTACACAAGCTTGAAGAGGATACCATATGCTTGTCATATAATTCCATCCTTCGGATGAATCCATCCTAGTACATTTAACGAGCCCTAGGAAGGAGAAACTCGAATATCGTCATTACGACTGAATCCGATGTCATGAGGGTTTAACGAGTCTGACAAAGGAAGAAATCGACATCTTTTTCATGTTTACAGAGTTTGAAAGACAACAAAAAAGTAAACTCCAACAGTCCCTTTTCGTAAATAGTTCCTCAGACCCGAAAAGGTAGAAAACTATGTCTGAGAAAACCTCCTAGTCGCGATAGGCTAGGGTATTCCTTTTTCGTAAATAATCTATCCCAGCCCGAAAAAGGGGTAAACGTATACTAGGTAGATGTCGTTTCGTGACCACTTTAACGAGATCAAAACGACAAGTGACTCGGCAATATTTTCATGTTTAGAGAGTCAGAAAAGAGCTGAAAGTTGACTCCTCCTGGAGGAACGAGTGGTATAAAGGGAAGCAACTGGTTCTGGTAATGGTGGAACTGCTCGAAACAAATAAAGGTTAAGAGATTGGCTAACAAAGACCACTCATTGCAACGGTTCCTTAGGAATGGGTAAAACAACCAAGTGAAGGAATATGATCGGCCAAGCAGATAGTGACGATGGAGTGAGAAAACCAAGGCTTATCTGGCAAAAACAGGCTGATAAAATGGAAATCAAAAATGGGAAAGGTTTCATTTTTACACAAGCTTGAAATCAGGAAACAAACTATGCTTGAAAAAGTAAGCATGCCCCCAGCATGGTGACTCAATTCGAGGTACATGCCCCCCAAGCTTCAATCCATATGGTGACTCGGATGGAGTGAAGGTTTAAGTTACGAGATCAAGAGGAAGACTTGATTGGGATTTTACGAGAACTTATCAAAGACTCGAATTGAACAGGAAATTGTTTCATTATTTTAACGAGGTTGACACATTAAAAGAACTATCCTCGGACACCCTTGTTTAATTTTTTAAGGAGCTTGACACAAGACAAGGAACTCTGCTCCGAAGAGCTTGTTTCATTTTTTAAGGAGCTTGACACAAGAAAACGAACTGTGCTCCGACAACCTTGTTTCATTTTTAAGGAGCTTGACACAAGACAAGGAACTTTGCTCCGAGAACCTGGTTTCATTTTTTAAGGAGCTTGACACAAGAAAACGAACTCTGCTCCAAAGAGCTTGTTTCATTTTTTAAGGAGCTTGACACAAGAAAACGAACTATGCTCCGACAACCTTGTTTCATTTTTTAAGGAGCTTGACACAAGACAAGGAACTATGCTCTGAGAACCTGGTTTCATTTTTTAAGGAGATTGACACAGGAAAACGAACTCTGCTCTAGACCTACCTCATCATAATGAAAAAGAGGTCATCGCTTCCAAGAGTTCCACTCCCGATGGAAGGAAAACATCCTGGAAGTCAGGACCCAATGCCCCCAGCACCTGATGCACAATAGCACTATCACTAAGTACAGGCACGGGGTAGGTAGCCACATAGTTGACCTGCGGTGGGGCAGATACAACGGGTGGATAAAAACTAGGAAGGGATGATGGCGGGCCAGCTGCCATATCAGGACCAAAGAACGAAAGCTGATCAATGGTCACGACCTGTCCTTCATGTGGAAAACAAACCACAAGAAAAAGGGAGGAGACGAGCACTCCCATGGCATAGGTGTAATCGAACCCCAAAAGCAGATAGAAATCCAAGGGGCCTAGAACAACCATCATGTCCATATGGACAGTTTTACCTCCCAAAGTAATAGGTAACCTTGGAAGGATCCCTAACGGTTGACTTGTTCTTCTGTTAAATGCCAATAGATTCTACGTAACAGGCGCAAGTGGCGGTGAACCAAAAGCTTGCCAAGTAGTTGAGGATAGAACACTAACAGACACGCCTTCGTCTATAATGGTTCTGGGTACGACCAGACCAAAATCCTGTACTGTGATCTCGAAAGGCACATAAGACGGAAGGCTGTATCCTGTAAATCGATTCCAATCAAAGGAAGCGACCAAACTACTCGGAGGGGCTACCATCAAACCGAGATGGTCTTCCCCTGATGTTATGGAAGAAGAAGGAGCATCCTCCACGACCTCCATCTCGAAGGCGGGAGGAGTATCCTCTGGGACCTCCATCATGGGAGGCAGAGGAGCAGCTTCTTGAGGTATAAGGACAGGATAATCCTTCTCCAAGTCCGAAGAATCTAAAGAAACAAGAAGAACATATGGGGTGTGAGATCCAATCTCAACGGAAAAGACCTGGTGCACCGTAGATGGGGCCAGTTCAACCGATCCCACGACCAATGGTTGGTCGGGGATGGATTCCTGAATCTGAATTTCTGAGGGAGCGGGATTGACCAGGGATGACTCTTGACCAATCGTAGGATCAGCTGGTGGAAGACTCAAAGAAAGCTATTTGTAACCAGCGGGAAGGCATGGTGTAGAAACAGTCGGGTTGTCCAACACTCGCTTGGCTTCATCCATATAAGGACAAAGGTGAATGGCATGGTGCCCTTCACACAACTTACAGGGATTGGTAATCTTACCTTGCTTCTTAGGAGCCTTACCAGCACCAGTTGAAGATGTGCCCCCAACTTGACTCCCGGAAGCCAAAGGCAATGACGAACGACCATTAGACCATACTTCAAGCACCTTGGAAATGTCAGGGCAGTCTCGAAGGAGATGGTCTCCCATGCACAACATGCAAGGGAACTTAACTTTCCATGGAGGGTTGGAAGGTTTATCAAGAGGAGGTGTTTCGGAGGCAGTAGCTGCATCCTTAGCCTATCTCTTATCGGACTTCTTCTTCTTTGTCTTCTTCTCCTTCTTCTTAGCCACCTAGTTACTCAAATCCAGACTTTCACCAAGCGAAGTAGAAGAGGAGGACGCAGAAACAGGCGAAGAAGGGGAGAGGTCCACCTTGGAATTAACATGATTTTGTTCAGGTGGAGGAACTGATTGAACAGTAGCCGAGACATTTGGGACCACAGAGGTTGAGAACAACCAAACAGGAAACCCAACAGTTAACCCAGGAAGGGACAACGTTGCCATATAAGGAGCGCCAACATTTCCAAAAGGAGGAAAAGGACTAGGATTCCCTTCGGAGGGGATTCCTTGGTTGGTGAACTCTGGAAAAGTTGCCATCAACAACTCAAAACTGCACACGGGCCAAAAACCAAGGCACACATTCAAACGAACAACAAGAAAACTCTAAAAAGGGTGTGTGATCGCAGGTGATTTATTTTACCACATTGAAACTTAGAAACTTCACCGTTTCATGCTTTAAGAGTCGAGAAAAAGATGAAATATGACTCTATCTCTTTCAGTTTTGAAGCAGGTGTGAAAGGACAAGCGCTTGGTGATCTTTTCAAATTTAAGGAGTCAGATAATATCAAAATGACTGCTCAGGAATGCTAGGCAAAGGGTGTACCAAATAACCGTGAACTGCAATATACACCTTATTTTAAAAATGAAAGAGAAATCAACCAAGGACTTAACGTACGTGCAGGCAATCTCCCCGAATGCTGTGTCCGGTGTATCACGGATATAAGGCGGCAGACTCGGCTTCCTATGGATAAAGGATAGAAACCTAGTGGGGTCTCCCTTTATATACGCGATGGTATGGGGAGCACAAGTCCGTACTAGTGCTGTCTAAAGCCAAGAGGCGAACGACAGCTACTAGGTTTTAAGACGTCGGAACACGTCTCTAGCCTAGACCTCTAAATGTGTTTTGTTAGATTTCAATGCTGCCTTAGTGTAAATTGAGTAAATTTTAATGTTTATCTTCAATTACGTGTCAGTTTTCAGGGCCTAGCGAATGTAATGTCTCAAAATCTCCTAAATGCAAACTACATGCCACAGTATATCATTTCATTCAATGAAAGCTAGTTACAAGAGAGTTGAGAGCTTTTCACACAAACAAAATGATCAGAAAACAACCAGTATAGTCTCTAATGCAG
This sequence comes from Pinus albicaulis, assembly GCA_034641835.2. Lineage (NCBI taxonomy): Eukaryota > Viridiplantae > Streptophyta > Pinopsida > Pinales > Pinaceae > Pinus > Pinus albicaulis. The sequence goes on from CM076572.1 coordinate 446,293,068, forward strand.
CTAATGGAAACCAAAAAACTTTTCTCTCAAAGTCACTAATCACTAATAACACCGAAAAGATTTTAATTTGCACTAGCTAGTCAAAAGAAAAAGAGATTTTTGTATTTTCAATGTTTAATAGCAACATGCACTAAACAAAATGAAAACTAATGAAGAGAAATTTGAGATGTGATGAGGGAAGAGCAAAACACACAAATTTCACTTGACGCAAACACACAATCAGATCTCCAAATTGACAAAACAGTCCCTAAAAACCAATAGAATCCCAAAGACTCAAATGGACCATGTAATATAGGCCCAAAACGAGGCAAAGTGAAATTCGAATGAAGAAGAGAAAAAACACTCAAATAACGCAATAAAACGATAAAAAATTTCCAAACGAATGCAAAGGAGAAATCAAAAGGTTGACTGAACAAATAGAAATCCAAAACTCCCAAGGGAGGCTCGACACACAAGAGCACCTAAATGCCCTAGGGCTAGAAAGTGAAATCGATGGAAACGGGCAAACAACCAAAGGAAGAAGGACACAGCCAGTCAAACAAGGCTGGAGAACACTCAATCAAGCGAAAAAAAAAGGCCAAAATCACATATCAGTATCAGAAGGCTCAAAACACAGAAAACCCTAATACCTCACAGGATTGGCGCGACTGTGAGGCTAAAATTAGCGCCAGAATGGAATTGGCGCGGGTGATACACAAGAAAACTGCGCCAATGGGCACGACTATCAAGCTGAAAAGAGTGCCAGTCGAGTTGACTATGGAAAAATAAAAAGAGCATTCCAGACACAGACTAAACAAAAGCCAAACAAACAGAAAAACAAGCCCAAAGAGCTGACCAAGCAAGCAAGGTCAAGAATCAACCGAAAAGACAAGACAACACTCCAAGTGTTCAGTTCATAAACTAAACTGGAGATTGACTGAAGCAGCATTGATCTACTTCGCTAATGCAGAGCAAAAGCGTTTCAAAGGCTATCTGGCTAACTTCAGGCTCCGTCTATAGCTTATAAAACAAACAACAACAAGCTAACGATCCCCAGCGGAGTCGCCAATTTTTTGTGGAGGTAAATCCCCTCTGCGGACAGAGGCAATCCCTACTAGCCCAGACCGGGTCTAGCAACAATCGTTCACGCTATAGTGCAGGTTCATAATTGCAAATAAACCAACTAGCGATGAAGGCTTACCTGGAATCCAATGCTGTCGCTCGTAGAGAAAGTGGCGCTCCCGTTCCTTAGCTCTAGCAGATCACAATCCTCACGATCTCCGTGATCAGACACCTGCACACGCAAGAAACAAAACAAACACAAGCGTAAAATCCAGTGCATACAACTATATGTCAGTCAGAGAAGACATAACTCATGATGATCATCAAGAACAAGAGTGGAACCATAACCAATAGTCGCTTATCATTGATTAATCAAAAGAAGACTACAACCATAGCTCTGACGTTGAATTCTCCTTCGGAGGGTCGTCAGCAGAATGTGTCTCAATAAAGCCTGTCAGGGATGGGACAAGCCTCTCTCTCTGGATGTCTCGAAAATAATCTCCTTGCTTGGATTTGGCCTTAAGGGAATGAATAAAAGCTTTTGCAGCATTAGGCTCTTGGGAACTTGGAGACTAGCTTGCAAATGAGATGAGCAAGCTTTTATAGATGGAGGAAGGGGAGTTGGGATCCCTATAATCATGGGATTGGCCCTATCCTCAAGGAAGCTTCCATGAGAGGTGGAAAACCACTTCCTCTACATGGAGATCCGGAGCCAAAACTCCCAACTCAAATTAGATACTAGTTCCTAGATCAGTTAGGACGAAACTTCTACCATTTATTTTTTAAAAACACTCCTTAAAATGGCTGGCACGGGTGCGACTCTGAGATAGAGCGCCAATTGGCGCGCCCTCTTTGGAGGATTTTCCCCATTGGCGCGAGGGCTGAACTGTGTACCTGCACCAATGCAAAAAGAGTTGTTTTTAGGGTTTTTCACAAGGAGTTGTCTTCAGGGCAATGAAAGCTCGTGTTCAGAGGAATGTCATGAAAGTGTTTTCAAGTCATGTTGCTGCTCACAGGTCACGGAATGAGCCCTCTAATGTGCTTGACGGGGATTGCAGAGACGGTGACAAATTACTGTGTAACAAATGTGAAATGATTTTATTAAAATATTTTAAATTTGTAAATTTGTAAAATTTTAAATAATTGTAAAATAATCAATCTAGAAGAATATGAATTCTTGTAGTATAATAAAGTTTAGAAAATAATGCAAATAAATTCATGTACTTTAGAATTGTCATTATTTTATTATAATCTTACATACAAAAAAAAAGAACTTTATACAATACGACATTGTTTTTGAGATCAACATAATTGCAAATTATCAAGTGAATATTGATTTTAACATTAACACAATGCAAATTACCAATTAATTTAAAATACATATTATATTGTTTCGAAAAACACATCCTAAAAAGTATAAATATTGATGAAATAAAACATGTACCATATCATGCTCGGTTTTCATGATCACCCTCATTATCTTCCAACTCGCATGGCATGATAACATTATTTTTCTCAAAAATATGTTTTTATCTAGGTTCATGTCTCAATACGAACCACCAATCCCTATCCAACACATCTGGGTAAAAAAAACACCTGGTTGCAGTGTTTAGGGAAAACATAGGGCTCCTTAGCTTCATCCCACATCTTTCTAGAGTTTATACATATCAGCCTACTATCGTGATCTTCCTTTACATTATTCCGATCAAAGGTGTCCCACCACTTTCACCTAAAAATAACACATTGGAAAGAAGAGAAATCCACTTCAATGATCTCTTGTATCTTTCCAATGTAACCTAATGTCCCTCGTACTAGGTTTTGATCACGGTGGCTAGATTGACTAGATTTATCAAACTCCACTTCCACTCCACAATATTTTATGATGTGTCCATCATCTACATTTTCTGTGCGAAAATGGTGTCCATATGCCCACATAGATGGGAACAAATGCACCTATAAAAAAGTTAAAAAATCATAGTGTCATGTGTCTTATAATAACCCAACAGTTAAAATATGAAATATAGATGTAATTAAATTTGAAAGGTGCATTATTAAGTTTCAAATGTACATATAAATTAAACGGATTATTACCGATTTGCTGCACCCAATCCCTATGTCTAGTGCATCCTCTTCAGCACGCGGGTAACGACCAGTTGCACCATATTTCTATCTGACTTGATCAGCAACCCAACATTTGGGGCATATTTTTGGCATATTTTCTTTTAAATTATCGGGATAAGGCATACTTCTACCATTTAACCATCTGAATTCTTTCCTGTCACTATCTCATTTCATCCTCTTTTGTTCATACAATGCGACCCACGATTGTGTCACTTTGGAATTGTAAAGAATGAATTTATTAATTGCTTCAATTTCTGCATTCTATGATGAAATCAAACCGACATTATATAGTACATAGAGATAAAAATATACATTATATCGAAGGTCAACATGAATATTTAATTTCTGTAAATTTGAAAAATTATAAGTCACTTACTCTTTATCAAGCGCTTTTTTCCACTTGTTTGGAAAAACTCCCCTTCTCTTTTGTATGCATCCCTTTCATCATCCTAAATCACTGCACCTGGTCTGCTGTCGATCTTCTTGATGTACTCACTAGCATAATAGAAAGACTCATACGATATGAACCCCCTTTCCATAGACCCATCGAGTTTTGCCCTTTGTCGAACAAAACCTTTCAATTTCTTTATGTACCTCTCTAAGAAGAACATCCAATGACAAGAAACCACCCCAACTAATTCAACCTCATCTACTAGGTGGATTAGAAGATGAATCTAAAAGTCCATGAAACTCGTCGACAATTCCTTCTCAAACATACAAACAATCTCAACTATCTCTTGACGCCACCGTGGAATGCTAGCCACATGAATCTCCTTTGACGTGATCCAACGTACAAATGCAGATAATTTAGATATGGCACGTCCTAGGTCTTGAGGGAATTCATGTTTCACACACCCATGAATGAAAAAATGATAATGACACTGCAAAGTTATAAATACGTGCAATAATATACAAAAGTAGTTATGTTTTATGATCCCTGCATGGGATAAAATTTATTAATATAAAAAATAATAAAATCATTTTTTTGACATTATACGTAATCTTAGAAGAGTCAAATGGTCATGTGATTTCAACCCCGACAAATGGTCATCCACAGTGAAGAAGCGTTGTAATGAAGACCCGTATGAAAATGGCACCCTCACACGCATTATAATTTCCTTTGCCAAAGAAAGGTCGTCTTTTTTTTAAATCCATGGGACATCATCTTCTTTGAAATACCATGATTTAGAGGGACCAGCACCTGCCTCTGATCCTATACTTTCTAATCGTCTTGGCCAATGTTTCTTTTTAGTTTTTGAAGTAATAAGATATTTCCTAACAACTAATGTGTCACTTTGTTTCTATGAAATGTTCCTCCATAAAGAAGATGAAACATTTTTAAATATATGCATGGGATCTAATAAGTGGGTAATCTTAAGATCCTCCCAATATGGGAGGTTATAAAAGATATATTTTCTTTTCATCCCAATGGGAAATTTCCCAACATAGGTGTCGAATAATTCTGGATCATCGAACATAGGCTCCCCATTTGAATCAAACATTTCTATGAAATCCTTCTCCTTCTCTCTCTCATATGCTCTAAGCCATTCAGTCGGTGTCGCTATTGGAGGCCATTGGGTTCTCTCTCGTTTACCATTGAAAGTAGATGTTGCTCTTCTATAAGGGTGTTCTTTTGGGAGGAATACCCTGGAGAAATCATACACTGGCTTTCGTAGGTCCTTGAACCATCTAGCTTTCAGAGAAGGTCCACAACATTTCCATCCAAAATACCCTTTTGTTACAAGAACTGCAATATTATTGTATACAATTAATATGAATGGCATGTTAAATAATATCATGAAGATCATAACAATTACAAAAAATTAAATTACTAATATGTGAAATAATATTGTTACGTATAAAACATATCAGTAAATTAAACATGTAATTTACCAAAGCAAACTGCTAAGCCTGGATAACCATGTGTCATGTAAGAACATATGCCATACAACGTAAAACTCCTCTATGTTGTGATGGGTCTTGATACATCGTATACATTTATCCCATCCCATAATTCCTTCAATTCATCTACCAGTGGTTGTAAGTAGACGTCCATATTCTTCACTTGTCTTCTACCAAGGACTATGAGAACCAACATAAGATGTTCATTCTTCATGGGAAACCATGGGGGAATATTATTATTGATCACCACTATAGGCCAAACATAATAGTTGGTGTTCTGGAGGGAATATGGGTTGACGTTATCGATGGCTATGTTGAGTCGTAGACTTCGTACTTCATCCTTGAATTTTTCAAGCCATGTATCCTCTATATGCTTCATGGCTATTGAATCAGTTGGGATTCGCATAACTCCCAAATCGCTTTTGTGTGAGGCATACCATCCCTGCAAAATAGCTAATACTTTGCAATGAAAGAGCCTTTGAACCCTTGGTATTATAGGCATATGCCTCAACATCTTAAAAGGAGGACCCCCGATTTACCCTTATTTTTTTTATTTATCATACTTGTCATTCCCACATTTCAGACATATCTCTTTGTATGCATATTATCCTCTATATATAATACAATCATTTGGACATGCATGATATGATATGTACTCAACACCCAACATTTTCAAAATTTTATTTTCCTCTTTGCAGCTACCGGGCAAGACATTATCATTCGGAAGGACCTTATCTTTGAATAACCTATATTTGGTGAACATGGAAAATATTAATAAATATACATTACTGCCAATATAACTATTAAGGTTCATAAAATTGACCATTTGTAATGTTCATTGTGTATTGATTATATTTCTCAAATTTATATAAGGGAGGACTTTATGGTAACTTACCCCAAAATTTCAGAGAAACATGCATTCGACAAGCCAAAATTTGCTTTCAAGTTGTAAATTAACATCGTTTTCCCCAACTAGGTAGAGTTTGACTGACTGATAGGTCCAAAGAGAGGGGTGGTGGAAGCAAATTTAAGGCTTTTGAAAAATGTGTCAGCAATATGAGCATCATCCCTAAGCTGATCATCGTTTTGGAATGCATCTAACAACATTGTCTCCATGGTAGTCATATCCCTTAATTAATCATCCATACCAACCTCTATTTGATTTCCTCCATTGACAGCTTGTGAAGAAATACTATTGTTGTAGTCATTCCTAATTGGTGAATCTGGACATAGTGGGAATTGAAGGTGGTTGATTCAACCATTCTTGGTATCGTTCCTCTCTGATTTTTTCTGTTAATTCAGTCTCATCTCAATTTTACATTGTCATGGGGTAACGAAAGATGGTAGGTAGGTCGCTCATCATCACTAGTATCTTAATAATTAAAAAAAAAATTGAACATGATTAATACAAAATATATGATATCAATTAGTAAGAACGTTGACAATATTGCATGATTAATTGGTTTGAAATTGAAATAATTACATTAATCAATATACCAAACAATTATAATTACTACCATCATTGTCCCAGGATTGTGGCTAGAAGATTCAATATTGTTACAATTGGTAGGGTGAAGCAGTTGTCCATTTTCATCTACCAAATGTGCCTTGCGGTATGCTTCTCCTTATAAGAGCTTTCAACGTTTTGGAGATGTTTGAATATTTTGTACATATGAACTCGATTCTGAATCTGCATGAACCTGTAAATTTGTATACATTATAAATTTAATTAAGTTGTGCATGATTGACATGGATAAAAAACATAAATTCAATTAGATAATGAAAATATAAATAAAATTTGAAGTAAATATTACGTCTCCAGATGGATAGGGAGAACTCCACGATGGACTTTCAGAAATATTATGGAACAAGCTAGATTTTGAAGAATGTTTCATTCTATATAATTATGATATTTTATCTCTGCATTTGAGCAAAATGAACAATGATTTTTTGTGTACACACCTAAAAGTAATTTCGATGCCTTAAAAATGGACTTCTTTTTATTGGTGCTAATGTATAGATAACCGCACCGGTGTGTTTTAGTTACTACGCACCAATGTTGTGTTATCAACAGACGCATCAGTGCGGTGCTATTAAGTGATGCATCGGTGACGAATAACTGCAAATAAAAAAAGCACAACTCTATTTTTTTAAGTGAAAAAAAAGCGGTAAATTGAAAAATGGGCAGCAAAATATTTTCGAAAATCAAATTTCATAAAACAATTCTTTAAATACTAAACACTTTTCATTATTTCACTATTTTTGCAAAAAATTGCAGCCATATATTTGCAGGAGACATACCTGTAGCAAGAGAGAACGAGATCACTGTGGAGCAGTGAAATACATTCGAATAGAAGTATTCACACAATCAGAATTCCAAACCTCTCATGATTCAAACCCTGTAGCATAGAATTTCAAACGATCTCGTGATTAAATTTTATTGCTTTTTTTACTTTTTCTGCAGCTTTTTTTTACGCAGTAAGTAAGAAATTTCAATTTGTTGTTCATTTTCATAAAAATAAAATAAAAATAAAAATAAAAATAATAAAAATAAATTAAAAAATCCATTTGTACCCTAAACCCTTCATTCTTTTTGTTTTTGTCATTTATTCTCCATGTTTCTATGATTTCATAATTAGGGCTTTTCATTTTAGATTTATAGGGTTTGTATTGCTATATATAGGCCTATGAAATCCAACCCATGAGACGACTTGCATAGTTGGATCCCAATCCATGTCAGCCCTTGCGTGAATTTTTAAAAAACATATTTCTTTTTTATTGGTGCGTCTGGTGTAACCTAGTGCACTGGTGCGCTGGATTATCCCAGCACACCGTGCACATACTGTTTGATAAAAATAAATAAAACCAAAATTTTTTAATCACTACACCATATGTAAAATAGGGCACTGGTGCGTTATTTAATTATGGCACACCGCGAACATACTGTTTCGCAAAAACATTTTTTTATTATGTTAATTGGTGCACCATGTAACATATAATGCATCGCACCGGGTCTCCTAGTTGACGAAGAGCACCGTATGGTGGCCCCTTGTTTGCGTGGGGTGTTAATAAGAATATGCTGCACCGCCCCCCTCCACGACACCATATGCTACAAAAACTAACACTAGACTATTTTTATTATTTTGTCTATGTTAATCAGTGCGGTAGTTGACATGTAATGCACCGGTGTTCCTTGTTGCAATAGAGCACCGTATAGTGTTTTATACTTTTTGTGTGGTGCGTTTATAAGACCACCATGCACCAACGTCAGTGCGTACACCATGAAAAGCGCACCGGTTTCTCGATATATTTTTTTTTGACCTGAAAAGTTGACAATTTATTTATAAAATATATTAATGAATGATATGGTACATGTTTCATATTGATAAAGAAATGGATGACAAGAGATCAAAAAAAATAATGATAAAACATCAAGAAAATAAAAAAAGGCAAGTTCTTTGTAAATTATTTACAATTTTTTTTTATTTTTGAACTATATGTAAGTTTAACTAATATGTATTGTTTACTGTGTATCATGTAGATCCACAAAATGATGAATCTCAATAAGATTATTTCTGATCTAGGACTAGAAGAGCGTAAAAGCTTGATGAAAAAATTGCAAAAGGATGAATCAGGTGAGTGAAAAAATACTATCGATCCAATATGAGTTTCTTTTTTTAATTTTCATTAATAATATACTTAAAATTATTAGATAACATGTTTCAAACAATCTATTAATTCACATTTGTTTAATGTTCTACAGGGACCACAACTCAGAAAATGAATGTTGTTCTAAGAAAAGAAAAATAATAGAACATGAAAATGAAAATGAATTTCTCCTTAGCTCATCTAGAGTGGTGTTGGAGGTTCACGAAAGGGGAGGGAATTTTACAAAAGTTTGAGGGATCTAGTAGAACGAATGTATAGGCGTTCTTTCCACTTACAATATAAAAATCAATCCAATGATTCCAAGAACCAAATTTTATCTAAACTACAGGAAGAGTATCCAGATAATTGGTCAATGAGACATGTCAGACTTTTAATAGCAAAAACGTAAAACAACAAAAAACAAGGAATGAAAAAGTAATATTCACTTAAGTGTTTTTCTATAATTATTTATAAATATCACTTTTGTTATATTTACTTTTCATATATCAATATAAAAAATAAATAGTTTATTGTCATGTTACATTTTCAGGAATATTATGAAAATCTCAAAAGATGAACGAGTTGATATCAGAAATATGCCAATAGGAATGTCCAAAAAGGTGTACAAGGAGATGGTCAAAGAAATGGACAAAATTGCATCACAGGAGGAGCCATATCAACAACAACGTGCTTTAAATGTAATCTGTAATCATTGAATTTTTCGATCATTAGGTACAATAAATAAACAATTTAGCATTAAATATTAATTTTCATGTATCTTCTTGCAGAAAAGTAAAGAAAATGGAATCCATTCAACACATAAAACAGGACAACAAGGAAGAAAAGGGTTGATATCTAAGTTTGTGAGTAATTGTTACTTCCTTATAACAGCTTAACTAGATTTCATTTTTGCATATTTTAAGTTGTTTTACAAAAATCATTATTGAATGTCTTCAAACAGGTGCTAACATACAAAGAAGAACCATCAGACGAATTGATTGACATTGAGTTAAATATGGGTTGTGAGTATATGTTGGCATATCAGAAATTAATTGTGGAATTTGTAAGCATCTATTTATCTTTTTTTACTTAGCTCCATCTATAATTAGTAGAACAAAAAATAATTTATATTAAATATATGATTTTTTATGGGGTATAAAACTTGTAGGAAACAAAGTATGGAACTGTGCCAATAGATGAAATCTTGAAAGATGGCATATTACATGGTTTTGAAAGAATGTGTATAGTTCATGAGTCAATTGTTGCTATGGTACGTCATTTATTTTCGATTTACATTAATGTATATTATTTAATATTCCAATTTTCATTATTCTCACCAATGTATATATACTCATTACAGTTTATTTTTATGTTTGTATATAGAAGGTGAAGAAGAAGAAATCAATCAACACCGTGAATAAAACAATCCTCAAAATAACCCAAGTCATGGAAGTAGCTCGAGCAATGAGAGCAGTTCAAGTGAAGAATGATGATCATTATGTTTGGATATCAAAGCAAGGCGTTGTATTTTTTGAAATATTTGTCTATGAAATCAGACATTTTGTTTAATGTAATGGACAGAATGTTCCAATTGAAAGACAAAGGGATACCAGTAAGTGTCACATTTTGTATAAAAAAGACTTTCTTATTCATATATATATATATATATATATATATATATATATATATATATATATATATATATATATATATATATATATATATATATATATATATATATATATATATATATATATATATATATATTTTAATTTATTCTATTGCGTTCTCCATTATCGCTGTGAAATGTAACACCACTGATTAAATTTATGGATGATTAAATATTATAATGAAGAGATGTGAAATATGATGATATGATATAACAAATTAATCCAAACATCACATTCAAATGCACTAATAAAAATTTAATTGATATGAATACTTCTATAATATATCTGTCGTCTTTTGATGAAATGTTATAAGATGTATCGATTTTTGATGAATAATGAATTTTAAAAAATCACAATAATTGCATTGTCACAGGTCAATGTTTCTAAAAAATACAAAATGAACACCGATGCATGTCAGTTACTGTACACCAATTCGTTTGTATGATAGAGCGCACCGGTGAATTTCTATGACCTATGGGCATCGCAAAAATACTAATACCAATTATAAATCTCGGTGCGTTTGTACGATACTACGCACCGGTGCTTTTATGTGAGACTGCGCACCAGTGCATTTCAACGACCTATGGGCACTGCAAAAATACCAAAACGAATTATCAAAATCAGTGTGTTTGTCCGATACTGCTCACCAGTGTGCTTCTATAAGACTATGTACCAGTGCGTTTATACGACACATTGGCACTACACAAATCCCAATACCAATTAGAACAGCCCCGTGCCTAATGTCACTTACAGTGAGCCCGGTGCAGTTCATTAGCAGAATTTTGAGGTCTAAAATAGGCCTCCTAAGAAAAATGTATAAAAAAAATACTTTATAAGAACCAATAGGATTGAAGATGATGATGTCAACCATGGGGGATGATTCACCATTTTTTAAGTAAAAGGATAAAAAGATTAAAAAATAATAAAATAATAAATCTACTTTTTCAACTAGTATTTTCAACTTATCTCCAAACGTTTTTACTCAAATTGTTAGCGGGAGTACTCTTCAAGGTGAAAGGTATTTTTCTTTATTTATTGATTAATATAATAGAATGATGTGGGTATATTTCATAAAATATAAATCTGAAGCATTTGAATGTTTTAAGAATCTTAAAGCCCTCATTGAAAATGAGAAATATTCTGATATCAAATGTCTTAGAACGAATAAAGGAGGAGAATTCACCTCAAAATAATTTGATGAATTACGTAAAGTGCATGGAATCGAAAGAGAACAATATGCTACTAGGAAACCCAAGAAAAATGGTGTAGTTGAAATAAGGAATCAAACGGTTCAAGAAATGGCGAGGAAAATGCTATTAGAAGCTAATTTGCAGCCAAAATTTTGGAGAGAAGCAGTTGGGACAACAACTTATACCTTAAATCGAACTCAACTAAGACCAAATAATGAAAAGTCTCCTTATGAATTATGGAAAGGAAGACGTGCATTAGTAAAATATTTCAGGATTTTTGGAAGCAAATGCTTCATAAAGATCAATGATGACTCAGCAAGAAAATTTGATTCTCAAGTTGACAAAGGAATATTTCTTGGATATTCCACTAGGAGCAAAGGTTACAAATGTTACAACAATAGTCTATGAAAAATAGTGGAAAGAATTGATGTGAATATCAATGAATCCCTTCTAGAAAATGAAAATCATGAAGTTGAGCCCTTCCTTGAAGAAAGCGAAGAAGAACCTGAAAAATAAGAAAAGGATGAAGAACCTCAAAGTGAACCCTCAAAAAATCCTTCTAAAGGAATATATTTTTTTGTTTGTTTGATCTTTCAATATTGGTGCTTCATTCTTATGAGCCTTGCAATGCTTAGCTTGATGACCAAATTTTTTACAATAGTAACAATACCCAAGAAAGATAGTTTGGTACCTGTTGTAATAGCCATAACTTGAATCAACATTCTTCTCTGGAGTTTCTCTTCCTTCATTTCTTGGTTTTAAGGTGGCCCTTTGTTCTTGGCGAGATGACTTTTCTACTTTTGGATGGAAAGAAAGTATGTCGGCATAACTCCTTGCATTATTCTTTGTACTTGATGATTCTCCTTTGAAACAAATCCCAGATTTATCATATTGAGGTTTTTGAGTATTAATAATGTTATCAAGTGCTTGAGAGATTTTCCAAATTCTTTTGACTTGCTCCAATTCCTTTCTTAGTGATACTATTTTAGCTTCACGTTTTTCACATATATCTTCCTTCTCTTTTAGCTTATTGTTCAAGAAGTCTTCCCTTATTTTTTCTTCCTCCTTTTCTATTTTGAGAGAAATGATCTTCTTTCGTAAATTCTCATTTTCTTCAATGGCACTTATTAGTAATTTATCCACGTTTCCTTCATCTTCCAGTTCTGAATCATCATCATCTGTGAATGCCATGAATAACACTTCTTTTCTTCCATCATAGCCATTTTCTTCATCTGATTCATCATCACTTCCTTTGTGATGAGGGATATTTCTAGTTCATTTATTCTTGATGACTACAAATTCATCTTCATCATACTCATCTTGTTTGGAGAAGAAGTTATTCTTATTAAACCCATTATTTTTGTACACCATCCTTTTAGAATCATATTCATCATCACTATCATTTTTATGAGGACATTTTGCAGCATAATGACCTATTCTTCCACATTTGAAACAAATAAGAGGGTACTTACCTTTTAGATTAGTTCCCTTCTTTAGGCTTCGTACAAATTGAGCTAATTCAGTTTCAGCATCAAAGTCATCACTATTGTTATCCCATCCTTTTCCTCTTTTTGTTGATTTTGAGGCTTTGAATGCTACTTCTTTGGAATTTGCAATTCCTTTCCTCATCTCATAAGAAATGAGAATTCCATGAAGTTCATCCATATTAAGAGTATCTATGTCCTTCATTTCTTCTATGGCACTTACCTTGGAGTAAAATCTGTCAGGAAGAGATCTCAGTTTTTTTGAACAATAATGTTTTCTTCAACATTTACTCCTAACCCTTTAAGAGTGTTAACCCCTTCAGATACTCGGAGAAAGTATGATGCAATATCTTCTTCGTCATCCATTTTCAGACTTTCAAATTGATTTCTATGAGTTTGAAGCTTTTCCTTCTTAACTTTTGAGTACCCATCATATAGGGAAATCAACTTATCCCATACTTCTTTGGCCGAGTCACAATTCATGAATTTTTTGAATTCATAATTAGAAATTCCACTACTGATGGAGTTTAGAGCTTTGGCATTAGCAATATAGGCTTTTCTTTCTTCTAGATCAGTTGGAAGAGTGGAGGGACCTTTGTACCCATTAAAAATATAATGGCATACTTCAGGACCAAGGGACATTAAATAGTAGGACATCCTTTTCTTCCAAAAACCAAAGTTTGTTCCATCAAACATAGGCAGCTCCCATGTTGCTTATGTGTTCTTCATTGTGTCTAAGAATCCTTCTTCTAGCTATGAGGTTGATAATGAATAAGCTAGGTCTGATTCCAATTGTTGGAAATACTGAAAGGGGGTGAATCAATATTTCTTTTCAATTGTTATTATAACTAGTTAGATTCTACAGAAAAATAGAGAAATGAATAATTTATTATAGAAGGAAGAATAATGATCCTTTTACAAATGAATGATTACAATGATTTCCAAGCACCAACTTGGACTTAATGAGGCTCCAACCTCTAGGGCTTCGACCCTATCTTCTCCAAGGCACCAATATTGTGTTTAGGGGCTCCTACCCCAAGGACACCAATCCTTCAAACTTATTTAGATGTGATGTACTTACATGAGTGTTTTAAATAAATTTCTTCATTATTCAATCAATCAGCTCCAAGACTATGCTTGACTGTTCAATATATGTCTCCATCATTGAATGCATATGTCCTCACAATAGGCTTGATGATGCCATCATAGTAACCAAATCATTGAACTTTCAAAGTGCTAAACTGAATGTTCTTCTTGTTGTTTAGCTACCTCCTCCATAATAATTTCCTTCACATGTCAACCACAGTCACAATTCTGAAGGTATAATGATATGAGACACCTTCTTAGCGTTGTAGGTATCTCCTCCACAATATTGCAATACTAAGCTAGTATGCAATTGTAATTTCTACACCAAGATTAACTCCAATCAACCCACTATACTAAGACTCTTATGCTAAGTTCTGAATTCAGGTTTTAGACCGAAATTCCATGTTATTACAGTCGCAAATTTGAGGAGTAATTGGCTACATGACAGGGTCATTACATTCCTATATTCTTGCCTCAAGTTCGTACTTATAAATGACACAGATCTTATCCACCAGGTCTGCGATTTATTGCTGCAACAAGTCTTCAATTACAAGATCCAAGCCATAAAGGAGTCTTGTAGCTGATGCAATAGATTTGACCCTTTAACTTGAGTTTACAAACAGATCTAAGCCCCTCATTGTCACATGTCTGAGGTTTTGCAGATATGAGATATCACATATAATTTTCTTAACCCAAAACATGTCTCCTTTTTGTCCTCCCTTAGTTCACGAGATGTGAACTCTATCTTATGCTCTGAGATGTTTTTGACCGAACACTTATGTCCAAACTAGAATACCGAAACTCCTTTTTATACAAATTTATCATACAAATGAAAAGACACAACTTTTATAAGTGAAGTCAACTAGCATAACTGGGCATAGGTCGGCTTGGGTAACAGATATGATATTCATCTTAAAAATTCGAGTTCTCTTAGACTATTTTGAGTTAGGAGGAAGGTGCTAAAATTATGCTCTAGAGGATGGTAAAGGTCTCATAAAAAAGAACTACCTCTAAGGTAGAGAAAAATAAATTTTAATGTGATTGGTCATTTATTGGTATAGAAATGAGGTAGGGCGGAATATATAGGGCTTCTTTATGGTTTGATCCTTCAATGTTCGCCTTCTTCATCATAAGCTTACCATGCCATAGTGATATATGTCATTATGTAGTCTTCCATCATCATCTATTCCTTCAACAAGTATGGTCATCCATCATTATTTATCAAGGTACATGACTGACACTTCTTCATCGTTATCTAGCATCCTATTGCCATATGACATAAATGACAACCTAATTAACATCAACAATGTGTCTTTCCTCATGTTGGGTGTGTGTTATATTCTTTCCATGACTAGCCCCACACAGTAGTAAGAGTGGGGTGGCTGCACCCCCTTCGCCTGCTCTAGGCAGTGCACGAGGAATTTTTTATTTTGGACCCTATATTAGGTGGGTGGACCTACCTATCATTTTTTGCATGGGTCTAGCACATGGTTTTTTGCATGATGGTTTTCTGCCCATGATGTTTTGTAGATTTGGTCAAGGGAATTACGATTATGTTCTAATCTAAGTGTAATGGATTGGGGTTTATGAATTCTTTGACATGTATATATATGTATTGTAACATTGAAAGGAACATAATGAAAAATCAAGATGGCAGTCCCTATTTTTGGATCCAGGAGACAATATTTGTGTATATCTGTTTTATTTTTTATGCTCTCGATATTGTTTGTTTTCTATTTTTAAGAGTTCATTTGCAAATAATTTTTGTACAGGGTTAAAACCTACACCTCATATTCATTTGGCATATTTTATGGCAAAATAAATGGATTCTTCAAAAGTGTATCTTCATTTATTGATCTTGAAATCATATCACTTTGATTATTGAAAAAATACTCCCACCAAACTGAATCAGAAACATCAAAGAACTTATATGTATCTCTAATACATATTTTAATTTCTTCCAGGCATTCAAAATAATTTATATCTATCTTATGTCTTCGTGCATTATAGAGTTCAAAAACTAATTGTAATAACAATATCTTTGATGCAAATATTGGATGCTCTATAATGAACTTCAAAAATTCTAATCTTGATGACGACCCCCATTCTGGAATAGTTGAATACTTCTTGCCCCATATAAGTGTTTTCCCATCAATTTTTTTGATACAAAATTGATGTTGGAAGCTAATGTCATTAAGTTGGTCAATGCATTTCTCCTCACCATGTGATCCTAGAATAAACCTTCGCATGTCAATATTTTTTTCCAACACATGAAAAACAGGCTTTGGAATGTATGATTTGTTAATACATTCAATTAATGATGGCAGTCTCCGAACATCTTTCCTCCTCAATGTTACTAAAAAATGATTAAAAATCTGATCAATATGGTCATGAGTATGCCCAACAAGAAAGAAACCAAGCTTTACCTTTTCTAAAATTCCCAATTCAACGAGCATGTTTAGATACCCAAAAAGAACTTGATTTGTGTTTTCACAGCTTGTGTTGTCTAATCGCATATACAAAACTTCAGGAATAATACCATACCAATGAGAAACCACATCATGGATTATAGTTATGGTCAAATTTTCATCATTATGAATATTTTTAGTTGTGAATTAAACCCTTGGAAACACCTTCCCATGAAAGACCATACAACCAACCAAGTGAAACTAAATAAAATTGTCCTCCTGTAAATTTGTTGGTTTGTGGAAAAAATGTGGCAAGAGTGTTTTATCAAACACTCATCAATTATCAAACCCAGATATTTATTTGGATTATCATAATACTTCTTTCAATTTTTATACAATTTTTTCCTTTCACTTGGTTATTGAGTGTGATGCTCTTAACTTTGCTTTGACAATGGAATATGCACATAAAATAAAAGAAACCTATTAATAGATATATTTTCATAGTTGATAACCATATAATTTTTAAAATAATGTTATGATTGCATACCTCTTTCTTCCCCTTGAAATTTATCCCTTTTTTATTTAAGAGAAGCACATGTACTGCAAACCCCCATCCTTTTCTTCTTAGGAATACGTAAATTTTTGAATTTGTTCTTCCATATCCTTGTAAAATATGAATATGTAATAAAATTACCAAGTTCTTCAAAACCTTCTACGTATTCTTTGTATAAGTTGTAGACTTCTTGTCTTGAGAAATTATCTAGAAAATGTATTCTATCTTTATTTGGCATACTCTCTCCATGCTTTCAAAAGAATTCTTTCATCCATGACATTGCAGTATTTGCTAATGGCCCAACCTCTCGTCTATAATGTAATTTTGAATAATATGTGGGATCCTATTCCAATCTTTCTTGGACTTTTGACAAGCGAAAATTACCAATTGAATGCAACATTTTGAAAGCCATTCTGCAGATAAATACATTCCCAATATGATAGTCATAACCTACTAGTGTAGATTGCATGCAACCCATTAAATATGAATTTTCCATGCTTTTATTCATTGGAAAATATCTTTGCCTTTTCTCCAAAGAAAACTTGAAATCCATATGTTTCAAGCAATCATTTCGAAAACATTCACTTGAAATTAGATCACCGATAGAACTTCTGCTTGTGATATATGTTGTCCTAAGCCTTGTATAACTGGAATATTTTGGATTGAAATGAAAAGGTCTACTCCTTCTCCTAAATACAATGTTTCCGTGCAATGACTTTATCATTCCACTATCCTCTGTAGAATAATTTTAATCACCATGAGGAGGAATATTATCCTCACTATGATCATTCTGAACATAGTTAAGAAATTCATCACCATCATTGCTTAGAAAATATTCATTACCATCCTCACTTGAAGAAAATTCTTCACTACCATCATCTGCACTTTTTAAATATTGACTCAAATGAAATTATTCACCATCTTCATCCATGATTTTGAAATCTTCCCTTGGAGGATTCAATTCTTCATCACCATGAGTGCCTTTCAAATTCTCACTTTGATAAAATGCATAATTCATATTTTTTCCTCTAAAATTATAATTTTCAAGAAACTATTCAGCATCCCCTTCATAACTGGTGCTCTCATAATCCTTAGGATTATGATTAATTGGAAAATATGACTCTCTATTTATATTCAAATTATCATTTGTATGAAAGTATTCAAACTCTCTTTCATCAGTGGTTGTCTCATAATCCATAGGATTAGAACTAAGTGAAAACATTGAATCTCTATTTAATGGAAATTCTTCATCTTCCCCTTCGTCATTTCTTCTCTCATAATCCTTAGGATTATGACTAAGTGGAAGCTTTGAAACTCTATTCACTGGAAATTATTCATCTTTTACCTCCCCTTCCTCATAGGTGCTCTCATAATCCTTAGGATTAGGACTAAGTGGACACTTTGAATCTTTATTTATTGGAAATTATTCATCACCCCCCTTCAACAGTGGTGCTCTCATAACCTTAGGATTCAGACGAAGTGGAAAATTTGATTCTGGAAATTCTTCAGCTCCCACTTCATTAGTGGTGCTCTCATAATCCTTAGGATTAGGACTAAGTGGAAATGTTGACTATGGAAATTCTTCATCATGTCTTTCATCACTGGTTCTCTCATAATCCATGGGATTAGGACTAAGTGGTATAATTGAATCTTGATTTACAGAAATTTATTTTTGGTGCCCTTCTTGGATGCTGCTCTGATCATCCTTAAGATTGGAACAAAGTGGAAAATTTGACTCTATATTCATAGTGAACGTATTAATGTTATATTCATCAATATGAATAGAGTTCTTGTGTGACGAAGATGTTGATGTTGCAGAAAGAAAAACTTCACTATTAGAAGAATCCATTACTTTCAAACAAAATATGTTGAATGATACAAATGCACCCTCTCCCAATGAAAATATATACCTTAAAGACTAAAAATTTTCCCTCTAAAATTTCCTCCCAAAAATTTTCCCTCCAAAGTTCCCACCCAAAAACTTTTGCCGAAAATTTTCCCTCCAAAAGTTTCGTTCGAATTATTTCCCTCCAATTTTTTTGTCTAAAATGTATTTGAAAACATTTTACTAAATTGTTGATCTTGAAAATTTTCACTCTACTTTCTATTCAAAATATCCACAAAAATATTCATTTAATGCATTCCTTCAAAACTGAAATATTTTTTTTATTTAAATTATTTAACATTGACTACGTAACTAAATTAATTTTTATAATTTATATTTTATTTTTTACTAGACATTGAATAATAATTAATATAAACCTATAATATTAACTACATATTAATTTTATTAATTTTAATTTTAATACCACATTCGAGAAACACTAAGGTGATCCCAAAATCTTCGTTAAATAATAACATTCATTGTTTCTATTTGTCACATCACATCAAGTCTTCTGGGTTTTGTTAAAATATTTAGAGCAATTTTGTAGAGGCGCTGCATTAGCATCGATAACACATTGAATGAGAGTTTTTTGCATTTCAAATGTTAGTTTTCCTTCTATTTTGACCATTTAAAGATGAATTTGGAGAAAATTTGTTCTTTTATGGTTCTTATGCTCCAATTTTTTTTTTTGAATTCTTTTTGCAATATCATACTTTACAAGAAAAAACGCTAATTTTTTATATTTTTATAATGAATAACACGAAAAAAAAATCAATTTTGTAGGTTCTGTAGGAGAAAAAATAAGAAAAAATATATATATTTTAAGGCTGCTCGGTTCCTCCACCCAAAAAAAAAAAAAAAAAAAAAACCATTACCATAAAAAAAATATAGTTACATTTATTTTATTTTTTTCTCAAAAATGAGAAATTTTTTTTAATATATATATGAGGGTTGGAGGCCAACAGGTACCTGTCGGCCTCGGGCACCTGCCTGTCAGCCTCCGGCTCCCAGCTGGGCCGAGGGGTCAGTTCCTAGAACCAACCACTCGCTCCAGTCGGGGGCTAGAGGCCTACAGGTAGGGTTGTCATGGCCCAACAACCCTGCTCGTCGGCCTCTTGCCCCCAGCTGGGTCAAAGGGTCTATGCTAGTCAAGGGCGAGAGGCCAAAGGGTGGGCCTGTCGAAACCGAGCAGCCATCCTGCCGGCCTCCGGCCCCTCATTTTAAAAATAATATTAAATTTAATATTAAATTAAAAAGAACAATTTTATTTAATCATATATAATTTTTTTACAAATAAAATTAATTTTGATTTAACTTAGGAATGTTGAACTTGATCTTACTCTTACTTATTTCATTTGGAATGAACTCAACACTATCCAATATCATATAATACAAGGTGATTGTGAAGATATTACAAAATTCATACCTAAAAGGGAATATGCCCTAGCTATTGTACATATTCCTCATGGTTTTAATTTCCCAGATATTGGATATTATAGTGAACCTTATACTTATCAAGCTTTTAGTAAAATGGTTACAGGCTTTCAATAAGTCACAACATCACCACTTTGGAGATTTGTGAAATTTCATTCAGACATACAATTTTCAATGTTAATAACAAGCTTCGAGGGAAAAGCAAACTCAAGGATGCAGGTTACATGGTAAGACATTAAAATTGTATGTTTGATTAATGTTAAAAAAAAAAGTATTTATGTACAAGTTAATTAAAATTTTATTATTTCATGTTACAAGAAGAAGTCAAATCTTGTTTCTTGTTTTAGATGAATTACAGAAACAATCCAGGAGTATGATTTTAGGATTATCCATTAAAGATAAGATATTCAGCATAGACTCAAAGGGAACAACTTGTCATCTAGCCCTCCTTCTAGTGCAAAAATGTTGACATTGTTGGATACCACCAACATATAGGGGGTATCCCCGATGTGACGTCCCAAGTAGACCTCACACTGTTTGGAGTAGGATCCCCATTCGGAGTATCAACCCAACCACCATAAAAAAAGGTTATTCCTAGCTTCAAAAAATAACATAAAAAGATTATATACATAAACCTTGAATAAAAAAGTAATTTAAAATGGTGAAACATCGATTGCAATGTGTCAAAGGATACCTTCATGATGGGAGAGACAAAAAGTGAGCCTCTAGAAGGAATTAATAGTATTAACCTAAGGGAGACAGACGAGCAAAGAAACATTTTTTAGTTATCTAGTGAAATAGTTCACATAGATACAACAATCATTAAACCACATAAAACACACCTTCAAAAAATATAAGCACCAAGGCCACCGAAATATTTCAATCTCCTTCACCAAGGCCACCGAAATATTTCAATCTCCTTAGTATAGATGAATGAAACATATATAGAAAACATCCAAAGAATAGTCCTAAGATATTCACAATACATCCATGAAAATGTGTTGGATCATTGAACTTCAATTATAAGGTGAAATATCCAAGTACACAGTTGTAATAGTGAGACACTACTTCCAATAGTGGAACATTAAGTCACTTCTTGATTCTCCATATAAAATTTTTCTCTCTTATGCCAAGTAGAGAATCCAAGATTAGCTCTCCAAATATTAAGCCTCCAAAATCCCCTTGCTTGATTTATGAGGTCTCTTTTATAACAAGAGGAATGAACTTTCATATCCTCATGACTCTTGGATTACCCTCATGAATCATGGAATTCTAGTGTGTACATTGTACTTCTAAAAAATTCTTAAACTTCTAAATGAATTTTGGAATTCTATAAATCTTTGTTCATATATGACTATGTGACTCTTAATGTTCCACATATGATTGTTGGACTTCCACACATTAAATTTTTTCCTTTTCTTTGAAAATACATCATTAAACTCCACATGATGATGTGGCATGACACATGGACATACATTGACCACTATGATGACAATTGTAGAAGTTAAAACTTGACAATGATGACATGAACTTCCTAATGATGTCGCAATGCCAAGTTGTCTTCCTTGCGACTTCATCTTGCATTCTTGATGATAGATATTATATATTATTCATCTTCATGAAATATCTACTTTGTTTCTTATCTTCACCCTCCAAAGGGTCTTGGATCAAAATTGGAATCCTCTGATTCATCATGCAATGTCTTATTTCTCTTTTAGTCCATGATCTGCTTCCTATCTCCATGATAGCTCTATTTTGTTCTTCTTCTTCGCATGTGTTTCTTTATGCTTTCTCCTTGCACAATTAAAATCTTCAAGGTTCATAAGAGGCCTTCAAGGTGTGCTTGTGTCCTCAAGCAAGAGATAGAGAGAGATCGCGGAGCACAAGGGTGCACTCTGAAGAGGCGAAGGAGTGAGGCATCAAGCCTTCAGGACTTCAAGTTGCGCTAATGTGCTCAAAGAGACAAAGAGGGCGTAAGGGTGCACTTCGAAGAGATGAAGGAATGAAGTTTCAGGACTTCAGGCCTTCACGTTGAACACATGTGCTCAAGGACAAATAGGACACATTGGCACATGTCGAAGGCATGAAGGGAAAAAATTCAAGCCTTTGAGGTGCACCCATGCACTAAAAAACGAAGTAGTTCTTCGTGTTGAGGGTGTTTTCTCAAGCTTCAATATGCGTGACTGTGCCATGCGCTCAAAGGGAAGGATTAAACTTCATTTTTTTATATTGTTCCATGCACTCTAAAGCTTCATGAGTTTCTATTCTGCCATGCAGTCTAAGAGGGCACAGTTATTCATGTCGAAGGGCTGCGCTCAAGCTTCAGGCTTTGTGGCTGTGCCATGCGCTCAATGGAAGGATGAAGCTTCGTGATTTGTGTTTTCACCATGCGCTCTAAGGCTTCATTCTTTGTGAGTGTGCCATTCACTCTAAGAGGGTGCATTTCTTCATTTCGAAGGAGTGTGATCATAGTCCCAAAGTGTGCTCATGTTTTTGAAGTGTGCTCAGGATCTCAGAGTGTGATTTTTATGGTAAGAAGGCCTTTGTTTGTATCGAATGTGTATTTTAAAGGAGATAATATCATTTTTATTCTAAGGTGTTCTTTTTCACTGAGTGCATGAATTACGCTTCATCACTTTGAAGTGTGATTCATTGTTTCTAAGTTCGCTTAGTTGTTTTGAAGTGCGCTTTTTAGTTTTGAAGTGTTCTCAAGCATGGAAGGGCACAATTCTTTCCAAAAATGGCTACTTGTTCATCTGGAATGTGATTTTGACTGAGGGAGGTAGCAAAAGGCTAGACTAATTATCCTTACGAAGTACTAATTCACTATGAGAGGAATGAGACCTTAGAAAATACTTATTGCATAATTATGGGAGGAAATATGGGTCAATGAGGATCATGGATAAGTTGTGAAAAGTACATAGTAAGAGGTCTAATTCCTTTACAAATTGTATTGAATAGTAGGACTAAAAAAGGGATTCAAAATAGCTAAGTCTGAGACTAAAAGAGTAAAAGAAAGAAATGCATTTGGTCACAACTAAAACATGGATCAAACACATGAATTCCATTGATGCGATCCAAGGGAATGCATAGGAATCATGAACAACAATCACACCTTGAAATGATAGCAAAGAAAAACTTGAAAAAGTTAAAGAAATTGAAGGAAACACATGAAAAAATGAAGATAACATGAGTATGACACGTGTTAATGAAAAATAAATCAAAATGGACATCCGAGAAAGTGAAATAAACAATTGTGAACATAGAGGCACGCAAAAACGACATTTGAGAACACTCACAAAAATAAAAGTACAATCGCAACCAAGGTGGGGAAGAATATCAATGAAAGTGCACATTAACTGTCCATATGATTTGAACATCACACAATAATTGTCTTGACAGAAGGTGTTATTCATGTTCAAGTTTTCATAAAGAAAGTGTTACTGAAGATTGAGAATGTGTGTGTAAGTGCATTCATAGTTAAAAATAGGAATAAGGCTTAAAATTTTTACGAAACATAAAATGACCATAAAGTGGCTATAGGAATACATATCGTAATATTCTCAATAGGCTCCAAAATTCAAGTGTGGGAAAACTTTGGAGGGTGTTTATCGCAGAGACAACACTTGGTGTCACACTAGTAGAACTCCATATTCTCTGTTTATTTTTAATTCTCCAAGTGCAAGGTCTCCATATTTCAAGAAGTATTGATTCATATTGTGGATTTTCTTGGATTCCCTACTTAACCTGATTAGATATATAATCCCCTCCATTCCCTTACTTTGTTAAACATAAATCATGGCTTTCCAAATCACAATTGTTTCGATCTAGGAAAGGGTAATATGCACAATGATTTTAAGATGTTCATAGTATGAGTTTCATATTTGGTGTTGATCCTTCCTAGTAGACCTCGACAGTACCCCGGCGGAGTCACTACAGGATCACAAGCATTGTTTCATTACTAGAAAGCCTGGACAGTGACCCGGTGAAGTCACTTCCTTCACCTCCTTGCGCAGGAAGCCTTTCTCTTCTTTCACCCTTTATTTATTTATTTATTTAATAGGTGCTAATTTCAATTAAAAATGATATGTTTTATGCTTAGCACAATTACTTCAATGTTTCTTTATCCCAATGACAATTTAGATTTCCAATAGAAATCACATTGACCATAATTGTAGATAGAACATAAAATAAAATGAAGAAGACAAGCCAAGACAAGATAACACAAGATTTGGAAGATGCCAAGAAAAAAATTCCAATGTGGGGAAAACCCTTTGATCAAATATTCTTATTATTATATCATATGTTCAACACAAAAAGAGAGTACAAAAATTCAAAGTTGACTTTCCAAATCAAATTCAAAACATCCTTCCCAAATCTACAGTTAATTGCGATTAAATTTAGCCCTAACCAGAAAGTAAACGAGTCAAATCAGCAGCAAAATGTCTCCTTTAAAGATCGGTCAAAGGCAGTCAAATTCAGCCTTCAACAATGGTCAAATTCATCCCAAAACAGTCCTTCAAATTTCAATCAAATTCAGTCAAAAGAGAGAGAAACTCTGCTGTAATTTTATCTAGTCAAAGTTATAATCAACCCTAAATTCAAATATTCTTATTGTTATATCAAATTTTTAGCACAAATAGAGTTCAAAAAGTCAAATTTGACCTGCCAAATCAAATTCAAAACATCCTTGTCAAATATGCAATCAATTGCAGTTAAATTCATCCCTAACTAGAAAGTAAACGGTGGTCAAATGAGCAGAAAAATTTCTCCTTTAAAGCTCAGTAAAAGGCAGTCAAATTTGGCCTTTGACAATGGTCAAATTCAGCTCAAAACTATCCTTCAAAGTCTAATCGAATTCGATCAAAAGAGAGAGAAATTGTTTTGTAATTTTATCCGGTCAAAGTTGCAGTCTAACCTGAATTAAACGATGGTCAAAGTGCCCAATTTTTCTCTATTCCTATGCCCAAAAACTCGGCCTTGCAAGATCAAAATTCTGACTCAAAAAGCGTAGTGTGCACCTCTGGTCAACGCTGATTGATCTTGCAACAAAATTCTGAATTTTTGGCCTGCAATTCATCCTCCTTCTTGACACGTGTGTGACAGAAAATAGTTTCCCAACAAGTGTACTACCCAATCAGATGAGGAGAAATAATAATGTGTGAGTGATGATGATTCAAAATTAGGTGAGAGGACACTTGTATTTATACAAGTCGTCGAGGGTGAAGTGTCACATCCATTGGACTTCATGAACCTACATGATGATGAGGTTGACCTTGACATTTTTCACATGTGTGGGAATATATTCAAAAACACATTTTTTCTTGTCCAAATTTGATGATCTTTAGGTCTATTTTGGTCCTCTCGAAAAGAGGAATTTAATGCAATAATCATCTCCACCAAATGAGCTTTCCAATAGTGGAATTTGGCAGTAGTTTCCAATTTTAACACTCCCTCTCAACTAGCGAGAATTCCACCTATCAAATCATATGTCATCATCGATCATCATGTCATCCTTTTTTCATGTACCATCTCTGAATTTCATCTCAACTCTATTGGAAAACTACATAATAATGGAGAAGAATTAATCGAGAGTGAGTCACAAGACCTTGCCACTCTCCAATAAAAAAATTCAATACATGGGTAGAACCCCAAACAAATTTGATCTTAAATGATCAAGTTATTGAACACCACGCATCCTAGACATAGGGAATGCAAGAGTACATGATGCGTCCATATTTAGTGCTATGGTCCCTATCCACTTTTCCTAACTCATTGGCCATATGAGAGGTACTTCCCATGAATATCAAACTGCATGGGTAGGATGTATGTTTGGGCATCAGTAGGAGAAGGCGAACTGCTCATCTTACTCATATGTCATAGGATAAGGTGAACCACAAATCCTATGCATATTTCAATTGTATGAGAAGGTGAACCACTCACCCTACACACATGTGTTTTAAATCGTAGGGGAAGGTGAACCATTCACCCTGTACATAGTGCACTAATAGGGGAAGGTGACCCACTCACCCTATGGTCTCTCATAGCTCTAATAAGTACCTCAAACCCCCAGTAGCTCCCAGAGTTCAATATTCACTCAAGCAAGACCCTCATGGGAGGGTCTTTCCATGAATCCAAGTCTCTCTTATAAGGCTAATAATTTTATCTTTCCCAAGGGATTCGTGAGGATATATGTGACCTTATCATTAGTCCTGATGTGATGGAGCCTTATTTCTTCCCATTCTACCATTTCATGGATAAAATGGTACCTACATGTGCTTGGAGTGGTCATGGAATAGGTAATTATTTGAAAGGAGAATCACAGACTAGTTGTTGTAGAATATCCTAGTGGTAACCTCCATGTGCTCAAATATATCACAAAAGATATTCCTCAACCAAACATCTTCACAACAGGCCATACTAGTTGCAATGTATTCTTCCTCAGCGATGCTTAAAAAAACTGATTCCCACTTCTTGCTCATCCACAAAATCAAAGCAAACCCCTTTGAGAAGAAACGTGCTATTTTTCTCTTTCGATCCACCCATTTTCAGCCCAAACAACATCAATATATCTATGTAGTTTCAGATTCCAAACAGTGTATCTCACTCCATAATTTATTGTGCCATGAAGATATCTTAGGAGATTCTTAACAGAAATCCAATGTATGTGGTGAGGCTCGACCATAAATTTACTCAATGTTTTCACATCGAAGCATATGTCAGGATGATATTTTACCAAGAACATCAGGGCCCCCACAAGTTTTCTATATTTAGAAGGGTTTTCCAATGGAGACCCAACAACACTCCCACATAACTTCTTGAATTTGAGTTCCATCATAGTAGAAATAAACTTGCAATCCACTATTCCACATCTCTCGAGCAACTTCACAATGTATTTTCCTTGAGAAAGGAAAATATCACCTGGATTTTTCCAGACCTCCAAGCCTATGAAGTAGTGCATCAGACCTAATTCCTTCATCTCGAACTTAGAAACCAACTCCCTCTTGCATTGATAAATGAGAGGATCTGCACTTGTCAGAAAAACATCATCTACATAAAGGAACAAAATGAGAGGAATTTCCTTTTAAAACTTGAATGATAGGTTAGGATTAACATTGCTCCATGTAAATTCCATATTCATAATATAGCAATAAATACTCTCATACCAAGCCATATGGGCTTTCTTCAGCCCATAGAGTGATTTCTTCAACTTGCAAACATGTTTCCTTCGATCTTGAATTTTGAACCCTTGTGGTTGTTCCAAGTATACTTCCTGCTTGAGAGATCCATGTAAGAAGGAACTCTTAACATCCATTTTATGTAGGCTCCATCCTTGAGTGGCAGCTAGAGAAATAATAGATCGGATATCGGTATATCAAGAAACTAGTGAAAATATATCTTAATAGTCCACTCCTTCCTTTTGAGGGAAGCCTCAAGCAACAAACCTAGCTTTATATTTTTCAGCACTCCCATCAGCTCCATGTTTAATATTTTATAGCCATTTTGAGGTGACTACAAACTTGTCCTTAGGTATATACATTATTCTTCATGATATATTCATACTCCTCATTCATCGCATCCATCCAAACTTGGTGCTTTACGACTTCTTCGAACTTACATGACTTAGTTTGAACAATAGTACTCATAGCAGCTAAGTACCCTTAATACATGTTTAGCTTCTTACTTTCACAAAAATTCCCTCTTGGATAAATTTGTCTTTCAACATCTTTGAGAGTATCTTTAAGCCACAAAGGTATTTTCATTGAGGTAGAGGGATTACCGAGAGGTCGATCAATGGGATCCATTGGGCCTTCAACATCGGGCATCAGCTCGTATGTCGAAGTTTCATCGTACTTTCTTGCAACATCATCATTTTCCTTCCTTGGGATAGGGAGATCTTTGGCTTCCCTAGGGAAATATCTTCATCGAAAGTGACATCATGGCTTATTTCCACTTCTCTATGACCAGACACATAGATTCTATATGCCTTTGAATTTTCACTATAGCCCACAAATGTACCTTTCTTCCTAGATGCTTACAACTTTTTTCTTTTGTCTTTAGTCACATGAAAATACATGGGACAACCAAATATTATAAAATGAGAAACATCAGATTTCTTACCAGTGAAAATTTTTTCAAGGGTCTTGAAATCCAATTTTTGATGTGGCCTCCTATTTTGGACATACATGATAGTGTTGGAAGCTTCTCCCGATAAGAACTTTGGCAGGCCTTGATCATGGAGCATGGCATGGGTGAATTCCATGATTTTTCAATTCTTATTCTCAACAACTTCAATTTTCTTAGGAGTGTATGGAACGGTTGTGTCACTCTTAATGCCATCCTCCCTACAAAATTCATTGAATTCATTTTATTCATATTCGGTTCCATTGTCAGTCCTCAATATTTTTATCTTATTTCTTGTTTGATTTTCCACTGAGGCTTTGAAAGAACAAACCATTTGAACACTTCATATTTCTTCTTTAAGAAATAGATCCATGTTTTTCATGTGAAGTATCCACAAATATTGCATAGTATAAGTATCCTCCCAACGATGTTACGTGAAAAATACTAGATAGGTCAAAATGGACCAATTGAAGAATATTAGTAGTTTGGCTTTCACTAGAAGGGAAAGGTCCCTTTGTAAGTTTCCTATATCCACAGACCTGGCAAACTCCTTCATGATTCATGTTGAACTCAGGCTCGCAAGTCAAGGCTCCCAAAGGACTTCCTCCAACTTGATAGAGACCATCAAACATAAATTCAAGTGTGAAGGCATATTTAGGGTTACTTTGACAAATACATATATTTCCATCAATGAATACTACATTGAAGCATTTATCTTTCATCGCAAAAATAGACACCAGGTTCTTCTTCAAATCGGGCACATACAAAACTTCTTGTAGATGAAAAATTTGACCTTGATTTAAGTGAAGAGTGACCGTACCTATCCCTTTCACAGGGTAGGTGGCATTATCTCCAATTATGATCTAGAAATTAGTATTATTTTCAATCAAATTTGAGAGGGCCTCTTTGTACCCAGTTAAGTGCCTTTAGGCTGCACTATCAATCAACCTGTTGTAACTTATTTTTACCCCTGTAATATTTTGTAGTTTTTCCTTCATTTTAAAAATAAAAAATAGAGAAAAAATGAAAATAAGAAAAACAAATAAAATAAATGAAAATAAAAGAGAAATAAAGAAAAAATCAAATACAAGAAAGAAATAAAAAAGGATAGAAGAATAAAAATAATGTACTCCTAGTATTAGCGTGCAAATTTAAATGTCACATTTTTTTTTTGTATAATACTTAGCATTTTAAATGGATTATTTTATTGTAATAAATTGATTTGATTGATTTTCCACCGAGTGTTTAAAGTCATTAAATTTTCAATGGACAAGATCGGGTTTTCCCAGATCAACGACCCC
This sequence comes from Pinus albicaulis, assembly GCA_034641835.2. Taxonomy (NCBI): domain Eukaryota; kingdom Viridiplantae; phylum Streptophyta; class Pinopsida; order Pinales; family Pinaceae; genus Pinus; species Pinus albicaulis. The sequence goes on from CM076572.1 coordinate 446,322,915, forward strand.
CGATGGATTGCAGGACCCTCCGTGTTGTCGAGAGTTAATGGAGGGGGGGTAGGGTGGAGGGGAGGGGCCTGCAAAGTGGTTTTCCCGATCCTGCTTTCGAATACATGGCAACCCCTAAGATATTGTGGTAAGCCCTTCCGAAAACCACAAACCACTTCCATACCCCCGACAAACCATCATTCCTCCGCTCACTAGTCCCGCTAGTTTCGCCTATTGCCAGAATTTCGCTACACTTATCCATCTTCATTTCATCTGATAAATTTATAAGATAAATGTTTATATATTTAATTCCCTCGCCAATATTCAAAATCATTTAATTCTCCCACTCCATTAACCGTTATCCCAATTTTCTCGCTATCAACATTTTTATTAAAAGCCTATCCCTTATGCAAAATAAATTCTTTGTTGTTTTCTACTTAAAATAATAAATTTGATCTCAAATATGCAAGTGAATGGCAACAATTTTCAATCTCATGATCATCCTATCTTCGGGTAATTGTTATATCATCCTCCTCAATTATTATTTTCCTTAATGGCTTCCCATAAAGGAAAATCAAAGATATCTTTAGACGATATCGTATTACCCTCTGTAATCAATTTGGATGAATTACCTTTGGTTGATACCCATTTAAAATTTGTAAAGACAAATTGTGAGTTCGACCTATATGACTTCACAATTAGGCTTTCCAGAAATACCAAGATGTTAGTGATGAGTTTTGACTATGGGAATCCCTACTACCTCAACTCATTTTTCCTCAGACCTATGATTTTCCAGATTTTGTTACTTGATGTGAACCTCGTTATCTCCCAATACAAAGAGTTTCCATTGCTCAAAACAATGAAACCTTGGTTTATATAACTCATGAGTCAATTTTCCAAGCCCTTCAGTTGAATTATCAATAATCCCTATACCCTTTTTCAACTGATGTATTAATGGATATTTATCAGAAACTTTCCTTTTCGAAAAGAGCTCATATCTTAGAATCTTTTATGCCAAAGAACTCTGAATTTCCAAGGGCCAACCCTCCCTATTTTACTGCAATTTTCCCTGAGATGTCTAAACAAGTCATTTCTCTATTTTCTTGTATGTTAGGATATCCTAGTGATCAATGGTTCAATGAAGCAATTTTAGGATTTTTATCAATTTTTTCCACAGGTAAAAATATTTCAATTATGTTCAATTACAGGCAGGTCCTTTCATACATAATTCATTATCACTTTTTAAATTTAAGTGTTGAAGGCTCTTTCAAGAAATAGTCATCTTTGGTCTATTTGTTCTTATATCATCAATCAAAGATATTCAAATTTATTTTTCATAATTTGGATATTATAGGTAGCCCAAAATCAGTTATTCATTAGACCTAATTAGTGAGGAAAAGTTCTGAAGAATTCTCCTTTAGTTATTTTTTCAATCAGTTCTTGTACATGGAAATTTTTTTGTTAAACAATGATGCAGTTCCTAGGATTTCAACTGATATTAAAAGAATTCTACATTTAAGTGAACAATCTAAGGTTGGAGACTGGTATTTATACCATAATTTTATAAAAAAATAGAATTTATGGATGTGAGATTCAACCATAGAAACTACCAATTTTTCTCCCTATGAGAGTTTTTTCCCTTGAATATATCAGGAAAATGATGAATGTAGATGATGTTCATTTTATTTCTAGAAATAAAAAATCCCAGTTCAAACTAAAAGCATAGGTTGGCCCATTCATAGCCAACACAACAACTGCAGAGAGAGAGATAAATGATTTATTGAAACATATGAAGTTCAAATTGAGTTTTAGTTTGTATTATGATCCACTAGGATTTATATCATTAATTAAAGTTGTAGAAAATTCAATACCATATGTTCATGTGGCAAAACCAAAAATTGAACAATTTCCCAATAAAGAAGTGTGGGAGGAAAATACTTTACACGAATTTGAGGAATTAATATCCAGTCAAACAATATTACAAAATCCAAAAAAAAACCTTAAAATAATTAAAAATGCCAAGAGAAATTCAGTCTCCATCAGGATCATATTTAGAGCAAACTGTTAGGGTCCTATAATAATAGGGTTCATAAAATTTTGAATTGACTTGGATAAGTCTTGTAAATATGTACATACCTTGCTTTCTACAAGTTGTTTTCCCATATTTTGAAAAAATGAAAAATAATAAAAAATCAAAAAGAGGGTAAAAAGTCCTAAAAGAAAGATCAAAGGACTTAGAAAAATATATACCCCGAAAGAAAAAAGAGAAATAAGACCTGAAAGTGAGAAATTCCAAATGGCACTACTTTACTTTTACTGCAAGAATAATGATTATGTGCAGACTGTCAATAAATGACATAATCCATGATCAATTAAACAGTTTAATCTTAACTTTTCATGTTTTCAATTTCATGTTTTAGATAGTGAATAAAGATTTGTCAAACAGTTTAAACTTGACAAATCAGTAGATAGGTAGAGAATAATGAGGAGCTCAATAGTCTAATCTGAGCCCTTGGATGAAATAAGGTAGATTTAGATAGTTTTATGATTTGAAAGAAAATGTTTTAAGGTTGCAAGCCTAAATGCACCTACAAAATGAAGAAAAAAGGTTAGAAATACAAGATTGGGTATGTAGAAAGTGGTGGAGAAATCATGTAAATAATACATCATCAGGAAAAATCACTAATTTCCCCTCCCCTATGAGTATTCAGTATTCTAAGCTATCAGTCAAACATGCTCAAATCATTTCTCTGATTTTTGTTGGGACTAGACCCAAGGCTCTATGACTAGTTAGTTAAAAATATTGAGTTCTTATGTTAAATCCTCATTGATCATCTACCCTTCTTTCATACATTAAAACCCCTTTTTTCCTAAGTAAAAACAAATTCTTACTTAGTAAAATTGTAACCCTAGAATAATTAACTCTATCCCTTCATAAGCATTCATAAAAACCCACAAAATCACATTTATCCTAAGTATTATTGAAGGAAATATAACGACGAGAAAATGCTTGATTATTATGTTATACTAGGAGATAATGTGTATTTTGTTTTACATTTCATTACCCTTTCATATTAACTTTTAACATATTTTATTAAATCCCTAAGGAATACCCTTTCCTAGTTATTAATTCCCTTATATTTTAATAAACCCCAAAAACCCACTATTATAAACTTTTGACCAAAGTATATTATCCCATGTGCGTAATTGAAAAACCCAAAATATAAAGCCCTTTGGTCTATAAGGTTATCATTATTCAAATATCCCGCCCTATAGTTTTTAAACTATCGAAAATGGTTAAAACACTATATAAATATATATATTGCGCCTGCACCTTTGTATATTGCTTAAAACATTATCATATGTTTTAAAAACCATTATTTATCCCACCTGCTTATATTTTATTAACAAAATTTAACAAATGTTTTAAATAAAAACTATAAACCCGCATATACCATCCTTAAAGCATATCTTTTATGTTTTATACCATTTAATCCTTAGCCATATTATAAAGGTTTTTAACCTACCATAAGCCCACACCACATTATAAACCCTTCCGCTACATTTAATCCATCCCGGTCCCACCTTTCTGTTCCAACACAACTCCCGAAGCAATCCTCACCGTTCGCTTCAAACCTTTTGATCTGACGGTCGATGATTGATATCACGTAAACCTTATGCACGACTATCCCAAATAAAAAGCCACGTGAAATGGTCATTTTTCCGCTGACCCCTCCCCTCCATGTGGCCCCTTCTGATTCGATCATGTGAGTTTGGCTTAAAACTACTTACCACTAAAAAGCAATGCGATAACCAGCCCGATTTTCATCTATTACATTGCTCTGAAACCGCTTCCCGCCATGATGCGACCTACACTAATGTCAAAGGGTTAATACAATTTAAATGTTTAATTAAACCTTTGTATATGCATTTTTCCGCCTATATGTCGTGTTTAACCATTTTTTTTGCCCTCCCGACTGTGTAAAGCTGTGAAAGCCCCTGATGCCCATTTTTATGCCCAGAACCTCTGAATTCACCATAAGAAACCTTCAAATATTGTTGAGGATCCACACCTACTCCAGTTCAACCAATGAAAGCCTTCAATTCAACAAGAAACCTTAGAAACCTCTCCGGAAAACAAATGCCTGCAGCATAACAGGTATTTTTCTGAGATTCAAACCTAAAAATAAATTCAAAAAACGTTCAAAAGAAAGAGAAAGTTTTTCTTAATTAATAAATTGATCAAATTAAATTTCCCAGAAGTCCTAGAAATAGGCAAAACCCTGGAAAAAATTTCCCAGGAACCCTAGTTGTCTGTTGCGCACCATTTTCGAAGAAAATTATCATTTCTTCAAAGTTTTAAGAGTCAATTTCAAGCTCTAAAGGCCAGAAATCCTCTGCAGGTGCCCTATATCTTCTAAAAATAATTTTTTAACAGAGTTTTAGCCCATTTTTCAGCCAAAAGATTCATAAAACCCTTGTTTTATGTTTTAGACTAGTTTTTAGCCTCAGAACTTCATTTGAGAAACCTAATTGAGCACAAAGACATTCTTTTTTGCTAAATTACCCAATCAGGCCTCTGTTATAGTAAAATTGCCTCTGCAAATAGTTTAAACTTTCAGAATCCAATCAAAATTCCTAAAAAACAGAGTGTAAACAAATATGGAGGTTCAAATACTCCTAAAGCTACTCCTGCCATGACTCCAAATACTGCAATTGTAGTCAACCCATTACAACCCCCAGTTGTTGATATTGAGCATATTCCCTTAACTGATATTGACTACAAAATAGTTGATCCTATAGTTGAGTTCAATTTTTTAGATATCCACGACTGGTGTTTTGAAAAATCTCTAGATGATCAAGAAGAAGTTCACATTTGGGAATCCAATCTGCCCAAATATGTAGTCCCCCTGACTCACCCTTGTCAAGAAATTATCAAACTATGTCACCAGTACTACATTCCTGAACAAAGAGCTATTGTGAATGCAAATAAAGAGGTCTTATTTACCATCACTGCAGAGTCAATAAACCAAATGTTGCAGCTTCAACCAGACCCCCAAGCATTCCCATTATCTATTGAAGCCCTCACTAAGTTATACATTAACTTAGACTTTCATAAAAGGTTTAGAATTTTCCAGACTTTCATGCCTCTGCATGCTGAAATTCCAAAATTAAACCCTCCATATTCAACTGCCAAGTTCCCTAAAGGCTCAAGGCATGTAATCTCCATGCTTTCCTTCATACTTGGGTATTTCACTAATGAGCATACTGATGAGTCTATCTTAGGATTTTTGTCCACCTTTTCTCCAGGACATCCACCTTCAGTTATATTTGACTATGTTGGTTTTATAGCTGATAGCATTCACTATCAATTGACTAATTTATAGCTGGAAGGAGTATTTAGATATACCTCCTAAATTTTTCACTTGTTTCTATTCTTCCCATCAGAGAGCTTTCCAATTTCACTTCAAAAGTTGGATATAGAAGGAAAACCCCTATCAGTTATCTTTTGGACATCTAGACTCATAAAAGAAGGCACAAAATTTAGTTATTCATAGTTTGCAAAGTTGTTTGTACATCCATTGACCACCATTTTGACAAAAATAGAGCAGCCTAAAATCAATGAGGAAATGAAAAGAATATTGGAGCTATCAAAGCAAAGAAAAGTAGGTGATTGGTATTTATATGAGAAATTCACTGAAATTAGAGTTTTTGGTTCTAACTTGTTGCCTTACAAGTTACCAAAGCATCCATCAATGAGGATATTTGCCTTAGAATACATTAGGCAGATCCTGAATTCAAATTCAATTAATTTTATGGCAGCCAAGAAAAAGACCCAATTTAAACTCAAAAATAAAATTAGGCCTTTCATACGTAATCAAAGAGAAGCAAAAAAGGAAGCAACAAGTCAATTACTAAAATACAAATTAGAAGAAAGCTTCCCATGGAATTATGATCCACAAGGGATCTTAAGTAAAATAAGGGTAAAATGTAAATTGACACCCTTTATCCATGAGTCAAAGCCAGAAATAGAGAAGTTTTCTAATCAAATTGAGTGGGTTGAAAATAATTTAACAGAGGCAGTAAACCAAAGGAATACTAGTCACCCTTTGGAAATTTCCAAACAACCAGAGACATCCACTAAAAGAATCAGAGAAGAAGGAGCTTATACTGCAGAGACTACATCAGAGACAAAGTTCAAAATCATTTAAAATAAGAGGCCAAAACTGGATACAGCAGCTAAAGGTAAAGTAGCAATAGATGTTGAGGAAACACAGCCCTTGAATACCAACACTACACAAACAGAGACCAATGTAGCCACTATAATCATCAGTGAGCCAAATCAGAATCAAGAACAATTGAATAATGAAGATGCACATATAATGGAAAGGCAACAAAGTATAGAGGCTTCTTCCTCACATTCAGTGGAGGAGAAGGATTTAGATATTAAAGAAAAATACAAGAAAATCAAATTGAAGAATGAGGAAATCAAAACTGAAATATATTCTCAGTTTTTGAAGCAGAAGCTAGGTAACCAAAACAGAATCCTATCAGCATTTGATTATTCAACTAAAAAATTGATTATGTCAGTCTTACAGCCCACAATACCAATGCCAAAGATAGTGGCTAACTATAAAAAAGTTGATATGGAAGTAGCTACAGATAAAATCCATGAATTGGATCAGATTGAGTTTCATAGGCAAACCTCAGAGATGCTCTATTCTACAATCACAACAAAATCTATGAGTGCTCATAGACTTCAAAATACAATCTCTAATATTCAGGACCAAATGAAAATAGATAAAGCTTCATTATATGCAAAGGATTTAAGGATAAAGGCCTTAGAAGATTTAGTATTACAGGGAGGATATGATCTTACAAACATCAAAGTAGCAAAAGCATTGGTTAAAAATAAAAATGAGGGCATAGTTGCCTTGAGGAAACAGCTCAAGCTTCCTCAAGGTGAGCATCCTCAGACAAAGGAAGTTTTATAGGATCAATAGGAAAAAGATGAAATGATGAGTTTGATACTTCAACTGACAGCTTTAATCAAGGAAATGGAAGTATAAATGGACCAAGTTGTCCAAGAAAAATAGACAGTTAAAGAACCAGTGATTCCCACTGTCATCCCAGTCATCACAGCAGCAATACCTTCTACTTTAGGAGAAAATTTGGCACCAAAAGAGCCACTGGCCACTGCAATGCCAGTGACTTCTTCACCAACTTCAGTAACTAAATCCTCTACAACAGTGTTGCCACCTACAGATGAAAGTAGTCAACTAGTAAAGGCAATGGAAGAGATGTCCTTGAAAACCAATGAAATCAACATATTGACTAAGATAATTGAAAATCTTGAGAAGACAAGCAAATCAGCTCAGATAGATGTTAACCCACAGATTGAGTGAAGAGGTAAAGAAGCTCCAAAAAGAATTAACTCTCAAGGATCAGATATCATATATTAAAAATTACCTATGGAATAATGTAATTGAAGCCATTCATGATGTTTTGCCTTCAATTCAAGTAATTTTTTTAGCAGAGAGAGTTACTATTGGCAGCACAAGCAGAGATCCAAAAGACACAAGATGATTTAGCAGATAAACAAGAACATGCAGTAAGGTTAATAAATTTCCTCAACAGCAAGAATAGACAACAACTTGAAGAATTGAAAATCAATGATGGGACAACTATTATCCTAGAAATTAAGAAAGTCACACCAAAATAAATTTAATGAGGCAGCTTGAAGAGAAATGTGAAGGAATGAATACTGCTATCACTAGATTCATGGTTAAATTCACCAATTTAAGGCAAAAGGGACTTCCTGATATCATGGTTCTCAATGATAAGTCAATGCCTCAAAATGATTATGAAAAAAATATAAGAGAACATGCCAAGGAGTAGGTGAACAAGCCAACAGGTCAAGGTATTCCCACAGGAAAAGTATTGTTAAAAAGTTTTGAATATTTGTTTTATTTGCAGTATGAAACAAAATGATAATTGTGTTTGCAGTATGTTTTATTTGTTTTATTTGCAGCATTTATTTGGCATCAAACCCACATTTTGTAGGTACACTGAGGCTGATGATAATTTTAGGAAACTCAAGAATATTAGAATTCCTAAAAATGAAGAGTGGCAAGCATTAATTGATTTTCTATGAAGAAAGTAAGGCAAACAAATGAAGAAGAAAAAATATGTTTGTTGATTTCACAGTCAAAACAGATTTTTATAGCAGAAAGAAATCTTACTGAAGGTTAAAGAGTATCTTAAGTGAAAGAGTATCAAAGAGAAATAGTATCAGTGAAGGCAAGTTAGATTCTGAAATTATCTAAAAATCCAGCAGAGAGTACACATAAGCAACCAGTTTCTTGTTATCTTAAAACAGTTTCTATTTATTTTGAATAAAATAGGACAACTTGCTGATTTGTTAAGCAAGCTATCACTATTATTGTTGTAAGATATTTAATTTTCCTAAGTTAATTCCTAGAAGTCATCTAGGATATTTTGTAAGACATTTTATATAAATACTTCACTCTTTGAAGTATTTTTGTGTGGTATAAAATTGTTGGAGATTAATATAGATATTTTGTTGACTTGAAGGCTTTGGATTTTGATTTTGAGTAGCAGACCGGATCAACTATTTGGCATCATACTTCAAGATGCCTATGATAAGCTATTTGGAGTGAAGTACTATCTAAAACTTGTCATTGTTATTCTTCTTTGTTACATGCATACATCTGTGTTTTAATTCTAAATCTAAATGTATAACTAGGAGTATTATTATAGGACATGTTAATAGCACCCTGTTTTTAATTAGTTATCATTTCTTTGTTTTTTTTCTGATTTTTTATGTAGGGAACTCTTAATTTCTCCTCTCATGTTTTACCTCTATCTACTACTTCCCTTTTCCGGATCAAAGGATCCTTAAGTGCCCTTTATCCCGATCATACCACCTCAAAAACCAATTTTGCAAGGTCTCCTAGGGTTATCTAGCTTGCCCTGTAGACATTTGACCTTTTAGGCCTTGATCCCAGTTCTGTTAGCTTTACTTAGACTCCATAGCCCAATGGACAAGTAAATTTCCCTCTATCTACCCTCCAAGTAAAATTTTACCACCATATCCAACAAAACCAAACCAAAATTGTACTTTAATAACTAGCCTAATATTCATAAATTAAAAGAAAGTTAAACTTGAAAGAGAGAGCCCTCTCTGAACCCTAGGAAGAATAGATCCTAGAGTTTGAAGTAGGTTTGTGGTTACCTCTAGTATTATTTGAATAAAAACCAAAATCCCATAGCTTAAGAATTTACTAGAGTGATAACACAAACAACATTGAAAGTGATGAAGAAAAGAAAGTCAACAAATAATTATGAAGAAGAATCTTCGGAAGCTCAAAATTCTAAAGGAAATTATACAATTATTCTTACAGGAGAATCTCATTTTCATTGTAGCAGATTGAAGAAACTGAAATATATTCTCCTTCTCCTTCTTCTCCTTCTTCAAGCCAGCAAAGTATATTTTCAAAAAATTTAGAGATGAAAAAAAAGAATGAAGTACTAAAAACTTAAACATATGCATAATTTTGGAAATAATCTTCTAAAACACAGACCAAATTAATTTTTTCCCTAGACAATGAAAAGGGGCAATTCCAATTAGCCTTTTTGGAACCTGTTGTAGCCGCTACAACAACACCCAAATTTTTTGGTATATTTAAAATTTCGGGTCACCCCTCTACTTGCTTAGCTGTTAATGTTTTAACCTGGCCTGTAGACGATGACATCCTCATAACCTGTCCCAAGCCCCTCGTGAGCCTTCTCACCATCATGACGAGGTACTCTTACCGCAACCACGCCATGTGTGAAGGGATCTCCATGCATGCATTCGAATGGAAACTTTTTGTGTATTTACACTGAAAGCTCTTGCACCTTAGATTGTGTAGGCACTCGATTTGGGTACTTCACCAAGCTCATAATCTAATGTTAATTATTTTTGGGAACCATTCTTTAAAGGGTAACTGTGAACTAATTAATGTTATAATATTTCATACAGGTCAATCCCACAGATGATACACTCATCAATGTCATAACCACACCAAGGGAAATAAATTGAAGCTAAATAAAAAGGCCACAGCTGCGAAATTTCCATCTGATGTTTGGCTTTGATATGATAGATGATGAAAGTAAACCTAAAAGGCATCCAAAAAATCATAGGCCAACCCCAGCTTAGTGGAAACATTACTTCAATCCTGCCTTTTCATACTCTCCCTACTATAGCTATGAAATTGGCACACATGGAAGGAATGACATACATAAGACGAGTATACCTTATGGGCAAGTTGAATTTTGCCATGAAGTTTGGAAAGAAGAAAGGAAATATATTTTTCAATGGGGGATCGCATTTTAAAGAGTGGTCCCATCCCACATACATGCTAAAGCCATAACTAGAGGGAAAAGGGGGGATTCTAATTATTATGCATTCCAAAATGCTTTGAAAGGTCATGGGTTACCAAGGATTGGCTTTGTCTCCGTAAAGAGCGCCCTATCAACCACCCAAAGGCCCACACGGCATGAAGTCTGAATATATTGGCAGCATGTACATATGCGTTGTGGAAACTTTTTATCTTGTACAAAGATAAATTCGGGCTTCTCGGAGGTAAAACCGGAGTGCACATCCAAAATAAATATAGTTGAGACAGTGTGTTCCTTTTTGCAGTGCATTTTCGGTTGCAGGCCCGTGACAGAAAGATAAGCTCACCACGGAAGTAGAATACCAATGAAGAAATGGGTTCATGGAAAGAGCGTTAACAAAACACATGTCGACACAGTATTGACCTGCTAACCCTTACCTTTTCAGGGCAGAGAAATCTTTTTATTTATTCTAAATCCACCAAAATAATTAAGCATCCTCCGCATACGAAGTGTAAGCACAGTCGACCTACAAGTTATCTCCGTGAGACAACCTCCGAGATAGTGAGGTCGCGCGTAGCATCAGCATGCATGCAAAGACCCACATGGCATAGAGCCCTAAACAATTTCGCTGCATGCATACATACGCGTGTAGAGACTTTTCGACTCAGAGGAGAAGAAACTAGATATAAATAGCCTTGCACAACGAAGGATCTGGGTTTCTTGGAGGTGGGACCGAAGTGCACGACCAAAAAAGGGTATTCGAGACTGCATGCTCCTTTTTTAATATGTGTTGAATTGCAGTCCAATGAAGACCACCTGTAGCCGATCAGAGAGACAGACAAGACCACAGAGAAGCAAAGGGAAATAATCTGCCCGTTCGATGTTGTGTTGAGATGGAGTATAATTCTCTTACAGCTTATCGTTATTAACATGATCTTGGAAAGAGCACGTAGCATGGTTTTTTTCTTAGCCTCGCCATCATCTGGAGGTTTCAATAGTTCATGACGCATAGAAGGGTGGTAAAACTACCACGACGTTGTTTCTCAGTCCCGGCATGATAATGCAATAAACTGCCATGAATGTACACACCATGAGTGTAACGATGGTTAGCACCCTGCGTTTGAAGTTGACGTAACAACCGAGAAGCATCAAAATCCACGCACCCCTGTATGGTCAAGAGGTCCATCCTCTGTTGAGGATACTTCTGCACTGGATTTCGCCAGAGTTTTGTAGACCAGAACGAGAGACATCGTGCTACGTCCCAACGCGATATGAAAGTTTTTTTTTCTCATTGCATGCTATCGGCATAGGTTGGTGCTTGATATAGAAGCCATGATACACCCAAATCTAGGTTTGGAGAGCGAGCACACTGCATAGTGAAACCTGGAGTTTGACCGGGACAGTGGCTGTAGCTACACAGCTTCCATCGATCACGTCCCCCTCCATTAACTCATCGCTAAACCAGATTGCAGGAGCCACAACTCAACAAAGTGGAGAAAATGCCACCTCTGGCATTTTGCGACTAGTCGCCAGGTCGCAGAGCACATGGAATTGATGGGAGGTCGTAGTCTTGCCCAAGTCGCTAGGTCACAAATCGCACTAAATGAATAAGGGGTGAGACCTACATAAATTTGCGACTGTGCGACCATCGAGAGGTCGCATTCCGACCCAAGTCACTAGGTCGCAGAATGAATAAAGCTACCTAAATTTTGATTGTGCAACTATGTGACCAAGTCGCAGAGTCTCAAAGTTTCAAACAGCCTGGCTTACACCTCTTTGCGACCATGCGACTTCCGGGAGTTTACCTACACTGAATAATCCCAAGTTACAATGTTGTGATATAAAAGGCATCATCATCTGCTCACCAAAAGGTCCTGATACAGGATTAAAGAGTCAATATTCCTCTACAGGATTTCAATAGGAGGTCACAAGGAATGGCTACAAGAAGTCCGGTCTCCATTCATTCCCAGGAAAGATTTAGAGGATAATTTTTTTGATAGTTTCAAGACTTGTGAGTCAGGATCTCCAGGTATCCCTTCGTTGACCAAATGAAGCACTGTTTTGAAATGCGTTGCAAAGCTGAGTTCATTAATCGACCTTGAACCGCTATGGTCATGGAAGAGTGGATTTTGCATGAAATATGTATCTGAAAATATGATTGAAACTAACGCAAACGCATCATCGGTCACGTAACAAAAGGCAGTCAAACAACTTAAAAGATATGCCTCCATACGGTCACCAGATTCTCCTTTGTGAAGCATTTGACCTCATCTAGGTCTACATCTTCAAGATTTGCAAATATGAAGGATCCATATCATCAAGGGAAGTAGGAGCAGTAGATCCATGTCTATGCCCACGTTTTATAATTTCATGTGCCGAGAGAAAGAGGGAGCAACATGTCTCATCAATTAAGCCACATTTCTATAAAGTAGCTACAGATCTACCTTCAACACTAAGTCCACAGCGATACCAATAGACATTATAGTGATTGAATAGGTGCAAAGAAAACCCACATGAGCCATTCTCCCTGACGACATAATGGCACAATATTTGACCACACAGGGGTCCAACTGATTTTTGTTGTGATAAGATTATTGCGTTGCTTATGTTGATTCCCCAACATGTGCATAGATATATATATATATATATATATATATATATATATATATGGCTGATTTACTTTGTTTTCTTGTAGGTAATGCGAGGAAACAATGATGTCCACCCAAATGCAGAGATCTCATAGCTTCCCTAGAGGATGCACAGCTGGTTTTCAAATCGACAAAAAAACCCGCATTATGTGGATGCTCAGTATCTTGCTCAAAAAAAAGACACCACTCTCCCACTTATCAACTCATGCAAATTCACTTTGCACGGAAATGACATCACTAGTAGATAGAAGCTGCTATTTCACATGGCGAGGGCTAAGGCTGGCCTCTGGAGAACAAGGTTCTGATATCTCCGAAAGGGAAATGCAGAAGGGATGACCGAAAGGTCTAAAGTCGCAGATTTCCTCAGGTCGCTGGGTCACATAGTCACACTCACTGTTAAAAGATTGACGGCGCGACCCAGCAATCTAGCGACTGGGTCACGAGGTTGTAGAATCTGGGCAGGTCGCAAGTCAAATTTTTCCTTAGGTCGCATGGTCGCGGATTGCTGGGGGTCACAAGTTGCAAAATCCAGTCAGGTCGCAGGTCGCAACAGTGGCTCAGGTCGCAAGGCAGCCCAACAGTCGGGAAAGAGAAAAATTAGGGATCCCAAAGGGCAAGCTTTGCTCTATAAATACTTCCTTCGTGAACTTTCCAGTGGGACTTTTCTTTTGGACTGAAAAGGATATTGAGTATTGTATAGAAGGACCACACAATGTTGCATATGAATACAAGCACTTGTAAACTCCATTGTTGGATCTGATGTTGATTAATGCATGAGCACTATGAGTATTACATGTGCAGTTTCTAACATCTTTTGGTTAATGAAACTATCTCTTTGTTTACATCATGATGCATTATAGTTTTCTAGAAGTGTGTTAATGGTGTTAAACCTATGTTTCTGCTTTAATTAATGCTAATAACTTTGTTTGTTAACATTTACATTATCGCTGTGATCATTCAAGGAAGTGAAGGGTATTCTGCCATAAGGAATTATTTCTTTTGTGGTTAGAACAACTTTTACAAGCATGACCCTAATGACGTGCTGCTAACAGCATCTCCTTTGGCTCCATGCTTTACAACTCGTCTTGCTATGCATAGTGTTGTTTGACCATTATAATTCATCAGTCATATGTTTTGTGTCATCTGAATAAGCGTGTGTCCTTAAGGTTTGCAAAGTCCGATTAAGACCAAAAAAAAGGAGTATCAAGTAGTAGCCGAACCCACACCCTGGATGGGATCCCTATTCCAAACGGTTTAGAGTCTAGTTGGGACTTTTTACCTGGGAGATCCCCTGCTATTGGCTGGACATTTTTTCCCATCAACAAAATTGGCGCTAGAAGGAGGGCCAGGTGACAATCTGAGCCCTTAGAGCCTACAGTTACTCTCATATCTGTAATGTTTCGTCCCCATATCATCGTCACGAGATGTTTGTCGGAGTTTTATGAGCCTCGATGCTTCATCCCCGATGAAATTATGTATCACTTGTCCCAGCTAAAATTCGATGGTGAAAATGGAGTGTCCATAACCCAACACTTTTTAGATTTCTGTGACTTTGGTGAGTGCTATGAAATTGGCAATGAAGGTTTGATTTGTTTTCTTTTCTCCCTCACTCTCGAAGGTCGCGCTAAGCAATGGTGCTGCACATTTCCGGAAGCTTCCATTCATTCTTTTGAACAGCTCGCCAGTGAATCACAACAAGCTTTTCACAGGTACGATTTTCAAAATGTATTAATAAAGTTAAATGACATCATAATGGAACCTCAAGAACCTCTAGACGAATTCTCTATCAGATTTGTTCATTATTTTTTTGAGTTCCCTGAAAAGAATGTTGATTGGAAATTTTTAAGTGAACAATTCGAGTATGTGATTCTCATTTCCCTTGAACAATTTCAATTAGCAACCCAGCCTGATCCTAGTGGTCCCTATGATGACCCGCGGGTTTCCAGCTGTTCAGAATTTGTCCCTAATGTTTCCTTGTCCATCTCCCCGAGTCCAGACCACATTCAGGCCTCTAAGGAGAGTAATACTGTTTGTGATATTCCTACTCTTCCTCCTAAATTTCCGTGTAGTGGATTTGTGACCTCAAAAGTTATGAGCAATGATAGACATGTGCACAAAGATAAAACCTATCGTGCCACCTATAAATCTTTTACGCACCATGTCGAACCAGAGCTTGAAAACCATAGTGGCTCATTATCTCTCCCGGTTCATGAAACCTATCTCGAGTCCACTGAATGTTTCCCTAGACATAGTCCTAAATCTTATTCACATGCTAATAATAAATTGACTCTTGTCCCAGATAAAGTTGACCTTACAAAATCATTGGACCATCCTAGGCATGCAAGACCATTGTTCACTCCGGATAACACCGATGTGCAAGATGAAAGTCCTTGTATGGTTAACACCCCTGCGGCTCAATATTTTCATTCATTATTCCCCGATTTATTTCATGAGTCCGCCACACCAGTAATTTCTTCGAGACATTCAAAATTTCCTTATCCTAGTATTGGAGACAATCATAAGCACATAGATGTTGTTTCACAATCACAATGCAAAATCGATGAATATTTTAGATCTAATCTTTTTCACTCGGAATCTTTAGACAGCTATAGGAGCAATTTCCTGTCTGGGCAACCTCAAGATATCCCCTTTATTGATCCATCCCAATTGGTAACTCTCGGGGAGCCTAACATGCCAAGTACCCAACTTGATCAAATCGATGGTTCCAGCAATCCCTGCTTATCTGAAAATATATTCACTCATACCGCTGAGGACTGTCACTCGTATCTCTTTGCCGACCATATGAAGACATCGGAATTCTATAATCCGCTTTATGAAGATTCGAGTACCCATCAGGGGACCAAAGCACTTATGCTTCTGCCGGTTGTTACCCCTAGTCCTTCTAACCCTGATGAGACCCCTCAAATAACTCTGACTAGGGTTTCTCATATTAGGGTTTCTGAAATAAATATTCCCAAGTACCATGCTCCTCCCAGCATAACCACGTCGGATATAATCTCATTTGGGCAGATATTTTATTCTAGTAAGGTTTCCCTGAGCACATATTCCTATTCCCCAGTAGCTGGTGTGCAAAAATCGATATACCCCAATTTATTCACCGATAAGAAAACACTGGCCATGGTTTCTAATCTTTTCAGTTGTTGCCCAACCAGTACCAGTTGCAATCAAGCACAAACATGTGATTTTGGGAAAATCCCTCAACTGCCCGAAAACCTTCTGGTAAATTCACCCCATCCTGGCAAATCTAAAGAATCTGATACATTGGATTATCAATCTGTCAGTGCACAAGAATTTTCCCGAATTGATATTGAGCCCACTGACATCTTTCCAATCACTACAATTTATGATCACATCCATTCGCCAGTTGATCTCACGAACCCATCAAAGTCTAGAAAACCCCCGCTCGAAGGCCCATAATTGGTCCAGGAAGCTGAGGCATTTCAACCTTCACTAACGATTAATTCGGATCCTCACATCCTCGGCGAAATCCAGGAGCAACTCCGAATTAGGGTTTTCAAAATAAGGGCTTCTGCACTTGGATGCATGAGTATCTATAATTCACCTGGCAGACGCTTATTCTTCCCATCCTATCAGGTTAATCATCCTCAACACCATGATGAGATTTCTGGTCAATTCGACGAATCCTACCCAGTGAATATACCTTCAAATAGGCAATGGCTTACCCCCCTCCCATCGGACCTAGGGTTGTGCATGAATGGATGTGTGTCATTCATAAATAATTTTAAGCTTCAAGAACATATTTCTGTGTATCAGGATGAGAGTGGAATTCAGCTTGCACAATTCATTTTGGCATGTTCTCTAGTAAGTATCCATGATCTTTTTGTCGTTTCACATACTCTTGAGGTAAGTTTTGTTGTTGATGCACATTCTTGGATGCTAGCTCTGATCCCGAGCATTTTTGTTGTTGCAGGATGGGAAATAATGCGGTGGCTGCACTAGAAATATTATTTCACATAATCCAACTACCTCATTGGTTAAACTAGGGTTAGGTGTAGGCTAGCTAGGATCTGTGAATTAAAAAAAAAAATTAGTTCAAAATTTTTAATTAAGTTTACTTGCGAAATTTTACTTTATAATTTAAAAGTGTGTTTGCTTATGATTAATATCTTAGGCATCATCATGTTACAATTTTTTTACACTCATTTCTTTTTCATTTTGCTTGTTGCTGCATTAATAATCACTACTTGTATTGCGCCTCTTTTCCATCTACAACTGGTTTATCGTTCTCGCACATGGCGTTGCATTGCATATTTATGGACATTGCGTCGTACACTTTCTCCCTCACACGGTTTCCGCGGGTTGTTGACATAGCCTTGAAAGTTTCGATATATCGCATACCATGGTGCGAGCTCGCATTGAAACCCTCATCAGCCTGCTGACTTGTTTTACCCTGATTGCTGGAGAAGTAACTCCATTATTTGTGTGAGGTTGAGGTGGTTACCTCAAGAGGAAACTTCTCTCAGGGCAGTTCATTGAAGTCGCATTCTCAACAAATTTCCTATGAGTCTAAATTCATTAGTCGGGGAGATACGAGCCGATTTTTCGTGGGAAACCTAATGAGTTTGAACGGCCCATACCCATACCTTGATCCTTGTGCCCCACATAATCTCGAACATCTTAATGATCTGTTTTGCATGCTTCACCTATTGTGGTAGATGGGATGTGAAGGTTTGGCACAAGGGAAAACCCAAGTTAGGACATCTTGCAGTTTCTGTAAAACAAGAAACAACCTCTCTTGTTCGTAAAATAAGTTGGGATCCCTCATCCGCCCATAAAAAATAAGTGCCATGAGCACATGAAAATAAGTGCTGCAAGCACATGAAACAAATAAGGTTAAAGGATCGAGAAAGGCTTCTCGTGTAGAGAGGTAATGCAATGACTCCGCCGAGGTACTGACCAGGCTCGCTGGCAGCGGAGCAACGCTTGTGATTTCTTGAAGTGACTCTGCCGAGGTACTGTCCAGGCCCGCTGGTAGCGGAGCAACACTGGAAACTTACTTTAAAAATCCTGAGAATAATAAACCCGCTGCCTTGCTCTTCACATCATCAACAAGCTACTGGCGTCTGTGAGCTTCCGCTTTGATGTGTTCTGATTAGCGAGACCTAGGTGAGGCACAAGGACTGGGCATACCCGTAAAGGCCAAAGTAATACAAAGGGTACCCGCAGAACTTGTTCAATATTCCCTTGCATCACTGTCTTGGCTCAGACTATTGTTGTGATATTGACAGAGGTACCGGATTCTACCAGTGGTTCGCCATATGTTGTAACCGCTACAACAACACCCAAAATTTTGGGTATATTTAAAATTTCAGGTCCCCCCTCTACTTGCTTAGCCGTTAAGGTTTTAACCTGGCCTGTAGACGACGAAATCCTCATAACCTGTCCCAAGCCCCTCGTGAGCCTTCTCACCATCATGACAAGGTACTCTTACGGCAACTGCGCCATGTGTGAAGGGATCGCCATGCATGCATTCGAATGGAAACTTTTTGTGTATTTACATTGAAAGCTCTTGCACCTTAGATTGTGTAGGCACTCGGTTTGGGTACTTCACCAAGCTCATAATCTGATGTTAATTATTTTGGGGCATCGTTCTTTAAAGGGTAACTGTGAACTAATTAATGTTATAATATTTCATACAGGTCAATCCCACAGATGATACACTCATCAATGTCATCATCACACCAAGGGAAATAAATTGAAGCTAAATAACAAGGCCACAGCTGTGAAACTGCCATCTGATGTTCGGCTTTGATATGATAGAT
Organism: Pinus albicaulis; assembly: GCA_034641835.2. Lineage (NCBI taxonomy): Eukaryota > Viridiplantae > Streptophyta > Pinopsida > Pinales > Pinaceae > Pinus > Pinus albicaulis. The sequence goes on from CM076572.1 coordinate 446,341,750, forward strand.
GATGAAAGTAAACCTAAAAGGCATCCCACAAAGCATAGGCCAACCCCATCTTAGTGGAAACATTACTTCAATCCTGCCTTTTCATACTCTCCCTACTATAGCTATGCAAATTGGCACACATGGAAGGAATGACATACATAAGATGAGTATACCTTATGGGCAAGTCGATTTTTTCCATAAAGTTTGGAAAGAAGAAACGAAATATATTGTTCAGTGGGGAATCACATTTTAAATAGTGGTCCCATCCCACATACATGCTAAAGCCATAACTAGAGGGCAAAATGGGGATTCTAATTATTACGAATTCCAAAATGCTTTGAAAGGTCATGGTTTACCAAGGATTGGCTTTGTCTCCATAAAGAGCGCCCTATCAACCACCCAAAGGCCCACGCTGCATGAAGTCTAAAGAGATTTGTAGAATGTACATATGCGTTGTGGAAACTTTTGATCTTGTACAAAGACGAATTCGGGCTTCTCGGAGGTAAAACCAGAGTGCACATCCAAAATAAATATAGTTGATACTGCGTGTTCCTTTTTGTAGTGTGTTTTCGATTGCAGGCTCGTGAGGGAAATATAAGCTCGCCACGAAAGCAGAATACCAATGAAGAAATGGATTCACGGAAAGAGCGTTAACAAAACACATGTCGACATGGTATTGGCCCGTTAACCCTTACCTTTTCGAGGCAGAGAAATCTTTTTATTTATTCTAAATCCACCAAAATAATTAAGCATCCTCTACATATGAAATGTAAGCACAGTCGACCTGTAAGTTATCTCCGTGAGACAACCTCCGAGACAGTGAGGTCACACGCAGCATCAGCATGCATGCAAATACCCACGCGGCATAGAGCCCTAAACAATTTCGCTGCATGCATACATATGCGTGTAGAGACTTTTCAACTCAGAGGAGAAGAAACCAGATATAAATAGCCTTGCACAACGAAGGATTTGGGTTTCTTGGAGGTGGGACCGAAGTGCACGACAAAAAAGGGTATTCGAGACTACATGCTCCTTTTGTAATGCATGTTGAATTGCAGTCCGATGAAGACCACCTGTAGTCGATCGGAGAGACAGACAAGACCACAGAGCAGCAAAGGGAAATAATCTGCCCGTTCGATGTTGTGTTGAGACGGAGTATAATTCTCATACAGCTTATCGTTATTAACATGATCCTGGAAAGAGTGCATAGCATGGTTTTCTGCTCAGCCTCGCCATCATCTGGAGGTTTCAATAGTTCACGACGCATAGAAGGGTGGTAAAACTACCACGGCGTTTCTTCTCAGTCCCGGCATGATAATGCGATAAACTGCCACGAATGTACACACCATGAGTGCAAAAATGGTTATAACCCTGTGTTTGAATTTGACGTAACAACCAAGAAGCATAAAAAGTCGTGCGCCCCTATATGGTCAAGAGGTCCATCCTCTGTTGAGAATACTTCTGCGCTGGATTTCACCGGAGTTTTGCAGACCAAAACGAGAGACATCGTGCTACGTCCCCACACGATATGAAAGTTTTTTTTCTCATTGCATGCTATCGGCATAGGTTGGTGCTTGATACAGAAGCCATGATACACCCGAATCGGGGTTTGGAGAGCGAGCACACTACATAGTGAAACCTAGAGTTTGACCGGGACAGTGGCTGTAGCTACGCAGCTTCCATCGATCACGTCCCCCTCCATTAAATCGTTTCTAAACCAGATTGCAGGAGTCACAGCTCAATAAAGTGGAGAAAATGCCTCCTCTGGCCTTTTGCGACCAGTTGCTAGGTCGCAGAGCACATGGAATTGATGAAAGTGCGACCTACATGAATGTGTGACTGTGCGACCAAAGGGAGGTCGCAGTCTTGCCCAAGTCGCTAGGTCGCAAATCATGCTAAATGAATAAGGGGTGTGACCTACATAAAGTTGCGACTGTGCGACCATCGAGAGGTCGCATTCTGACCCAAGTCGCTAGGTTGTAGAACGAACAAAGTTTCCTAAATCGTGACTGTGCGACTATGCGACCAAGTTGCGGAGTCGCAAAGTTTCAAATAGCCTGGCTTACACCTCATTGCGACCATGAGACTTCCGGGAGTTTACCTACGCTGAATAATCCCAAGTTACAATGTTGTGATATAAAAGACATCATCATCTGCTCACCAAAAGGTCCTGATACGAGATTAAAGAGTCAATATTCTGCTGTAGGATTTCAATAGGAGGTCACGAGGAATGGCTGCAAGAAGCTCGGTCTCCATTCATTCCCAGGAAATATTTAGAGGATAATTTTGTCAATAGTTTCAATACTTGTGAGTCAGGATCTCCAAGTATCCCTGCGTTGACCAAATGAAGCTCTGTTTTGAAATGCGTTGCAAAGCTGAGTGCATTAATCGACCTTGAACTGCTATGGTCATGGAAGAGTGGAGTTTGCATGAAATATGTATCTAAAAATATGATTGAAACTAACGCAAATGCATCATTGGCCGCGTAACAAAAGGCAGTCAAACAACTTAAAATATATGCCTCCATACGGTCACTAGATTCTCCTTTGTGAAGAATTTGACCTCATTTAGGTCTACATCTTCAAGAGTCACAAATATGAAGGATCCATATCATCAAGGGAAGTAGGAGCAGCAGATCCATGTCTATGCCCATGTTTTATAATTTCATGTCTATATGGCACCATGTGCCAAGAGAAAGAGGGAGCAGCATGTCTCATCAATTAAGCCAAATTTCTATGAAGTAGCTATAGATATACCTTCAACACTAAGTCCATAGTGATACCAATGGACATTACAGTGATTGAATAGGCACAAAGAAAACCCACATGAGCCATTCTCCCTGACGACATAATGGCACAATATTTGACCACACAGGGGTCCGACTAATTTTTGCTGTGATAAGATTATTGTGTTGCTTATGTTGATTCCCAAACATGTGCATATATATATATATATATATGGCTGATTTACTTTGTTTTCTTGTAGGTAACATGAGGAAACAATGATGTCCACCCAAATGCAGAGAGCTGCTAGCTTCCCCAAAGGATGCACAGCTGGTTTTCAAATCGACAAAAAAACTCGCGTTATGCGGATGCTCAGTATCTTTCTCAAAATAGAGACACCACTCTCCCACTTATCAACTCATGCAAATTCCCTTAGCATGGCAATGACATCACCAGTAGATAGAAGTTGTTGTTTCACATGGCAAGGGCTAAGGCTGGCCTCCGGAGAACAAGGTTCTGATATCTCTGAAAGGGAAATGTAGAAGGGATGACCGAAAGTTCTAAAGTCGTATATTTCCTCAGGTCGCCGGGTCGCATAGTCGCACTCACTGTTAAAAGATCGACGGCGCGACCCAGCAATCCAGCGACTGGGTCACGAGGTCGCAGAATCTGGGCAGGTCACAAGTCACAGTTTTCCTTAGGTCACATGGTCGTGGATTGCTGGGGGTCACAAGTCGAAAAATCCAGTCAGGTCGCAGGTCGCAACAATGCCTCAGGTCGCAAGTTGCAAAATAGACTGGGTTTCAAGGCAGCCCAACAGTCGAGAAAGCGAAAAGTCAGGGAGCCCAAAGGGAAAGCTTTGCTCTATAAATACTTCCTTCGAGAACTTTCCAGTGGGACTTTTCTTTTGGACTGAAAAGGATATTGAGTATTGTATAGAAGGACCACACAATGTTGCATATGAATACAAGAACTTGTAAACTCCATTGTTGGATCTGATGCTGATTAATGCATGAACACTATGAGTATTACATGTGCAGTTTCTAACATCTTTTGGTTAATGAAACTGTCTCTCTGTTTACATCATGATGCATAATAATTTTCTAGAAGTGTGTTAATGGTGTTAAACCTATGTTTCTGCTTTATTGAATGCTAATAACTTTGTTTGTTAACATTTACATTATTGTCGTGATCATTCAAGGAAGTGAAGGGTATTCTGCCATAAGGAATTATTTCTTTTGTGGTCAGAACATCTTTTACAAGCATGACCCTAATGACGTGCTGCTAACAACATCTCCTTCGGCTCCATGCCTTACAACTCATCTTGCTACACATAGTGTTGTTTGACCATTATAATTCATCAGTCATGTGTTTTGTGTCATCTAAATAAGCGTGCATCCTTAAGGTTTGCAAAGTCCGATTGAGACCAAAGAAAAGGAGTATCAAGTGGTAGCCAGACCCACACCCCGGACGGGATCCCTATGCCAAACGGTTTAGAGTCTAGTTGGGACTTTTTACCGAGGAGATCCCCTGCTGTTGGCTGGACATTTTTTCCCGTCAACAGAACCAAAGGTCCCTAGGCCTAAATTATTGAATATTATAAAACTTATTTATTTTCTTTTGATATGAAACATATTCATCTGATAGATCAGATTGAACTTCACAAGCAATTAGGGGAGATGGTTTATACATTTTTTGACAAGTTCTACCATGGGAGCTTCTAAGCTACAAGCATCATTAAACAATATCCATTCTCAATTTAATTTTTAAAATATGTCTTCTCTAGTGAATGATACTAGGATTAAGGGATTTGAAGACTTGATTTTGAAATTATGATTGGATCCTAAAGATGTTAAAGCAGCAAAAGAAATAATAAAAAATAACAATGCCGATATACAAGCATTGAGGAAATAGGTGAAACCGCCAACAACTGAACATCCACAGGCTCAACAAGTGATTCAGTTGGAGAAGGAGAAAGAAAACATGCTTTGGATGATTGTTGTGCAAAATATAAAGATTTAGAAAATGGAGGAAGAGATGGAAAATTTAATCAAGGAACGAGAACTCCAAATTATCACTAGAGTAGGAAAATCTACAACAGTAGTGTCCACAATAGAAACAAATTCCACTAGTCAAAATTCAGCAGAAGAGTTATCTAAAGCCATGTGAGATATGTCAATTAAAGTTAAGGAAACTGAAAAGCTCAAAGTTAAGATAGAAAATATCCAATCCAACAAGGTTAAAATTGATAATTCATATTTAGCTGAAATACAAAAAAAAAAAAAATCAAATTTACTAAGAAATTAGAGATATATGTGTTGATTAGTGGTTGTCATTAATGTCAACCCAAGCAGCACCAGGGGCTACCCCAATCTTACATGGGAATTTTGAGCTACCAAATTACTATATTCCGAGTCAAGGATATTTTTTTATGATTTCTACTTGTTGAGATGTTTCCGTTGATATATGGCATGCCACTTAATTCTTCACGGTTTGAGAGACATTTAGGTTTGAAGTTAGTAACCCCAGTTAGTGGGCTAAAACCCCATGGGGTTGTGGCATGACACTAATCATTGGTTGTGGTCATTTAAAATTCAATAATTAATAATTTTTAAGCTCCTAAAATCCCCCCCACATTCACTTTTTGAAGACCCTCTCAACCTAAGCATTTCTATAAATTGTGATCATCATATCCTCCTCAGGTAGGGATTTCGCTACTTGAAACAGTTCATCGTGGAATTTTTGATATAAATTTTTTTCTACGAAGGTTCAAAAGCTGAAACTATTGTCACATGAAGAAGAAATCCTAAGGAAGCTCATGTAAAAATTTTAGATCATGGTTGGCAATATTTTCGAAGATATGATCTATGGAAGTTAGGGTTTTTGCAGGCTCCTGAATTTCATCTCAAAGAGGTGACCTTGGGAAAATCATCATAACTCTCTCTCTCAGCATTGGATTGGAATTATATAAAAATTGGTGGATATTTCATGGACTATATTTTTATTTTTATAAATTTCAGAGCCAGAGGAGAAAACAGTGACACGTGGCACACTGTACAAGTTCGCTCTACTGAACTAGCCCATAATTAAGTCATTGTGAGAGATTGGGAATAAATTTGTCTTGAAGAATCCAAATTGGGTTAGACCTCTACCATTTGAAATAAGACTCAGAGGGATACTATAGGACTGAAAATCACATATTGAGGATCTGAAATAATAGAGATACATTAGATTCAATATCGAGCTCCTAGAAGGAAAGAAAAATCTAGATCATGTGTTGTCAAGGGCGGAAAAGGACTAGACTTTCTAGGGAAAAAAAGCAAAGCAAGGTGCAACAAAGGTAAGCTCCAAGTAATTATATTTTGTATATGCATGTTCATCTCTTAATTGAATTAGGTTCTTTGTATTCTAATTTGTTTTTCTTGTTTAGCACTAACATATGCTCTACAGGATGAGGTAAGTTTTGCTATTATCATGTCATGGGTATTTCCTTGAAGACTTTTTGCAAGTATTATATATTCATCAAGATAAGACTCAATGCATGATATAATGTTCTGAAGAGTGAAAACGTATAACATGATAAGAGCAGCAATCAAGGTGCATAACAACAGCGAGAAGTTCACCACATGAAGTCTTCAAGTGGGCAGCACTGCATACAGTCATTGTAAAGGTATCATTGTACTAAGTCATTGTAAAATAATCATTGTAAAATTTTTACAAGTGTCTATCTTCCAAGAATTTAAGAGGCAGTGTTGAGAGGTCTAGGATCATCATTAGGCGGTTGTGTCATAGTTGGGGTTATGTTCTAGTGTGTCTTCTTCTTCTACATCATTCTATATCATTGTAAAGTGGACCATTTTCCCTGGTACGAGAGTCCATTCTTATTTTATTATTCTATAGGGTGGTAGGGTGGTGATAGGGTGAGTTGTAGCTCATTGGGTGTTGGGGCATATTTTCAGTTGACTATTAAAGAATCTTGGGCATTGGAGCGTCCATCCAGTGGGAGTTGGAGAATAATTATTTTCTATATTATAGGAATTTGGAGCTTTCTTTTCAATTGGAGTTGAATGTTAAATAATTATTAGAAAATCATTTTGGTGGTTGTTGTCCCAGATGGAGTTTCCACCTTAAAAACTGTGTGCATTTGTGTTCCTTTTTTTTACTCCTAGAATTGTACAAACACTAATAATAATTTAAGATTAAATAATGCTCTGAAATATTAATAATAACACTAATTGAAAGGAATACAGATTCACACCCCCTCTCAGTATTTCCAACAATTGGAATCAGAGCTTGGTTCCTTCAATAGAAGTTTAACATCTGGAAGGAGGTCATGGAGCATAACAAGAATGGTGTACCTTTGTTCAATGAAAATACTTATGCACTGTAGAAAGGAATAATGGAGGCCTATCTCTTGGTGCAATGTTACGAAGTATGGGACACTGTTCAAAATGGCTTTACACCAACCGCAGATGAACAAGGTAAGAAGAATTTGGTAAATGATGCAAAAGAAAAGAATATTATTATCAGTGGACTTATTGAATCTTCTTATCATAAGGTGTTGGGTTGTAAAGCAGCCAAAAATGTATGGGAAAAACTTGAGAATATATATGCAAGTGACCCAATGTCAAAAAAAAAACCTTCAAATCTACAGAGAAAAATTTGAGCAACTCGGAATGAAATAAGAGGGAAACATTGCTGCATACTTCCAACACGTTGATGAAATAACCAACACTCTGGAAGGATTGGGAGAGCCTATTGATGAGAACACTATTATATGAAATATTCTTAGAACATTACCAAGGAGATTCAACCCAAAGGTATTAGTCTTAGAATATAGTGCAAATCTGGACAAACTCAGCCAAGAGGAATTACATGCAGTTCTCATAGCATATGAAATGAGACTTGATGAATAATAGGGTACTTTGTATCTAGAAATTGTGTTCGCTGCATCTAAGAAAACCAATAAGGACAAACAACCTTCAAAGGCAAAGACCTACATGTGCAAGTGTGAAGAAAAGGAAGATGATGAAGAAGGTCTTTCAAATGGATAATATGCTTACTTTACGAGAAAACTAAAAATTGGTAAGGGAATATTCAAAGGTAAAATTCCATTGATATGTTTCGCCTGTGGTGAGGTTGGGAATTTCGCAGAAAAACCTCCAAACAGAAGTGATGGAAACTCAAAAGTAAATAAAGGCTTTAAGAAATTCAACAAACAAGGAAAAAAGAAAGGATTCAAAAGGAACTTTCTCTCTAAAGAAGATAGTTCATCATCTCATGAAGACAATGATAGCACAGAAGAAGCCAATGAGAGAGTATTGTATGTGGCCAAGCACAATAAACAAGAGGTACCAAACAACGAAGAAGAAGGGTTGACCATTGAAGAATTTTCTAAGGAGGCAATTAGGCTTATAAAAGAGCTCAAGGCTGAGAATATATGTTCCAATACTCTTGAAGAAAAATTTCAAGGTCTCAAAATTGAAGTTGAAGAACACAAATTTATTGAAGAGTCACTTCAAAAGAAGTTGGAAGAATGCAACCAAGAAAAGGAAGCATTAGAAGATGAATTGTTAATTTTGGGCAATTGGGTCCAAACTCCATGTTTTGATGCTCAAATGATGATGCCAATATTTTTATATGATTCCTCTTTTGGAGAGGTGCAAGATCGATATAAATATCATCTTGATCGAATGAGCAGAACATTTATTTTGAATTAATTCCACTTATGTGCAAGGTCGGCCAGAATTGTACTGTAGGCTTGGAGCCCCGACAGATGTGTCACACACCCTCACAGATGGATATATATTGGTCAACGTTGGAGGTAATTTTCAACATCACTCATCACACACTTCTCTCTTATGTATGATTAGTTTGATCATCATTTTGGAAGCTTCTCTTATCTCACACGTGGGAAACCAAAAGCTAGGGTTTTTCTGTTTCGGATCTGATCTAGGGTTTCTAGCACATATTTAACAAGCATTAACTTTGGTCAATGCTTGGTCAATTTGACCTCAAAATTTCCTAGAATTTTGATTTCTGTAGTCTGCATTCTTTGGCACAATAACCGAGGCTAGACGTTGACCTTTGAATTTGTTTCATTGAATTTCTGTTGATGATGTTATGTGTTGACCGTTGACTGGACAACGTTGAATTTTTCTGACTTTGGGCTTACTGTTGTAGAGTTGTCTTAAGAGTTGTGTGGCACTTCTGGTTGGCTGATCCTGAGGATACTTTACTGGTTGAAGCATCCTATTGACCGCCATAATGCACCACAACACATATATTTTGCTGATCAAGTTAAGTGAATTTTTGGCTTGTCTTCCGTTGATCTATTGGTATGTTCTATCAACATTTTTATTTCATTTTTATGTGATTGTTATAGAACATCTACAAAAATTAACATTGTATCGGAGCTAAGGTGAATACAAAGCCCAAGTCTGTATTGAGAGCAATCATCGGAGAAGTAGAACTTATCAAGGACTTATGGGTACCTCAAATTATAATGGCTTCAAAGCTGATGAAAAGTTGACTGGAAAGTCTGAATTTCATGCTTGGAAGATGTCTTTGGATTTGATCTTGGAAGATCAAGAGGTCATGAACTATGTGTAGGGTAAAATCCAATAGCCTCCATCATCTGCAACTGCTTACACCAAGACGAAGTATAAGAAAGGAGAAATCAAAGCTAAGCTGATCATCCGGGATTCCATCCATAAAATTCTGGTTGACTACATCTCTGAGCTGGGCACATCTAAGGATATGTATGATAAGTTGGTCAATATGTTCAGGGCCAACAATGCAAATAAAGTTCTTTTATTTAATAACCAATTGAAGAATCTCAAGAAAGGCAGGGATGAATTCATTCAATCCTATTTTTTGAAGTTGACTAAAATTAGGAATAAACTTTTTTCCATTGGGAAATCAATAGCTAATCGAGAAATGGTTCTCACAGCACTTGGAGGTCTCCCCTCTAAATGGAATGTATTCATTACTACCATTCTCAATAACAATGTGATTCATGATTTTGACGAAGTATTGTTGAGATGCACTCAAGAGGAAACAAGAATGATGGAATATAAAAATGGAGGTAATGCTGCCTTCACCATTCGTGCTAAGAATAAGAACAATGGTGGTCCAAGGAACCATGAAAGAGCAGGGGCTTGAGAAAAGAAAGGAAGATGTTACACATGTAACAAGCTTGGCCACTATGCTAGAGAATTACCTAATAAAAGGGATTCTCCCAGGAATGATGACAACAACAATAGGGGGAATGATAATCAAAGGAACAAAAGGTTCAAAGAAAACAAGGAAGGCTCCCTCTAGTCGAAATGGAAATGGGAAACCTTTCAAAAGGTCAATAAATTCCAAGTATGAAGAATCTAATGTTGTTGACGATAAACAAAATGAATTCATTCTTGTATCTTCCCTCTCTTCTGCATCTCCACCCGACACCTTGAATCTATGGTTTATTGATAATGGTGCTTCAAGTCACCTCACTGGGTTTAAAGAAGCTCTCTCTAATTTGATTGAGAAGGATACTAATCTGAAGATTATCCTTGGAGATAATGCAACCTATCCCGTGAAAGGGACAGGGACTGTGACCCTCTACTTTTCTCAAGGTCAAGTCCTCTGCTTGCAAGATGTATTGTATGTACCTGATTACAAGAAGAACCTTATGTCTATTTCGGAAATGGAAGACAAAGGTTTCAAGGTGGCATTAATCGATGGAAAGGTATGCATCTGGAAGAAGAGTTTCAAGGAAGCTCTCACTATTGAGTTTAGATTTGATACACTCTACCAGGTTGGAGGCAGTCCACTAGGGTCTATGACATGTGATACAATTCATCAAACATAATCATGGCACCGAAGGTATGGACACCTTCATTACACAACCATTCTCGAAGCAAGGAAGGTGGGGACAGGGATTCCCGAATTCAAAATTGATCATGAAGGTGGATTTCAAGGTTGTGCTGAAAGAGAAGTGGAGATATGCCATAATTTTACCTTTGATGAAGGTGCTTCCCTTAGGAAAGTGATAAATATTCCAAGATTTGAGGAAGATCATGATGTAAGATCTGGGAATCAGGAAGAATCGGAGGATGAGATGATGCCCGATGTTGAACGACCGATGGAACCCATTAATCCACCTCCTTCAATGAATAGAATACCCTCATGGATCCAGGACACTCTCGAAGATGCCAAGATACATATGGCCCCAAGTGGGACATTCTGTGAAAGCAAGATGTCAAATAGATACCAAGGGTATCTAGAAGCCATGAGTACAATCATACAATATAAGTATGGATCTTTTGAAGAAGTCGTAAAGAATCAAGTTTGGAATGATGCTATGCATGAAGAGTACGAGTCCATTATGAAGAATGATGTCTAGGATGTGGTTCCGAGACTGGAGGACAAAGCTGTTGTCACATCGAAATGGCTCTATAAGATCAAGCAAGGATCTGATGGTAGTGCTGAAAATTTCAAGGAAAGATCCATTTCCCAAGGCTTCTCTCAAAAGGAAGGCGTTGACTATGATGATATATTTGCACTTGTGGCCTGATATACCACCATACAATATATTATTTCCCTTACTGGTATGCAAGGATTGAATCTTCATTAGATGGATGTGAAGACCTCCTTTCTGCATGGTTTGATAAAGGAAGAGGTGTATGTGGAGAAACCTCTGGGGTTCGAAGTCTAGGATAGAGACTCTCATGTATACAGGTTTAAGAAAGCCCTCTATGGGTTGAAGAAAGCCTCCAGGGCTTGGTATGAGAGGATAGATATCTACTTGATGAATTTGAGCTTCACTCGAAGTAATGTTGATCTGAACCTTTACTTCAAGGTTGACAGAGAAAAGCCTCTCATTCTAGTTCTCTATGTGGATGATCTCTTCCTGACAAGTGTTGAACCTCTCATTCATTAGTGTAAGAGGGAGCTCGCTTCTGAGTTCGAGATGAAGGACCTAGGACTGATGCATTACTTCCTAGGCCTAGAGGTCTAGCAGAGACCTGGCAATATTTTCCTCTCTCAAGGAAAATACATTGTGAAGCTCCTAGAAAGATTTGGAATGGTGGACTGTAAGTCTATGTCGACACCAATGGAACTCAACTTTCAGAAGTTGAGTGGAAACGTTGATGGGCTCGTGCTAGCAAATCCTATCAAGTATTGACAACTAGTAGGGGCCCTGATGTTCTTAGGGAACATCCGTCTGGACGTATTTTGTGCAATGAAGACTTTGAGTCAACACATGGTTTATCCTCATAACATCACTGGGTTGGTGCCAAGAAACTCTTGAGATATCTTTGGGGCACAATAGACCATGGGCTGAGACACACTTCTATGAGTTTGAGACTTCGTGGATATTCTGATGTCAATTGGGCTGACAGTGTGGTGGATCACAAGAGCACATATGGATGTTGCTTCACACTTGGGTTTGCTTCGAACAGGAAGTAGAAGTCGGTGTCTTTGAGAACCGCTGAGGCTGAATACATTGCCACGTGTATGGCCTGTTGTGAAGCTACTTGGTTGCAAAAGCTCTTTAGTGGGTTGTTTAGGTATGTGCTAGATACCACTGTTATCCTTTGTGATCACCTGAGGGGGGCTCGTTTGTGATAGAATCCCGTGTTCCATGATCGATACAAGAATATTGATATGGGGTTCAATTTTATCTGGGATGTGGTACAAAAAGGCATCATAAGGCTCGATCGTATAGGAACTAATGAGCAGGTCACAAATATTCTCACAAAGACCTTAGGGAAGGTCATGTTCCTAACCTTCCATGAGAATATTGGAATCATGGAACGAACCTATTCAGAGGGTCCTGTTGGACGATGAGCTCTAGGAGATCCAAGGGGCTTTGGGGATAGCTTCTTAGAGTTATAAGAAACCAAAGGGCTAGTCTTTCCAAACCTTGTTGGTGCACTTCTGCCCCACCATTATGATATTGAGTTGGTTCACCTCTCTTTGATTTGTTCCCCTTACGAATCCTACCCATGGAGTCCCAGACTCACGGGGAAGTACCTCTCATATTGGCCAATGAGGTGGGAAAATATAGATACCAATAGCAAGACCGATGGACACTTCGGAGATTGTCGTACTCTCTATGTCTAGGATGGAACGCGTCAAACCACTTGATCTGGGATCAAGTCTAGTGATTTTTAGGACCTCCAACTTACTTCTGGTCAGTTAAACTAACTTTGAGTTAGTAAATGACTCTCTTGACTCCAAGCAAGCTTTCGAACCTCCAACTGACTTCGGGTCAGTTAAACTAACTTCGGGTTAGCATGATACTCCTTTGAGTCCTATAGAGGTTTCAAACCTCTGAGCTAATTTTTTCAGCCGGGAGTGATGTCTTTGTGACTAACCTTTTATTCTGAAATCAAGAAGCCAACAAAGCAAGTTACGGCGGGATGATACATGATGTTTGGATGGCACATATGGATGGATTTATCCCTAGTTCAGAGGGAGTATTAATTTTTGGAAACTAGGTCCAAACTCCATGTTGTGATGCTCAGATTATGATGCCAATATTTTTATTGGATTCCTCTTTCGAAGAGGTTCAATATCGATCTAAAGATCATCTTGATCGGATGAGAATAACATTTATTTTGAATAAATTCCACTTATGTGCAAGGTTGGCCAGAATTGTAATGTAGGCCTGGAGCCCCAACAGATGTGTCACACACTCTCATAGATGGATATATATTGGTCAACGTTGGAGTTCATTTTCACCATCATTCATCACACACTTCTCTCTTATGTCTCTTTGGTTCGATCATCATTTTGGAAGCTTATCTTCTCTCACATGTGGGGAAACAACATCTAGGGTTTATCTATTTCAGATCTGATCTAGGGTTTCCAGTGTAGCTTTGAATAGCCTTGACTTTGGTCAATGCTTGTTCCATTTGACCTCAAACTTTCCCAGAATTCTGATTTCCACAGTCCACATTTTTTTGCACAAAAACCGAGGCTGGACGTTGAACTTTGACTTTACTATGTTAACTTTCTATTGATCCTATTATGCGTTGAACATTCACTAGACAACGTTGACTTTTGTTGACTTTGGATTGACCATTGTAGATTTGTCCTAAGGTTTGTGTGACACTTCTGGTTGGCTTAACGTGAGGAGACTTTGCTATTTGAAGCATCCTGTTGACAGCTATAATGCACCACAACACATATATTTTGTTGATTGAGTTAAGTGTATTTTTGGCTTGTCTTTTGTCAATCTATTGGTATGTTATATCATCATTTTAATTTCATTTTTATGTGATTGCTATTGGGTATCGGGTTTAAAGTAAATTTTCTTCAAGCATAGAACATCTACAAAAATTAACATGGTATCGAAGCTAAGGTGAAGACAAATCCCAAGTCTATATTGAGAGAAATCATTGGAGAAGTAGTACTTGTCAAGGACTCATAAGTACCTCAAATTATAATGGCTTCAAATATGATGAAAATTTGACTGGAAATTCTGAATTTCATGCCTGGAAGATTTCTTTGGATTTTATCTTGGAAAATCAAGAGGTCATGGATTATGTGCAGGGTAAAATCCAAGAACCTTCATCATCTGCACCTATTGTCACCAAGAAGAATTATAAGAAAGGAGAAATCAAAGCTAAGTTGATCATCTGAGATTCCATCCATAAAAGTTTGTTTGCCTACATCTCTGAGCTAGGCACATCTAAGGAGATGTATGATAATTTGGTCAATACGTTCAGGGCCAACAATGCAAATCAAGTTATTTTCTTTAAGAAACAATTGAAGAATCTCAAGAAAGGCAGGGATGAATCCGTTCAATCCTATTTTCTGAAGTTGACTAAAATTGGGAATAACCTTCTTGCCATTAGAGAAACAATAGCTGATCGAGAAATGGTTCTCACTGCACTTGGAGGTCTCACCTCTGAATGTCATGTATTCATTACTACCATTCTCAATAATAATGTGATTCATGATTTTAACGAAGTATTTTTGAGATGCACTCAAGAGGAAACAAGAATGATGGAATATCAAAATGGAGGTAATGTTGCCTTCACCACTCGTGCTAAGAATAAGAACAATGGTGGTCCAAGGAACCATGGAAGAGTGGGGGCTTGAGAAAATAAAGGAAGATGTTACACATGTAACAAGCTTGGCCACTATGCTATAGAATTCCCTAATAGAAGGGATTCTCCTAGGGATGATGAAAACAGCAACAGGGGGAATGATAATCAAAGGAGCAACAAGTTCAAAGGAAAGAGGAAGGCTCTCTTTGGTCAAAATGGAAATGGGAAAACTTTCGAAAGGTTAAGAAATTCTAGGCATGAAGAATCTAATGTTGTTGACAATAAAAGAAATGAATTCATTCTTGTATCTTCCCTCTCTTCTGCATCTCCACCTGACACCCTGGATCTTTGGTTGATCAATAGTGGTGCTTCAAGGCACCTCATTGGGTTTAAAGAAGCTCTCTCTGATTTGATTGAGAAGGATACTAATATGAATATTATCCTTGGACATAATGCCACCTATCCCATGAAAGGGACAGGGACTGTGACCCTCTACTTATCTCAAGGTCAAGTCGTCCGCTTGCAAGATGTATTGTATGTACCTGATTTGAAGAAGAACCTTCTGTCTATTTCGGCCATGGAAGACAAAGATTTCAAGGTGGAATTCGTCGATGGAAAGGTACGCATATGGAAGAAGAGTTTCAAGGAAGCTCTCACAATTGGGTTTAGAGTTAATACACTCTACTAGGTTGGAGGAAGTCCATTGTGGGCTATGACATGTGATACAATTCGTCAAACCAAATCATGGCACCAAAGTTATGGACACCTTCATTACACAACCCTTCCCGAATCAAGGAAGGTGGTGACAGGTATGCCCGAATTCAAAATTGATCATGAAGGTGTATGCCAGGTTTGTGTCAAAAGAGAAGTGGAGATATGCCACAATGTTACCTTTGATGAAGATTCTTCCCTCAGGAAATTGATAAATCTTCCGAGCTCTAAGGAAGATCATGATATAAGATCTGGGATTCAGGAAGAACCCAAGGATGAGATGATGCCCAATGTTGAAGACCGATGGACCCCATTGATCCACCTCCTTCAATGAAGAGAAGACCCTCATGGCTCCAGGACACTCTCGAAGATGCCGAGAGACATATGGCCCCAAGGGGGACATTCTGTGAAAGCAAGAAGCCGAACAGATACCAAGGGCATCTAGTATCCATGAGTACAATCGTACAATCTGAGTCTGGATGTTTTGAAGAAGTCTTAAAGCATAAATTTTGGAATGATTCTATGCACGAAGAGTATGAGTTTGTTATGAAGAATGATGTCTGGGATGCGGTTCTGAGACTGGAGGACAAAGTTGTTGTCACGTCGAAATGACTCTATAATATCAAGCATGGATCTAATGGTAGTGTTGAAAATTTCAAGGCAAGAATCATTGCCCGAGGCTTCTCTCAAAAGGAAGGCATTGACTATGATGATATATTTGTACCTGTGGCCCGATATACCACCATCTGATCTATTATTTCCCTTGATTCTACGCAGGGATGGAATCTTCATCATATGGATGTGAAGACCACCTTTCTGCATGGTGGTGATCCCTTGTATTGCACCAAGAGTGTTGCAACTCCCAAGGCCTGCCCTAATTTACTTTATCAACCTGGGGTTCGTACAAACTTTGAGGTGATTGTGCTATATACACATAAGATGAATTCTACTCATGTCATCCTCTTCTACTTTACGAAAGGGTGCTATTTCTTAAACTGTGATAACAACTGGAAAGTAAATTGTTGGAAGGAAATGAAAGAAAGGAAAATAAACTAAGTTGCTAAAATGAAATGACAAGAATGAAGCTAATTTAATTTGCAGAAAGAAAATAGCAGAAATGAATCTAATTCTAAACCACACTTGACTTGGCCAAATGGCTAAATGCACTCTACTTATCCTATGATCTATCTACTATGCTCCTAGTCATGCAATTAAGCTATCCATGCCTTAATTTTAATTAAAAAGAGTTAATTTGTAGCTTATAGGGAAGAAAAGGGCTAAAAGAAGCTAATAGGGGGTTTAACACATGAAATGATGTTTGGAAGCGGAAAGAGGGGGTTAAACCCTTATGAAAATTTATTATAGCGCGATAAATGGCTTTGGAGCGGAAATAATTCAAAAGTGCGATGGTGGAGTGTGATGGAGGACAAAATTTGCGATGTGCGATATCGCAATCACAATATCGCAAGTTTAAAGGGACAGTGGTAAAGGTTAACAGAGCGAACTAAAAAAGTGTGAAGTGTGATTTACAACGCGTGACATGACAGAGTGCAATGGAGGACGAAAGTTGAGATATGCAATGTCACAATCGCAATATCGCAAGTTTAAAGGTATAGCGATAAGGATTAACAAGAACAAACTAAAATGTTCGAAGTGCGATTTGCGAGACGATAAAATTTGCGGGTTGCGATCTGCGATGTGGTAAGTTCAGCGAAGTGCAAAGTGCTACGAATGACGTGGTGGAGTTATCGCATCGACAGAATGAGCGGTAAGTGTTATGTAAAAAGCTTATTGATGTGAAGTGCGATTTGCGACATCGTAAAAGTTGTGGGCTATGATCTGTGATGTGGTAAGTTCAGCGAAGTGCGAAGTGCGACGAGTGATGTGGCAAAGTTATTGCATCGCGGAATGAGCGGTAAGTGTTATGTGAAAATCTAAATGATGCGAAGTGCGATGTACGATGGTAGGAGACTCGAGGGGAAAAGGCAGAGGTCAGGGTTTTGATGGTTTTGAATGGTTTTTCATGTGTTTTGCATAAAAATGGTAAGTCAGTGACAATAAGTGGGAAAAATCGGACAGCAATGCGCAGAGCATAACAATAGAGATGGAAGGGAGATGGAAGAAGAAGCAGGAGGTGATGCAGAACTTCCCTCTGGGATATTTTTCCCGTTCTTGTTATCAACCTGCCTATTTATGCAAGAAAGACAAACAATATGTTCATGAATATGAAATCACTTATCTAATCTATTTCCAGGAAATCATAAGCGAGAAAGCATTTTTGGTCTGTGGGAAAAGGTCTACCCTCCTCGAGCTCTATTGACAGAGTTGAGAGGGGAAGGTTGACCTCAAAACTTTATGGATTGTATCACTATTCTACCACTCTGTAGTAGATTAAATCTACAACAAAAGACAATAGGAAGTGAACTAAAACATCAATAAAAATACCAGCAAACTAGCTAAATGTTCAAAATAAAAAATAGCTAAATGACATGAAAGAAAAGAATGGAAATAAAAAAGAAGCTGAGGTACATGGGTTGTGCCCTAACCCACGAGCCCAGCTCTCTGGAACTAGATCAATAAAATGGCATCTCTCTACTCATTTCATAAAAATAACAGTCTATTACATCCATCAAAGTTTTAACAGAGCCTCATGACTTTACAACAAAAAATCGAAACCTATGGTATGGAATGGAATGGAAGTGGAGTGGAATGGAAGTACCCAAATTAGCTCTTGATCAGCTTTATTTATCCTAAAGGGCAACTAACAACAACTCCCTAAAACATAGTGATTGATTCCACTTTGACTTCAAGTAAACCATCGATTGAGTGCACTTCGTCTTTAGTTTGCTTGGTTTACTTTGATAGTTAAGGAGGGTGGACAACCCCCTTGAATCTCTCCAAAATTTATCCATAATTTCCTGACATTGTGCTCTTTTATTCTCCAATATTGATCTTCCAGTGGCAGGGAGAAAGTCCCTAAATCATCTCCTGCTCCAAATCTGTGTAACCTGCCCAATATTCTCACAATATTATACAAAAATAACCAATATTAGGCACAAATATGAAATTACCTTTAAACCTTCCTAACAAAATATTAAAGCATAAGAAAACATTATTAAGTTCAAAAGGAAATATTTGATATATCCTTTTATGTGCATAAGAGAGGTAGATGGGCCTAAGAAAGGTTAGATGGGACTTAATTTATGTCTAATTTAGAGGCCCATCATCACCCCCCACTAAAACTTTTGCTCATCCTCTAAGCAACCTATTCATCCTCCCTACCCTACGGTCTTTCCTGCATTCTGGCTTATTTCATTTTCTATTTTATTGGCCCATGCGTTGCTCTTCTGCTAGTATTCTTACTATTCTTCTCGCCGCAATTCTTCTTGTAGGTGCTTCATGGAGGTCCTTAGTGTTGGAAATACTGAGAGGATGGGTGAATGAGTATTCCTTTCAGAGCATTAGTTAATATTCAATTATTATCATTGTTTGTAAAATGATAGTAGTAAACAAAAGGAAAAAAAATGATGTAGAAGAATAAGACACACTAGACCATAACCCCAACTATGACACAACCATATAATAATGATCCTATACCTCCCAACACTACCTCTTTAACTCTTGGTAGATAGACTCTTGTACAATTTTTACAATGATGCATTTACAATGACTTAGTACAATGATACCTTTACAATGACTGTATGCAGTGCTACCCACTTGAAGGCTTCATGTGGTGAACTTCTTGCTGATGTTATACACCTTGATTGCTTCTCTTTTCATGCTACCCTTTGTTGCACCTTGCTTTACTTAGCTGCCCTAGAAAGTTTGGTCCTTTGCAGCCCTTGACAACACATGATCTAGTTTTTTCTTGCCTTCTAGGAGCTCGATATTGAATCTAGTGTATCTTTGTTGTTTCAAATCCCCAATATGTGATTTTTGGTCCTATAGTATTCCTCTAAGTATTCTTTCCAATGCCATAGGTCTGACCCAATTTGGATTCTTCAAGTGAGAGTTATTCCCAATCTCTCACAATTCCATAATTATGGACTAGTTCAGTAGAGCGAACTTGTATGGTGTACCACGTGTCACTGTTTCTTCATTAGACTCTAAAATTGATAAAAAAAGAACTAAATTTCATGCACTATCTACCACTTTTTACAGAATTCCAATCTGATTCTTAAAGAGAGAGTTATGACAATTTTCCCAAGGTCACTTCTTTGAGATGAAGTTCACAAGCTTGCAAAAACACTGACTTCCACAGATCATATCTCCGAAAATTTTGTGCACCTTGATCTGAAATTTTTGCAGGAGCTTCCTCAGGATTTTGGCTTCGCCTCATAAACATGTTAGCTTCTTAACCTTCATAGAAAAAAAATTATAGTGCAAATTCAATTATGACCTATTTCAGGTAGCGAAATCCCTACAAGAGGAGGAGATGAGGATCACAATTTATATAAATGCTTAGGTTGAGAGGGACTTCAACAAGTGAACGTGGGAGGTATTTTAGGAGCTTAAAAATTATTAATTATTGAATTTTTAATGAACCATGCCACAACCCCATGGGGTTTTAGCCCACTAACTGTGGTTACAATATTCAAACATGAATATCTCTCAAACCATGAAGAATTACATGGCGTTCCATATATCAACGGAATATCTCGACAAGCAGAAACTATAAAAAATATTCTTGACCTAGAATATAGTATTTGGTAGGTCAGAATTCCCATGCAAGATCGGGGTAGCCTCTATTACTGCTTGGGTTGACATCAATGACAACCACTGATCAACAATCTCCCTCTTTGGCATTGATGGCAACACAAGTACTCCCCCTTCGATCATGACACCTCTTCCTACAACATTCTCTCCCCCTTTTGACATCAATGGCAAAGGGTAACTCCCCCTGACACATAAACATCCTTCGGACCTGTACACACTTCCACTCCCCCTTTATATTCTGAATAAGGAAAATATAATGAGAACTTGGGAGAATCCCAAGCTTCTGGCGAATATATTCAAATGCTTCATGAGTTAAAGGTTTAGTGAAGATATCAATGATTTGTTCTTTTGTACCAACATGGTAAAGTTTGATATTATTTTCAGCGGATTTTTCTCTAACAAAATGATATTTGATCGGAATGTTTTTTTTTTTTGAATGCATAACATTATTCTTGAAGATGTTGATGGTACTGGTGTTGTCACATAATATGGGAATAGGCTCACTAAATTGTACTTGAAGATCTTGCAATGTTTGTTTCATCCAAAGGACTTGAGTACAACATGCTTTCGCTGCAATGTATTCTGCTTTCGATGTAGATAACGAGATTGAGCTTTGATTTTTTCTCAACCATGATATGAGACAGCCACCTAGATAGAATGTTTCTCCACTACTACTCTTACGATAATCAACGCTTCCTACCCAATATACATCTATAAAGGCTTGAATAATGAGATTTTTACCCTTGGGATACCACAATCCATATTCTTCTGTGCCCTTTAGACATCGAAGAATTCTTTTGATGTAAATAATATGTGATTCTTTTGGTGTTGCTTGGAATCCTGCTACTTGTCCAACTTCTTTCATAACATCTGGCCGAGAGGCTATTACATATAGAAGAATACCAATCATAGATATGTACAACCTCTAATACACATCCTTAGATGAGTTGTCTATGCTCAATTTGCAACCTATTACCATCAAAGCAAGGACGGGTTTGCAATCTTCCATTTTGAATTCCTTGAGGATTTCCTTGATGTACTTGGCTTGACATATAAATATTCCTTTCTCTTGCTGAGATATTTGAAGCCCTAAGAAGTATGTCAGCTCACCAAGTAAAGACATCTCAAACTCACTTTGCATCTTTTTAGAAAAGTTCTTACTTAGTATTATCATTGCTACCAAATATTATATCATCCACATATACTTCAACGATTGTTAAATTATCTTTATCTATTTGTACATAAAGATTGCTATCAACAATACCTTTCTTGAACCCTTGTTGATGTAGATATCCATCAAGACGAGCATACCATGCTCTGGGAGCCTACTTGAGACCATATAGAGCCTTCTTTAACCTGCAGACATAGTCTTCTTTTTGTGATAGTAGAAAACCTTCAGGTTGTTCGATGTAAACTTCTTCTTCTAATTCTCCATTCAGAAATGCTGACTTAACATCCATTTGGTAGACTTTGATTTTTATTGAACATGCATAGGCGAGAAACATTCGGATGGCTTCCATTCTGGCAACTGGTGCAAATGTTTCGTCGAAATCAATTCCTTCCACTTGTGCATAGCCTTTGCAAACCAATATTGCTTTGTTTCTGGTAACTTGCCCATCTTCATTCAATTTGTTCCTGAACACCCATTTAGTCCCAATGACATTTTTATCTTTTGGTCGTGGAACTAATTCCCAGGTGTTATTCTTCTCTATTTGATCCAATTATTCATTCATAGCTGCTACCCAATGTTCATTTTGGCTGGCTTCCTCAAAACTACTAGGCTCAAAGGTTGCTAGAAAAGCAACGTGAGCTTGTTGTGATGAACGAAGATGTCGACCTTCATTTATGTCACCAATGATTTGATTTGATGGATGGTTCTTTTGAATCCATTCTTTTG
This sequence comes from Pinus albicaulis, assembly GCA_034641835.2. Taxonomy (NCBI): domain Eukaryota; kingdom Viridiplantae; phylum Streptophyta; class Pinopsida; order Pinales; family Pinaceae; genus Pinus; species Pinus albicaulis. The sequence continues at coordinate 446,363,823 of CM076572.1, forward strand.
TTCTCTTTGGAGGAGCTTCTTGTTGTTGTTCTGGTATATCTTGATGATCATTATTTACTTCTTCATGGTTGATAGTTGCTTCTTGTTCTAGAATTTTCTCTGTCTCTTTTTCAGCCTCTGTCTCAAGTTTCAAATATTCTAGATCCTCATCATTATTCGTTAGAACACCATCTTTGTCAAATGTAAAATTTATGCTCTCCACAATATTTTTTCGTCTTAGATAATAGAATTTATAGGCCTTTATTTTGTGTGAGTAACCAACAAAGATACCTTCATCAACACGTGATTCAAACTTACCCAAATTTTGATCTTCTCTTTTGATATAACATTTGCTTCCGAAGATTCTGAAATATTTTACATTAGCTGGTTTTCCTTTCCATAATTCATATGGAGTCTTGTTGCAATTATTTCTGAGAAGACTTCGGTTGATAATGAAGACTGCCATATCAATTGCTTGAACCCAGAATTTTTCATCCAATTTTGAGTCCTTCAACATTGTTCTACCCATTTCCTGTACAGTTCTATTCTTTCTTTCAGCAACTCCATTTTGTTGAGGTGTTCATGCTGTTGAAAATTTCCTTTTTATTCCATTTTTGTCACAGTATTGCTGAAATAATTTGGAAGTGAATTCTCCACCATTATCTGATCTTAAACACTTTATTTTCAAATCAGTTTCATTTTCAACCAACTCCTTGTAGATCTTAAAGCACTCAAATGCTTCATATTTTTTCTTTAGGAAACTGACAGCTGTCATCCTGGTATAGTCATCTATCATCAACATGAAATATAATTCTTCATCTAAGCCTTTTGTTCTCACAGGACCACATAGATCAGTATGTATCAATTCCAATGGATGTGATGAAAAGTGTTCTTTTGTTTTAAATTGGACTTTTGTCTGCTTGCCATGCCGACATGCCTCACATAGTGTGTTGGAAGGTTTTGAGATTTTTGGCATTTCTCGTACTACTTCCTTTTTGCTTATCCTAACAAGATTGTCAAAGTTTATGTGACCCATTCGTTTGTGCCATAACAAAATTTCATCTTCTTTAGCTAGTAGACATGATTTAGTTGCTTCATCCAGAACACATATGTCATTTGGAGCTCGACTTGCTGTAGCCACAATTTTACCATACCTGCCTTTCCTGATTTCACATTTTGTGGAGTTGAATAGCATTGTGTGTCCTTGATCACACATTTGTCCAACACTGAGCAAATTGTGATTCATGTTTTCGACCAATAGAACATTCTTGGCTATAACATCTTTGCTTCCGAGAGTGATGGTACCTGATCCTATAACATTTTAAGATCCATCATTTCCAAAGGATATGGTTCCATCCTTCTTCTCTTTCAGAGATACAAATTTCCTTCTATCTCCAGTCATATGCGTTGAGCAACTGCTGTCAACATACCACACATATTTATTTTTTTGAGCCTTGAGAGCGAGAGCACAATTATCAGTCTTCTTCTTCTTCCATGTTCGTTCATTCTGTGGCTTCGAAGATTCTTCTGGAGGATTTTCAAGTCTACAGTCTCTGGCTATGTGTCCAAAGTTCTGACATTTGTAACATTCCATATTATTTCTTAAATGTTCAAATCTATTGATGTTTCGTTGAGCCCTGGGAGGTTCATATTTGAAGAATCTCTTGGAATTGTATTGGTTCCTAGGGTACGTGCGACATTCTACAGCTTTATGACCAAATTTTTCACATGAATAGCAATAGCCATGAAAAATATGTTGGTACCTGGATGAAAATATTTGTCGAGGAATCGTCTTCCAAGGATGTTCTTGTGAATCTTATCCAATGAAGTCTACATGTATGTAAGATCTCATAGGTTAATTTTATTTTGTTGTAGAAGGTCCTGCTTCTTCTTCTTTGTAACCGAGGCTAGTTCTGTCATTGTAAGATCGTTGATTATTGATGAGTTCTTCCAATGCCCTTGAGCTATTGGCATTGTTTTGGACAGTTTTTCCCTTCTTCACTTCCTTACGCAGTGAGACTACTTCGGCTTCTAATGCTTCCCTTTCTTGGTTGCTTTCTTCCAACTTCTTTTGAAGTGACTCTTCAATACATTTTTGTTCTTCAACCTCAATTTTGAGACCTTGAACTTGTTCTTCAAGAGTATTGGAACAGATCTTCTCAACATTGAGCTCTTTTATAAGCTTGATTGCCTCCTCATAAAATTCTTCTATGGTCAACCCTTCTTCTTCATTGTTTGATACTTCTTTTTTATTATGCTTGGCCATAAACAATACTTTCTCATTGGCTTCTTCTTTGCTGTCACTTTCTTCATCGGATGATGAGCTATCTTCTTCAGAGAGAAAGTTCCTTTTGGATCCTTTCCTTTTTTCTTACTTATTGAATTTCTTAAAGCCTTTCTTTCCTTTTGAGTTGCCATCACTTCTGTTCGGACATTTTGCTGTGAAATGCCCAACCTCACCACAGCTGAAACATATCAATGGAAGTTTACCTTTGAATTTTCCCTTACCAATTTTTAGTTTTCTCATAAAGTAAGCATATTCTTCATCTGAAATACCTTCTTCATCATCTCCCTTTTCTTCACACTTGCAGGTGCATGTCTTTTCAATTGAAGGTTGTTTGTCCTGATTGGTTTTATTAGATGCAATGAACATAGTTTCTAGATGCGAAGCACCCTCTTCTTCATCAAGTCTCATTTCATATGCTATGAGAACTCTATGTAATTCTTCTTTGCTGAGTTTGTCTAAATTTTTACTGTATTCTAAGACCGATACCTTTGTGTTAAATCTTCCCGGTAAATTTCTAATAATCTTTCATATAATAGTCTTCTCATACAATAGCTTTCTCAATCCTTCCAGAGTATTGGTTATTTCATCAACGTATTAGAAGTATGTAGTAATGTTGCCATATTATTTCATTCTGAGTTTCTCAAATTTTTCTCTATAGATTTGAATCTTTGCTTCTTTGACATTTGAATCACCTGCATATATATTCTCAAGCTTGTTCCATAAATTTTTGGTGGTTTTACAACCCAACACCTTATGATAATCAAATTCAAGAATTCCACTGATAATAATATTCTTTTCTTTCTCTTAATTTACCAAAATCTTCTTACCTTGTTCATCCGTGGTTGGTGTAAACCCATTTTGAATAGTGTCTCGTACTTCGTAACCTTGTGCCAAGAGATAGCTCTCCATTTCTTCCTTTTCAAGAGTGCATAATTATTTCTTATCAACAGGTACACCATTCTTGGTATGCTCAGTTCTCTCCTTCCGGCTTGTTAAAATGTTATTGAAGGAACCAAGCTCTGATACAAATTGTTGGAAATACTAAGAGGGGGGGGTGAATCAGTATTCCTTTCATAGCATTAGTTAATCTTCAATTATTATCAATGTTTATACAATGATAGCAGTAAACAAAAGGAACACAAATGTACATAGTTTCTAAGGTGGAAACCCATTCTGAGACAAAAACCACTTGAATGCTTTTCTAATAGATCTTTAATATTCAACTCCAATTGAAAATAAAGCTCCAACTTCCTAGAATCTAAAAAAGCATTCTTCTCCTGCTCCTATTGGATGGACGCTCCAATTCTTGAGATTCTTCAATAGTAAACTAAATGGATGCCCCAAAACCCAATGAGCTACAACTCACCCTAGCACCATCCTACCACCCTATAGAAGAATAAAACAAGAATGGACTCCCGTACCAGGGAAAATGGTCCACTTTACAATGATATAGAATGATGTAGAAGAAGAAGACACACTATACCATAACCCCAACTATGACACAACCACCTAATGATTATCCTAGACCTCCCGACACTACCTCTTCAACTCTTGGCAGATAAACACTATTACAATTTTTACAATAATGCATTTACAATGACTTAGTACAATGATACCTTAACAGTGACTGTATGCAGTGCTACCCACTTGAAGACTTCATGTGGTGAACTTCTTGCTATTGTTTTGCACCTTGATTGTTTCTCTTGTCATGCTACCCTGTTTTGCACCTTGCTTTGATTTTCTGCCCTAGAAATTATGCTCCTTTGCAGCCCTTGACAACACATGATCTAGCTTTTTCTTGCCTTCTAGGAGCTCGATATTGAATCTGGTGTATCTCTATTATTTCAAATCCCCAATATGTGATTTTCGGTCCTATAGTATTCCTCTGAGTCTTCTTTCCAATGCCATAGTTCTAACCCAATTTGGATTCTTCAAGTGATAATTATGCTCAATCTCTCACACTTCCCTAATTATGGAATCGTTCAGTAGAGAAAACTTGTATGGTGTACCACGTGTCACTGTTTCTTCATTCAACTCTAAAATTGATACAACAAGAACTAAATTTCGTGCACTATCTGCCACCTTTTACAGAATTCCAATCTGATTCTCAAAGAGAGAGTTATGAAAATTTTCCCAATGTCACTTCTTTGAGATGAAGTTTAGGAGCCTACAAAAACACTGACTTCCACAGATCATATCTCCAAAACTATTACGCAGCTTGATCTGAAATTTTTACAGGATCTTCCTCAAGATTTCGACTTCCCCTCATAAAAATTTAAGATTCTTAACCTTTGTAGAAAAAATTCTATAGTGAAAATTTCATGATGAACTGCTTCAGGTAGCAAAATCCCTACAATAGAAGGAGATGAGGATTACAATTTATATAAATGCTTAGGTTGAGAGGGAATTCAACAAGTGAATGTGTGAGGGATTTTAGGAGGTTAAAAATTATTAATTATTGACTTTTCAATGACCCATGCCACAACCCCATGGGATTTTAGCCAAATAACTGGGGTTACAAACTTCAAACATGAATATCTCTCAAACCGTGATAATTACATGGCGTGCCATATATCAACGGAAACATCTCGGCAATTAGAAACCATAGAAAATATTCTTGACCCAGAATATAGTAATTTGGTAGGTCAAAATTCCCATGCAAGATCGGTGTAGCCCCTGGTGCTGCTTGGGTTGACATCAATGACAACCACTAATCAACACTCATACACCTTAAGTAAATCTGTTTTGCATACCAAGAGGTGGTGGATCCACCCTTTATTTGAGTTTTTTTTCTCTCTGTTTTTTTTTTTCTTTGTTCTTTTTATTGCATGCAAAGTAAACTCACAGTTCTTTTCTTCTGTGAATTGAGTGCACAATTGGTTACCCCTTGGCACTCCTTGTCCTCTATTACAACAAGCTGCTTATTGCCCACTTTATCAAGTCCTTTTTACCTTTTTTTCTTGTTCCTTTTCTTGGTGGAAAAAGTGAGGCTAGTTGCTAGATAAGGCTGAGGTTGCTCTGCTACTGATTTTGGCTATATAAAAAAACTTTCCTTCTCACACTTTTTAATGTTTTATTAAGCTAAAATAGATTTGAATAAAGGGTTAGATGATTATATACTTGAGCCTTACCATTGATTTGTTTTTTCAATTGATATTGAAGTTGTTGGTGATATGGTTGTTGAAGTTGCCTTTGGTGGTTTTGAAGCTGCATTCGATAATCTTCTTGAGGTCCTTTTGGAGTTTCTGAGCATAGGAGGAGGAAGTCCAAGTTTGACTACCTTTGACTAAAGTGTTGACAAAATTTTCTTTTTGTTCCAACTTGTCGTTTTTTGCTTGCAAATTTTGGAGAGCACCTGCATTCATTAGAGAGAGATACATGGAGAAATGCACAATTTTTTTTGTTTTTTGTTCTTTTTTTAAGGCCTACTAGCTGCCTCCATGAGGTTTTCAACTAGAAGGTCTGCCTAGGCGCCTAAAAGGAGGTTTTCACCTAGGATGTTTTTTTTTTTTTTTTTTCAACCCAATGACTACCTCATGGAGGTTTTCAATCAGTGAGCCAATCTCATATGCCTCAAAGAGGTTTTCATATGAGATTTTATTCTTTCCCTTTTTTTCTTCTTTTTTTTTCTTTTTGTCACTTTCCTACTCTACTTGAAAAAATCAAAACATTTTTCAAGTATAGGAATACTTCCAATGGAGTCATGTACACATTAAGATGAAAGATAAAATCAGGTGCACACTTGGAATGCATGCTTTGACATGTACCTGAATATGAGACATGAATTTCTTTGACTGGGATTGTATCAAGTTTTGTTGGAGAAGAGTGTGTTTTTGCAATTTAATGATTGTTTGGAACCATATGTCAATATAGTTGTGATGCCCCTAGTTCACTTGCTGAGTTGGATCACCTTGGATGTCCTCTTCTATTATGACATTCAAATATTCCTCTTTTTGCTGATTTTTCTCTTGAACACATGGAGGAAATGCTGGTAAACGTGAGGGAACTTTCTCAACATCTGATTCTGATATCTGCTCTTCATCAAGTGCAGCCCTTGATTCTTTGATCTCCTCATTCGTATCTTCTTCTTCTTTATGTTGTCCTTCAATGACATTAAGAAAATATCTTCTTTGCAATACCTTTCTTGAACTAAGATTCATACCATTTAGATCAAGAGGATATGTTTGGTAGTGTTGTACCTCAGCATTGTAAGTGGGTTGAGATACTTCATGGTGTGGGTTTGGAAATGGTGGTACATGTAGTTGAGTGGGGGTGGATATATGAGATGGATGTGGTTGAGGCTTGTGGTTGTGGTGGAGGTGGATTGTAGGGATAGAATGGAGTTGGGTATGGAGGATATGGAGGGAAATATTAAGGATATTGTGGATTTTCCCAATAAGGACATTGCCCAATGCCAACCATGTTGCCAAGATTGGTTTTGGGGGTGAGATGGCCAAGGTTTCTAAGGAGGGAGAGTATCCCAATTAGTTTTAGATGGATGTGAATAAGCTTGAAATTGTGAAGTGGATCCTTGCATCATATCAAGTTGAATAGGTTGCGAGGGTATCCTTGGAGCTACATAACATAGCTTCTTTGGTGATGGACTTGATCCATTTTATTCTTGGTAAACTTATTTAAACCTAAGGAATGATGAACAAAATTTAGTAGCATATGATTCTGCATGGATAACAAAAATATCAGCATCTTCTTTTTTCTCATTTTTCATTCTTAACATTTCTACTTGTTCACTTAGATTGCTAAGAATTTATGTTTTAAAGTTATCAAGAAATTTTCCAATTTCATCTTGCCTTACCAATGTTGATATTGATTTACTTACTCTTTCCCTTCCTCTTGATATGCGCTTTCATGTTTCACAAATTTCTTCAAATGACAATTGGTATACATCTCCTCTACTCATGAGATTAAGGAGATCAATCCACTCATCCCTAATTGTTCTAAATAAGAGGGTTTTTACTGTGTAAAATCCTAGATGATGCAATTTTTCCCTCTTAACATTATACATGAACCTATCTATTAGATCCTCAAGGCTCTCATCTTCTTCTTGGTCCATTCTAAAATTTCTTCTCTAAGATCACGATCTTTATATTTTTCTAGAAATATCTTTTACATATCATTCCATGATCTTATTGAATTAGTACCTAGACTCATGAACCATTTCATATCTCTATCCTTCAATGTTGCAAGAAAAAATCTCATTTTTTGAGTGTGTGATAAGTAGCCATAAACCTACAAAGTATCTCAAATTCAAAGAGAAATGTTTCCGGATCCTCTATCCTCATACCATGGAACTTGGGAAGGAAATATGGAGGGATGTTCTTCATAGGTACACTGATGTCCATATATTGAATGGGAAACCTAATAAGGTCTTCTTCATTATGATCATATCCATCCATCTCTTCTTCCTTCAAAATTGTATGGTGATGTGGTTCTTACTACACCACGTGGTCAAGTGGGGGGGTTGGTATTGGATAAGTTTTTTTTTTAAATATTCTGGGTATCCTTACTCCAATGAGGCATGAAAATCATATTTTTTTGTATTTTTCAATATTTCGGAAACAACATGAAAATGAAAGCAAAAAATAATGCTAAAACATAATCAAAGCATCTACTAGACACCTCCCCAACAACGGCGCCAAAAAGTGGTGAGCACTTGTATTGCACCAAGAGTGTTGCAACTCCCAGGGGCTGCCCTACTATACTTTCTCAACTAGGGGTTTGTACAAAATTTGAGGTGACAGTGCTATATACACAACAGATACATTCTGTTCATGTCATCCTCTTTTGCTTTACAAAAGGGTTCTATTTATTAAACTGTGAGAACAACTGGAAAGTAAATTGATGGAAGGAAATGACAAAAAGGAAACTAAACTAAGTTGTTGAAAGGAAATGACAAGAATGAAACTAATTTAATTCGAAGAAATAAAATAGCAGAAAGGAAGCTAATTCTAAACCACATTTGACTTCGACAGACGGCTAAATTCACTCTACTTATCATATGATCTATCTACCATGCTCCTAGTCATACAACTAAGCTATCCATGCCTTAATTTTAATTAAATAGAGTTAATTTTCAGCTTAGAGGGAAGAAAAGCGCTAAAAGAGGCTAATGGGGGGTTTAACACATGAAACAAGGTTTGGAAGCGAAAACAGGTGGTTAAACCCTTATGAAACTTTATTATAGTGCGAGAAATGGCTTTGGAGAAGAAATAATTCAAAAATGCGATGGTGGAGTGCAATGGAGGACAAAATTTGCGATGTGCGATGTTGTAATCGCAATATCACAAGTTTAAAGGGATAGCGGTAAAGGTTAACGAAACGAACTAAAATGTGCCAAGTGCAATTTGTGATGCGTGACGTGGCAGAGTGCGATGGAGGAAGAAAGTTGTGATATGCGATGTCGCAATCGCAATATTGCAATTTTAAAGGGATAGCGATAAGGATTAACAAGAATGAACTAAAATGTGCAAAGTGTGATTTGCAATGTGGTAAAAGTTGTGGGTTGCGATCTACGATGTGGTAAGTTCACCAAAGTGCGAAGTACGACGGGTGACGTGGCGGAGTTATCGCATCGGTGGAATGAGCAGTAAGTGTTATGCGAAAAGCTAATTGATTCGAAGTACAATTTGTGACATGGTAAAATTTGAGGGCTGTGATCTACGATGTGGTAAGTTCAACGAAGTGTGAAGTGCGACGAGTGATGTGGCAGCGTTATTGCATCGGCAGAATGAGCGGTAAGTGTTATGTGAAAAGCTAAATGATGTGAAGTGCGATGTACGGTGGCAGGAGACTCAAGGAGAAAAGGCGAAGGTCGGGTTTTCGATGGTTTTGAATGTTTTTTCATGTGTTTTGCATAAAAAGGGTAAGTCCGTGAGAATAAGTGGGAAAAGTGGAGATGGAGGGTGTAACAACAGTTCGCAGAGCGTAACAACAGAGATGGATGGGAGATGGAAGACGAAGCAGGAGGTGCTGGAGAACTTCCCTATGGGATATTTTTACCATAGTTGTTATCAACCTGCCTATTTATGCAAGAAAGATAGAAAATATGTTCATGAATATGAAAGCATTGATCTAATCTATTTCCAGTAAATCATAAGTGAGAAAGCATTTTTGGTCTGTGGGAAAAAGTCTACCCTTCTCAAGCTCTATTAATAAAGTTGAGAGGGGAAGGCTGACCACACATATTTATGGATTTTATCACTATTTTACCACTCTGTAAGCATATTAAATCTATAGCAAAAGACAACAAGAAGTGAACCCAAACACCAATGAAAATACCAGCAAACTAGCTAAATGTTCATAAGAAAAACTAGCTAAATGACATGAAATAAAAGAATGGAAATATAAGAGAAGTTGAGGTACATGGGTTGGGCCCTAACCCACAAGCCCAGCTCTCTAGAACTAGATCAATAAAATGGAATCTCTCTACTCATTTCATAAAAAGAATAGTCTGTTACATCCATCAAAGTTTTAATAGAGCCCCATGGCTTTACAACAAAACTTCAAATCCAACGGAATGGAATGGAATGGAATGGAATGGAATGGAAGTGGAGTGGAATGGAAGTCCCCTAATTAGCTCTTGATCATATTTATTTATCCTAAAGGGAAGCTACCAACATCTCCCTTAAACATAGTGATTGAATCCACTTTGACTCCAAGTAAACCATCGACTGAGTGCACTTCGTCTTTTGTTTTCTTGGTTGCCTTTGATAGTTAAGGAGGGTGGACAACCCCCTTGAATCTCTCCAAGATTTCTCCATAATTTCCTGACATTGTGCTCATTTATTCTCCAATATTGATCTTCCAGTGGCAGGGAGAAATTCCCTAAATCATCTCCTTCTCCAAATCTGCGTAATCTACCCAATATTCTCACAATATTCTACAAAAATAACCAATATTAGGCACAAATATGAATTTACCTTTAAACCTTCCTAAGAAAATATTAAATCATAAGAAAACATTATTAAGTGTAGAAGGAGATATTTCATATATCATTTTATGTGCATAAGAGAGGTAGATGGGCCTAAGAAAGGTTAGATGGGCCTTAAGTTATGTCTAATTTAGAGGCCCATCACATGGTTCGATAAAGGAAGAGGTGTATGTGGAGAAACCTCTGGGGTTCGAAGACTAGGATAGAGACTCTCATGTATGTAGGTTGAAGAAAGCCCTCTATGGGTTGAAGCAAGCCCAAGGGCTTGGTATGAGAGGATAGATAGCTACTTGATAAAGCTGGGCTTCACTCGAAGTAATGTTGATCTGAACTTTTACTTCAAGGTTGATAGAGAAAATCTTCTCATTCTGGTTCTCTATGTGGACAATATCTTCCTGACAGGTGTTGACCCTCTCATTCATCAGTGTAAGAGGGAGCTCGGTTCTGAGTTAGAAATGAAGGACCTAGGACTGATGCATTACTTTCTAGGCCTAGAGGTCTGGCAGAGACCTGGAAAGATTTTCCTCTCTCAAGGAAAATACATTGTGAAGCTGCTGGAAAAATTTGGAATGGTGGATTGTAATTTTGTGTCAACACTGATGGAACTCAAATTTAAGAAGTTGAGTGGAAATTTTGTTGGGCCTATGCTAGCAAATACTACTGAGTACCGACAACTCGTAGGGGCCCTAATGTTCTTAGGAAACATCCATCGAGACATATGTTGTGCAATGAACACTTTTAGTCAGCAAATGGTTGATCCTCATAACATTCACTGGGTTGGTGCCAAGAAACTCTTGAGATATCTCTGGGGCACGATAGACCATGGGCTAAGATATGCTGTTAGGAGTTTGAGATTCTGTGGATATTTTGATGTTGATTGGGCTGGCAGTGTGGTGGATCGTTAGAGCACATCTGGATGTTGCTTCACACTTGGGTCTACTTCGAGCAGGAAGCAGAAGTCGTTGGCTTTAAGCACAGTTGAGGCTGAATACATTGTAGCGTGTATGGCCTATTGTGAAGCTACTTGGTTTTGGAAGCTTTTTAGTGAGTTGTTCGGGCATGTGCTAGATACCATCGTTGTCCTTTGTGATCACCAGAGGGGGATTCATTTTTTAGATAATCTGTGTTCCACGATTGATCCAAGCATATTGATATCTGGTACCATTTTATCCATGATGTGGTACAACGAAGCACCGTAAGGCTCGATCATATAGGAACTGATGAGCAGGTCACGAATATTCTCACAAAGCCCTTGGGGAAGGTCATGTTCCTAACCTTCCGTGAAATCTTGGAATCGTGGAACAACCCTATTCAGAGGGTCTTATTGGATGATGAGCTCTGCGAGCTCCATGGGGCTTTAGGGATAGCTTCTTAGAGCTATAAGCAACCACAAGGCTAGGCTTGTCGAACCTTGTTGGTGCACTTCTGCCCCACCGTTATGATATTGAGTTGGTTCACCTCTCTTTGATTTGTACCCCGTATGCATCCTACCCATGGAGTCCCGAACTCATGGGAAGTACCTCTCATATTGGCCAATGAGGTGGGAAAATATAGAGACCAGTAGCAAGATAGATGAATGCATCATATATTTTCGTACTCTCTATGTCTAGGATGGCACAAGTCCAACCACTTGATATGGGATCAATTCTAGTGAGTTTTTGGACCTCCAGCTGACTTCAGGTCAGTTAAACTAACTTTGAGTTACTCTATGACTCTCTTGATTCCAAGCGAGGTTTTAGACCTCCAACTGACTTTGGTTCAGTTAAGCTAACTTCGGGTTAGTATGAAACTCCTTTGATTCCTATAGCGGTTTCAAACCTCTGAGCTGATTTGTCAGCCGGGAGTGATGTCTTTGTGACTCACCTTTTGTTCTGAAATAAAGAAGCCAACAAAGAAACTTACAGCGAGATGATGCACGATGTTTGGATGGCACAAGTGGATGGAGTTCTCCCTAGTTGAGAGGGAGTGTTAATTTTGGGCAACTAGGTCCAAAATCCATGTTGTGACGCTCAGATGATGATGCCAATATTTTTATTGGATTTCTCTTTAAAAGAGGTGCAAGATCAATCTAAAGATCATCTTGATCGTATTAGCATAACATTTGTTTTGAATTAATTCCACTTATGTGTAAGGTCGGCTGGAATTGTAATGTAGGCTTGGAGCCCCAAAAAATGTGTCACACACCTCAGAGATGGATATATATATTGGTCAATGTTGGAGGTCATTTTCACCATCACTCATCACACACTTCTCTCTTGTGTTTGATTGGTTCGATCATCATTTTGGAAGCTTCTCTTCTCTCACACGTGGGAAAACAGTAGCTAGGGTTTTTTTGTTTCGATTCTAATCTAGGGTTTCCAGTGCAACTTTGACCATTGTTGACTTTAGTCAATGCTTGGTCCATTTGACCTCAAAATTTCCCAGAATTTCGATATCTGTAGTCTGCATTTTTTGACACAAAAGTCGAGGCTAGACGTTGACCTTTGACCTTGCTGCGTTGACTTTCTGTTGTTGTTGTTCTGCGTTGACCGTTGACTGGAAAACGTTGACTTTTGTTGACTTTGGGTTGACTGTTGTAGAGGTTTCTTAAGGTTTTTGTGACACTTCTAGTTAGCTGACCGTGAGGAGACTTTGCTGGTTGAAGCATCCTGTTCACCGTTGTAACGCACCGCAACACATATATTTTTTTGATCAAGTTAAGTGTATTTTTGGCTTGTCTTCCATCGATCTATTGGTATGTTCTATCGGCATTTTACTTTCATGTTTATGTGATTTCTATTTGGTATCGGGTTTAAAGTAAAGTTGCTTCAATCATAGAACATCTACAAAAATTAACACGAAGTAGTCTCACTATGTAAGGACGTGAAGAAGGGAAAAACTATCCAAAACTATGCCAACAACTCAAGGGCATTGGAAGAACTCATCAACAATCAATGATATTACAACGACAGAACTGGCCTTAGTTACAAAGAAGAAGAATCAGGACCTTCTACAAAAAAATACAATGAACCTATGAGATTTGACATGCATGTAGACTTCATTGGTCAAGATTCGAATTAACAGCCTTGGAAGACAATTCCCCGACGAATATCTCCATCCAGGTACCAACATATTTTTCATCGATATTGTTATTCATGTTGGAAATTTAGTCATAAATCTATAGAATGTTGCAGGTACCCTAGGAACCAATACCTGCACGTACCCTAGGAACCAATACAATTCCAGGAGATCTGTCAAATATGAACCTTTCAGGGCTCAACGAAACATCAATAGATTTTAACATTTAAGAAATAATATGGAATGTTACAAATGTCGAAACTTTGGACACATAGCCAGAGACTACAGACTTGAAAATCCTTGAGAAGAATCTTCGAAGCCACAGAACGAATGAACATGGAAGAAGAAGAAGACTGATAATTGTGCTCTCACTCTCATGGCTCAAAACAACAAATATGTGTGGTATGTTGATAGTGGTTCCTCAACGCATATGACTGGAGATAGAAATAAATTTATATCTCTAAAAGAGAACAAGGATGGAACCGTATCCTTTAGAAATGATGGATCTTCAAATGTTATAGGATCAAGTACCATCACTCTCGGAAGAAAATCTTTTCTAGCCAAGAATGTTATATTGGTTGAAAACATGAATCACAATCTTCTCAATGTTGGACAATTTTGTGATCAAGGACACACAATGATATTCAACTCCACAAAATGTGAAATCAAGAAAGGTAGGTATGGTAAAATTGTGGCTACATCAAGTAGAGCTCCAAATGACATATATGTTATGGATGAAGCAACTAAAGCATGTCTACTAGCTAAAGAATATGAAAGCTGGTTATGGCACAAATGAATGGGTCACATAAACTTTGACAATCTTGTCAGGATAAGAAAAATGGAAGCAATACGAGAAATGTTGAAAATCTCAAAACCTTTCAACACACTATGTGAGGCCTGTCAGCACGGTAATCAGAAAAAAGTCAAATTTAAAACAAAATAACACTTTGCATCACATTCATTGATATTGATACGTACTGATCTATGTGGTCCTATGAGAACAAAAGGCTTAGATGGAGAATTATATTTGATGTTAATGATAGATGACTATACCAGGATGACAGCCGCCAGTTTCCTAAAGAAAAAATCTGAAGCATTTGAGTGCTTTAAGATCTACAAGGAGTTGGTCGAAAATGAAATTGATTATAAAATAAAGTGTCTAAGATCATATAATGGAGGAGAATTCACTTCCAAATTATTTCAGCAATACTGTGATGAAAATAGAATAAAAAGACAATTTTCAACAGCACAAACACTTCAGCAAAATGGAGTTGTTGAAAGAAAGAACAGAACGGTACAGGAAATGGGTAGAACAATGTTGAAGGACTCAAAATTGGACGAAACATTCTGGGTTCAAGAAATTGATACAACAGTCTTCATTATCAACCGAAGTCTTCTTAGAAATAGTTTCAATAAGATCCCATATGAATTATGGAAAGGAAAACCGGCTAATGTAAAATATTTCAGAATCTTCGAAAGAAAATGTTATATCAAAAGAGAAGAGAAAAATTTGGGTAAGTTTGAATCACGTGTTGACGAAGGTATCTTTGTTGATTACTCGTGAAAAATAAAGGCCTATAAATGCTATAATCTAAAACGAAAAAAAATAGTGGAGAGCATAAATGTTACATTTGACAAATATGGTGTTCTAATGAATAATTATGAGGACCTAGAATCTTTGAAACTTGAGATAGAGGTTGAAAAAGGCACGAAGAAAATTCTAGAACAAGAAGAAATTGTCAATCAGGAAGAAGTAAATAATGATCATCAAGATATACAAGAACAACACCAAGAAGCTCCTCCAAAGAGAAAAAATAATGGATTCAAAAGAACGATCCATCAAATCAAATAATTGGTGACATAAATGAAGGTCGAGAGCTTCGTTCATCACAACAAGCTCACATTGCTTTTCTAGCAACCTTTGAACCTAGTATTTTTGAGGAATCCAGCCAGAATGAACATTGGGTAGCAGTTATGAATGAATAATTGGATCAAATCAAGAATAATAACACCTGGGAATTAGTTCCATGACTAAAATATAAAAATGTCATTGGGACTAAATGGGTTTTCAGGAACAAATTGAACAAAGATGGACAGGTTACCAGAAATAAAGAAAGATTGGTTTGCAAAGGCTATGCACAAGTGGAAGGAATTGATTTCGACGAAAAAATTGCACCGGTTTCTAGAATGGAAGCTATCCGGATGTTTCTCGCCTATGCATGTTCAAGAAAAACCAAATTCTACCAAATGGATGTTAAGTTAGCATTCCTGAATGGAGAATTAGAAGAAGTTTATATCGAACAACCAGAAGGTTTTATACCATCAGAAAAAGAAGACTGTGTTTGCAAGTTAAAGAAGGTTCTATATGGTCTCAAGCAGGCTCCCAAAGCATGATATGCTCATCTTGATGGATATCTATGTCAACGAGGATTCAAGAAAGGTACTGTTGATAGCACTCTTTATGTACAAATAGAAAAAGGAAATTTAACAATCGTTGAGTTACATGTGGATGATATAATCTTTGGTAGCAATGATGATCGACTAAGTAAGAAATTTTCTACAAATATGCAAAGTGAGTTCAAGTTGTCTTTACTTAGTGAGCTGAAATACTTCTTAGGCTTCAAATATCTCAGCAAGAGAAAGGAATATTTATATGTCAAGCCAAGTACATCAAGGAAATGCTGAATAAATTCAAAATGGAATATTGCAAACCCGTCCTTACTCTGATGGTAACAGGAGCATAGATGACTCATCTAAGGATGTGGATCATAGGTTGTATAAATCTATGATTGGTAGTCTTCTATATGTAACAGCCTCCCGGCCAGATGTTATGCAAGCAGTTGGACAAGTAGCAAGATTCCAAGCAGCACTAAAATAATTGCATATTATTTCCATCAAAAGAATTCTTCGATATCTAAAGAACACAATAGAATATGTCTTGTGGTATCCCAAGGGTAACAATCCCATTATTCAAGCCTTTACATATGCAGATTGGGTTGGAAGTGTTGATGATCATAACAGTACTAGTGGAGCGGCATTCTATCTAGGTGGTTGTCTTGTATCATGGTTGAGCAAAACACAAACCTCAATCTCATTATCTACAACGGAAGAAGAATACATTGAAGTTGCAACTTGTTGTACTCAATTCCTTTGGATGAAACAAAATTTTCAATATATTCAAGTACAATTCAGTGATTCTATTCCCATCTTCTATGATAACACCTGTGCCATTAGTATCTCCAAGAATCCTAACATGTATTAAAAAACAAAGCACATTCCAATCAAATATCATTTTGTTAGAGAGAAAGTCGCTAAAAATAATATAAAACTTGAATATGTTGATACAAAAGAGAAAATCATTGATAACTTCACTAAACCTTTACCTCATGAATCATTTGAATATCTTCGCCAGAAGCTTGGGATTCTCCCAAGTTCTCATTAGAGTTCCTTATTCATAATATAAAGGGGGAGTGGAAGTGTGTACAGGTTCGTAGGATGGTTGTGTGTCAGGGGGGGTTATCCTTTGCCATTGATGTCAAAGGGGGAGATAATGTTGTAGGAAGAGGTGTCATGATCGCAGGGGGAGTACTTGTGTTGCCATCAATGCCAAAGGGGGAGATTGTTGATCAGTGGTTGTCATTGATATCAACCCAAGTAGCACCAGGGGCTACCTCGATCTTGCATGGGAATTTTGACCTACCAAATTACTATATTCCAAGTAAAGGATTTTTTTATGGTTTCTACTTGTCAAGATTTTTCCATTGATATATGGCACGCCATGTAATTCTTCACGGTTTGAGATATATTCATGTTTGAAATTAGTAACCCCAGTTAGTGGGCTAAAACCCCATGGGATTGTGGCATGACACTAATCATTGACTGTGGTCATTGAATGATCAATAATTAATAATTTTTAAGCTCCTAAAATCCCTCCCACGTTCACTTGTTGAAGACCCACTCAACCTAAGCATTTATATAAATTGTGATCCTCATATCCTCCTCATGTAGGGATTTCGCCACTTGAAAAAAATCATCGTGGAATTTTCGCTATAATTTTGTTTATAAGAAGGTTTAGAAGCTGAAATTTTTATCACACAAATCATATATCCTGTGGAAGCTCATGTAAAAATTTTAGATCATGGTTCGCAATATTTTCGGAGATATGAATTGTGGAAGTTAGGGTTTTTTCAAGCTCCTAAATTTCATCTCAAAGAGCTGACCTTGGGAAAATTGTCATAAATCTCTCTATGAGCATCAGATTGGAATTATGTAAAAAGTGGCAGATAGGGAACAGACTGTAGTTTTCTTTGTATCAATTTCAGAGTCGAAGGAGGAAACGGTGATAGGTGGCACTCCGTACAAGTTCGCTCTACTTAACTAGTCCATAATTTGGTCATTGTGAAATATTGGGCATAACTTTTCCTTGAAGAATCCAAATTGGGTCAGACCTATGGCATTGGAAAGAAGACTCACAAGCCTACTATAGGACCGAAAATCACATATTGGGGATTTAAAACAACAGAGATACATCAAATTCAATATCGAGCTCCTAGAAGGCAAGAAAAATCTAGATCATGTGATGTCAAGGACTGCAAAGGACCAGACTTTCTAGGACAGCAAAGCAAAGCAAGGTGTAGCAGAGGTAAGCTCCAGGTAATTATATTCTGTATATGCATGTTCATCTCTTAATTGCATTAAGTTCTTTGTATTCTAAATTTTTTTTTTCTTTAGCACTGACATATGCTCTGCATGATGAGGTAAGTTTTTCTATTATCATGTCATGGGTATTTCCTTGAAGAATTTTGCAGGTATTATATATTCATCAAGATAAGACTCAATGCATGATCTAATTTTATGAAGAGTGAGGAAGGGTAGCATGACAAGATCAGTAATCAAGGTGCAGAATAGCAGCAAGAAGTTCACCACACGAAGTCTTCAAGTGGGCAACACTGAATACAGTCATTGTAAAGGTATCATTATACTGAGTCATTGTAAAAGCATCATTGTAAAATTTGTACAATTGTCTATCTGCCAAGAATTGAAGAGGCAGTGTCGACAGGTTTAGGATCATCATTAGGTGGTTGTGTCATAGTTGGGGTTATGATCTAGTGTGTCTTCTTCTTCTACATCATTCTATATCATTGTAAAGTGGACCATTTTCCCTAGTATGGGAGTCCATTCTTCTTTAATTCTTCTATAGGGTGGTAGGGTGGTGCTAGGGTGAGTTGTAGCTCATTGGGTGTTGGGGCATCCATTCAGTTGACTACTGAAGAATCTCGGGCATTGGAGCATCCATCCAGTGGGAGCTGGAGAAGAATTCTTTTCTAGATTCTAAGAAGTTGGAGTTTTCTTTTCAATTGGCATTGAATATTAAAGAATTATTAGAAAATGATTCAGGTGTTTTTTTGTCCCGAAGGGGGTTTCCACCTTAAAAAATGTGTGCATTTGTGTTCCTTTTTTTTACTACAATAATTGTATAAACACTGATAATAATTGAAGATTAACTAATTCTCTCAAAGATTAATAATAATACTAATTGAAGGAATACTGGTTCACCCCCCCTCTCAGTATTTCCAACAATATGAAAATGAATCATTAATTGCAGGGACCTTATCTCAAGCCAAAGAGAAAATATGGAGTTATATTAATTCATCCTTAACTGAATTATGGCCAATATTTGAAATCATTTTTTAGAAGGAAGAATTATTGCAGAAATCAAAGGCATTTATGGTAGAGATTAAAGAATATTTATATCAGAATCCTAGGGAAGCTACCAAGATATTCAAAGTCGTGAATTCCAAAACAAAAGAATAACTTGAATAATTTGGAATTTAAGATAAGAATGATGCAATCCTAGAAGCAAGGAATGCTTTGACAAAGAGAAATCAGATGTTACGGTTAGAAAACAAGTGTAAAAACTTATAAGTGAAAATTAAAAAAAATCCATAGAAATTTTAATGCTTTGTGCCAAAAAGGACTCCTATATCTATGAGACTCTTGTGACCAATTGATTCCACTGGAGAATTATCAACACAGAATACATGAAATAGCGGAAAATAAGACCAATTTTTCCAAATTCGAAGGGATAATCAGTGGAAAATCTTTCATAGAAGGCCTATAATATGATTTTCTTATTAAGCATGAAGCTCAACATTTATTTTCAACTAGGCCTACTTTTGAAAAGTACAAAGAAGTTGATGAGGCATACAGGAAGGTAACAAAATTTTCTATCCCAGATGATAACAAGTGGGATACATTGCTTGAGCTCATCGAGTAGAACATAATGCAAAATTTCAGTGATCATAAGGCAGAAAAATAGGAGTAGAAAGCAAAATAGTAGGGGCAGCAAACATAAAAATTCAATTTCCAGCAGCAGTCATCAAACAAAAGACTCGAAATGTGTTTTGTTTGTTCAAATCATCTTAGGATAGCTATTTTTTTGTTCTATTTTTGTAAATATCCAAATCAGTTTTGGATAATATTTCAATTTGTAATAACTTTTGTTTCAAATTTAGATATTTTTGAGTTTGACTCTATTTATATTTTGTGATTCAAAGAAGACAGGTTTGAACCCTTGTAACAATCTAGGACATGATTTTAATATTGTGATCCATTTCTTAATATAATTGAAGGATTCTGGCTTCATTCATAACAACGTGTGTATTCATGTGATTTATCCATTTTGTTCATTAATGTTTTCCATTTTTATTTCCGCACATGTTCAAGGTAACATAGGATTTTGGGAAAGGCTAGATTGAATATCAATCTTCTTGGCCCCCTGCAAAATTATAATATTAGATTTAAGACTTTTGTGATCCATAATTTAGATAAATGTCTTTCGGATTAATCACATCATTAGGATTTGGTCGATGTTTCGAACCATCTAATGTGGTTCATCCTCAGGACAAGGTGAAAAAATTAATTGATATTAATGAATAAATAGTGTGGATGCATCATTGCCCAGAGATAGTCATTAAAACTAGTTGTTATTGAATTAGTTAATTAATTATTAAATAATAATATTAAAATATTAGTTGTTAAGAATTTTTATTAAATGGATTAATTAACAATATTATAGAATTTATTAATAAATATTTTAATAAAATGATTAGAAATTATTAATATTATAATAAGGTAATATTGAGTTAAAGAATAATGACTAAAAGAATTTAATAATAAACATTTTATTAAAAAGTTTAAATTTTTTTATTTACATATTATTCTTATAATTCATTGGATAATATATTATAACTAAATAAAAATAAAGAAAATCTAAGAGCAAAGAATAATAATATTTCTTTCGTATTTTTATTCTGTGCTCTTATTTTTTTTCGTTATTTTTATTTAGTTATAATATATTATTATTATTCTATGAATGGTAAGAATAAAATATAAATAAAAAAATGTAAACTTTTTAATAAAACATTTATTATTAAATTTTTTTAGCCTTTATTCTTGAACTCAATATTACCCTATTATAATATTAATAGTTTATAATCATTTTATTAAAATATTTATTAATAAATTCTATAATATTATTGATTAACTCATTTAATAAAAATTATTAATAACTAATATTTTAATATTATTTCATAATATTTAACTAACTAATTCAATAACGGCTAGTTTTTAGTAGCTAGCTTTCAACGGCTATCTCTGCACAATGATGCATCCACACTATTTATTCATTAAGATCAATTATCTTTTTCACCTTGTGGTGAGGATGAATCACATTAGATGGTTCGAAATGTGATGTGATTAATATGAAATACAATTATCTAAATTTATAATCATTAAAAGAAATTAGTTAACTAAACGATTTGTCTTAGTTGATTCCTCTATATATTTAAATTATAATTTTCCTTTTGTCATCTCTTGAACATGTATTGCTTGGTTGTAGAAGGTTTCTGCATGCATGAACTGTATATAACTAGCATTTGCACCAAGAAGTGCAAAGATCATATGGAAGATGGCTTTGGTTTTTTCTACCCTTGAGAAATATATATATATCAAACATATCTTCAACTTATTAATATAAATACCAAAATTAACAAAATATTGGAAACAACACGGTTTAACTCCTACATTATAATTAATTTCTTATAACAAACTTTTAATATTCATTAATTTAACAATAAAATTTTTATACAAATCAAACATTATAGCTCTCTACTAAAAAAACCTTTAATTATGTTAATGTGTTTCAAAAGTTATTTGAAACATAATATCAATCAATTTTATAAAGTAAAAAAACAATACACCAAATTTTATTTTAATGACTTTCTTTTTCAAATGATCCAAAAATATAACAACATATTAATTTTTTTAATAATAATTCTATCCAATGTAATTAAAGATTATAATTAAAGAGTTGTTTTTATCCTCTATATTTCCACATTTAAATATGTTACTCCTTTACGGATTAAAAAAAACCTCGTATCCAATGAAAAGCTAGAATAAAAAAGACAAAATGGCAAAGCAAAAGACAAAACGACACATGCTCCATGAGAAATAAAACTGTCTCATGTATAATAAAGTTATGGGTACCTAGACACAATAAGTGCAAAAAAAGATCTTCATATAATTTTCATGTAAAATAAAGTATTATTATTAAATTAAAAACCCATTAGACAATGTCGCAAATGTAAAAAGAGAATTTTTGCATAATCCTAATATTAAAAATAATAGAAATTAAAAAAAAACAGAGAGATATGTCTATGTGCATACCATAAATGCAGAGAGAATCTTTATATGAATTGAAGAAATAACTCTATGTACCAAAAAAAATATTGTAATTAAGCAGTTTGTTTGACATGGTGGTGGTGTTTTGCAAATTGAAATGCATGTTAATTAAAAAATAGAGAGAGCAAATATTGCACAATATTAACACACAAAACAAAATATATCTATTACTCTGTATTTAATCAGACGAATAAATTACAATATTTATAATGCTGCTGAGATCCAACCACTTCTAAATATGAATAGGGAGGTTGAGATATTCTCTCAACATCTATCTAAAGATCTGCAACTAATTCTAATATATGGAAGAGTTATCTTCCAATACTCCCTCTAAATTCTTACATACATATCATAACAATAAAAAATTATTTTCGTCTTACTGGTCTTCATCAGCAACTCTACCCACTCTGCAGTGTTCTGGACTCCGCTCTTTCTTTCTCCACATCTTCGAGCTTGTCTTCCAATTTATTTAAAGTACACCCGCTTTTGACCATCAATGCTGAATTTGTAAGATTAAAGATTCTTGACACCCTCGAAGAAGAGTCTCGACACTGAACTACCCTATTGAAATATTTTCATCTATGAAATAACCCCGAAGAATAAATTTCAATAGTCGTATAGGAAAATATTCTAGGTACAGAGTATGATCAGCGATCAATCCTACAAAGTGACATTTACACGCAAGGATCTCATTGTATAACCTGTAACCGATGCTCTTGAAGCCCGAAGCACAACAAGACCCATCAGCATATAACAAATTCACACAATCAAATTAGCCAATTGTTCTCTCGACACCGAAGAACGTCAAAAACAACTAATTTAAATGATGCTAAATTGTTCAATAATTGGTTCTGCACTACACAAATCTCACAACAACAAATTCATGAAATTATCCATTGTTATTCAAGTAATTAATGGCGTTGCTAGTGCATTTTTGAAAGAGAGTAATATCATCATTAGCATTCAACACAATAAAGGCTGATCTGACTGGTTGTCCTTCACATCAGTCATCACCTCCAGGAATGGCGAAACAATTTCCTACATGCAATCTAGCGAATGCGGCGTCTCTGCTACTGCATCATTGCCAATTCGGCTAGAAGAAAACATGTCTACCTCAGCTGCATAGAAAAGAGACAACACTGTGTTTATATTCTTTAAGTACACCTATCTGTAGTTGCCATTCAACTTATTTCAGACAACGGCCTGCACAATCTCTTTCAAGAACCGTGCACCCATGTAAGCATGGAAGTATGCTGCGTGAATTCCTTCATTGTCGATCCAGCCAACGGATCCATTAAGCGCATTCCTTTGAGCTCTTTGTTTTTCCACTAAACTCAAACTGAAAAACGAATTGATGTGTTGATGACCTGGAAGAAACCATGTTCCACGCAGGCTTTCCCTATAACCTCTGACGCTTCTCTAGTTGTTTTTTTCATCATTTTCTAGACTCCGCCCAAATACATGGATTTTGTACCATTGAATGCATATGCACTCCATATCCGCTTTCTCAAGTAGAAATCAATGAGATTACGTTACTATTTTCAGCTACAGTGACTGATGGGACATATTATAGGTAAACAAAGAAGTCAAGTAGATTGTTCGCTGAAAACCCTAATACATGGCAGCTCGAAAACAAAATTTTCACATCATAAACGCTATTGCACATATGCACGTAGCTTTCATCCGCCAGGGTGCGATTTTTAATTGAAAGCTAGTATGTATGTACGGAAATTCGAATAACAATGTAATTACCAAATCAATAATTGGAAATGGCACCTCCATCTCCGTCTCCCTGCCCTTCAACGATAAATGTGTGGAGGGTCGATCCAGTTGGGGCCAAACAAATACCTCAGGTATCTTCTCCTCTCGTTGCAAAATACTAGCATCGAAATAAAAACTTCACACAACAAATATTTTATTCACACATCTTTCACATCTTTCTGGGTACTCGAGCAACCATTGCACAATATTAACACACAAAACAAAATATATCTATTACTCTATATTTAATCAAACGAATACATCACAATATTTATAGTGCTGCTGAGATCCAACCACTTCTAAATATGAATAAGGAGGTTGAGATATTCTCTCAACATCCACTTAAAAATCTGCAACTAATTCTAATATGAGTATGAAAGAATTATCTTCCAATTTAGCAATTAAGATGCCTCTTGGCATATAATTTTTTATTTAATATATACAAGGGGCATCTAGCGACCTCCAGTTTTTTCGCATGGATGTGGCTCTTATGCATCTCGCTCATAACGTATTGTGATTTCTACTCTTTTCACCGCCAACGATGGTCCTATTTAACAAGCTTTCCATAAACAATAAACAATTCCAACATGAAATGAACAAATGGGACGAAGCCAAGATTGTGAGTAGGTATCGCCTCCCTACCCTACTCGTTTCAGTCATAGCCTTTATACAATCGACCACCCACTGCGTGGTGAGCATTGCCACCTGCCTTTTATCTCCACCAAAAGAAAGGAAAGGATACGAGAGGAGCGAAGCCAAAGTTTCTCAAATGATTAATCATCACATGTAATAGTTCGTCATTGCATCCACAAATCGAGGTAGGAACGTTTTTTCTGTAGTGATAAGTTTCATGCATGAAACGGGTACTCTATTCTCGCAGGTATGGATGAAACAGGTGGTCCTTCTATCATCTCATCTGGTGGGAACTTGGCTTCTCTCATCAATCTCGTTCTCATTCGGTGGTTGGATGGGCCAAAACCTGCACACCTGGATAACGACTAAACCATGATGTCGTCCCAGAAAAAACCGGTTGTCGGAGAAAAAAAGTGCATGATTAAACCATCATATTAGCTCTGGGCATATAGGTTTTTTTTTCCCAATATTATATTAGCTCTGCGCATTCAAGCATTCATGTTTAAATTACCATGTCACTTAATAATAACAATCTTGTCGGATTGTTGCCAAACTTCTCCAATTTAACCGCGTTGGAGAAATTGTAAGAAATTTTACCTCTCTTTGTTCGTTATTTTGTAATAGTCAATCTGACTGCCTCACCCCCACCCCCAAAATGAATAAGATCGTCATTTTACAAAAAAAATAAATTATTCGGTTACCTTGTTGTACAGATATCTAAGCAACAACAACTTGAGTTGTCATATTCCAGTGTGGCTATCTCAACTCCAGAACCTTAAAGAGTTGTAAGTCCATCTCCCACACATTTTTTGCCATCTGTTGATCTAAGCTAAAAAAAAAAATTACAAATATATTAGAACATCCCTTTTTATCATTGTGTCGAACAGGTTTATAGAGAATAATAATTTCAGTGGTGCAATTCCTGCGCAACTTAACCAGACTTCATTGAATTTTAGGTAATGTAATATCACAATTTTTTAAGAAAAAAAAAAACCCTAGTTTATATAGATGTACAAGATCATTTAGAAACCTTTGAAAATCATTACAAACGTCTCCCATAAAAAGCATAGTCTCTTTATTTTTCACTTTAACTAATAAGATGAAAACAGACCTGTCACTAGCCATAGTCCTTTGCTGTTATGATTTTAATACATATGATAAAGCTTTTGAGAATAAACTAAGGCGATTACAGCCATTTTATACCCTGTATCTATTTGCAAAAAACAAAAAGTTATCCCAACAGGGTAAATAACGTCCATCCTATCTGCGGTTGTCCTTCTCCCATATTTACCAAGAAGTGACAGAAAGTAAATAAAACAGGAAACGTAAAATGATGTTGTTCAGGGTAAATGCTATATACTTAGTTAAATTTCACCATACCAGATGCTTCAGCTCCTGTAGCATCACTCAACACATAGTGCATTTCTCCAAATACACCTCTTAATCTTTTTTTTGACAAACTGTCCGCCTGATGGTTTTTTTCCCGGTAGATGTGGCTGAAATGGATAGTTGAGAAAGAGTTCTTCAGTTCCATAATGCACTTCAGTCATGCAATCAGATTTCCAAGATCTATCGAGGTTTCCCTTTTAAGGTGATACAGGAGAATCTTAGAGTCACCAAAAACCCATAAATTGTCTATACATAATTGAGAGGCGAACCATAGTAATCTCCATATGGCCAGAACTTCTGCTCTTGTGTTATTCCCCACCCCACCGTGTCAATAGATCTTGTAGTGGTAGGTTAGAGAGATCATTAACCATGCCCCACACCCGCATCTGGACTATTGAGAAGCCCCATCAAAAAACCCCGCCAGGTATTGTATTTTAAAAGGTCTCAACCGTTTTGACATATCCACCGGGGCCTCTGTTCAGTCTTCAAACATTCCCAATCCTGTATGATTTGAAGAACAGTCCCCTCTGAGCTGCGTTTTACCTCCTCGAAAAGTCATCTATTACGGTTGTACCATATATACCAATGATATAAAGCTGGAATGATCCTTAATGGAGGAGTACGCTTCCACCACCAATTTATAAAGACAATAGTGTTGTTCAACATAGGTTCCTTCAATTTAAAAAATAGGCATAGCACTTTTAGGACTTTCCTAACAAATGTACACGAGTAAAAAAGGTGATCATTGTATTCCTCCTCCTTCATGCATAACCTATAATAGCCCGACCCAATCTTCCCCTTCTTCTGCAGATTTACCCAAGTAAGGTTCTTATCCATCACAACCAACCACAGGAAGATTTGCATTTTAAGTTGTGTTGTATTCTTCCATATCTTATTATAAACCTAATTAAAAGCCCCCTTGTTTTGTTTTAAAATCAATTTTTTATAAGTTTCAGCTACCAAAAACTAACCAGCCTTAGTCAGGCCTCCCCATATTACTCTATCACCCCTCCTGTTGACTAGTAGCCCCTGGCTTCTTAAGTCTACGGTATAATCCTCCCATTCTACCTTCAAATGCTCCGCAAATACAGATACTTCGGCTTCATCCATATTGGGATTCCATCAATCACCTCCCAAATAATTTGACCCATATAAAAAATACCTTTCCCATTTAGGTGGTGGATGAGCGAAACGCTCAAGGGGAGGGACGAAGAAAGTCCTTGCAGGCCAAGATGACCAATCTGGATTTTAGCTCCATTTCCAAACTTCCACCTCAATTGCTCCGAGAACCAACTCCAACATAATTTGAAACCATTCCATATAGCTGAAGTTCTCTGTTCATTATTCCAACTGGTCATAAATAAGCCCTCCACCCCCAACTCACCCAAATATTTATTTTTTATAATGTCGTTCCATATTCCTTCCGTCGTGAAGCCCTTCCACATGGACTTCATAAGTAAAGTCTGCCCAAAGGAATGCAACTCCTTTAACCTCCATCCCCCAAGTTCCTTTGGTTTCATAATCAGCTCCCACCTTGCTAGATGGTACTTTCCCTTCTCTTTTCCCCCATTCCATAGAAATTTTACCATTATCTATCTAATATTGTTTATGGTCTTCTTAGGGACAGCATAGAGATGAGCCCAATACACTATGTATTGTTGTCATACCGCCTAGACCAATATTAGTCTACCTCCTTTTGAAAACCATTTATGTGACCATCCCCCAATTCTATTTTTCACTTTCTCTATCATCTAATTCCAATCCCTTATCCGATACATGTTTGGCTTCATATGGAAGCCCAGATATTTGAACCCAGAAACCAAAGGGGCAGTTTGAATGTTAAAAAGGGCACCCACAGCTGCCTCCATTTCCTCCCCCCCCTCCACAAAGTAAATGCAAGACTTTCCGATATTAGCCTTCATACCGGAGGCCGACCAGAATTTAATGAAGATATCATCAAATACCTGCCAAACATACAAAGATAAAAAACCAAACAGTAAGACATCATCTACAAATAAATTGTGGTTTATCTCCCTACTAGGTGCTACTTGAATAGCTCTAATGCGTCCATCGCTCATAGCCCTGTTTAGTTTGGTGCTTGAGGAATCCATTACTAGAATGAAAAAAAGTGGGGAGAGGGAACAACCTTGCCTCAACCCACTACCCTGCTTGAAGAAACTGGTTGCCACCCCATTAATAATGACCGCCATAAAAGTATTACATACACACCCCATAATCCAATTTACAGCCCCCCTGTTCAGACCGATCTTGAATAATATCATACACATAAATCTCCAATTTACTCTATCATAAGCTTTGTTGAGGTCAAGCTTCATGATCATTGCCTTCGACTTTCTCATCTGAATGGAATGAATAATTTCCTATGTGGAGGCCATTGCATCATGTATGCTCATGTCTTTTAGGAAACCAGATTGTTCAGGAGAAATGAACCTTGATAAGACTATCTTCATCCTTTCTGCAATGGTCTTAAACACATTTTTTTACAAAGTGTTGCACAACGATATCAGTCTGTAATCATCAAAGGTGTTTTCCCTTTTCTTCTTTGGGATGAGGACTAGAAATGTTGAGTTTATAGCCCCCGATATCATGCCCCTGCTTTTTACTTCCTCCACCAGTTCAACAATGAGGTCAATAAAAAGATCATCAAAATGAATAAACAAATCTGGGGTCAAGCCATTTGGCCGCAGACCCTTATTCGCTGCGAAGGACTTTAAAACAAAGAGAATCTCTTCTTTACTAACCGGCTTCAGAAACACTTGATTCTCCCCATCATTAAACATTTTAGGGAGATCTGCCATCGCCCACAATTGATCCTCCAGTACATCCCTTCCTTCCTCTTTAAATAGTTCCTGGAAATGTTTAACAGCTGCCGCTTGAATATCCTTCGATGAAAAGAGATTAAAACCCTCGACATTTATCTGCCAAATCTCATTAGAATTTTTTCTGCCCAATGCGAAAGCATGAAAGAACTTTGAGTTTTTATCTCCTTTCTTTAACCAAACTTCCCTGCTCTTAAGTCTCAGTGATTGTTCCTCATTGAGAAGGATTTTCCTTTTTTCCCTTTCTATCTCCTTCTGTCTTTCCCAAGTACCCTCTTTTGGATAATCATTTTCTAATTCCTTCAACGGATAGGTGGTTTCTTTTTCATAGAGTAAAAGGTTGGTTTTTAGAGACTCCTTCTTCTCCTTCTCCCAATTCTTAACCTTCCCTTTCAAACCTCAGAGAGTACTGGCCATATAATCCATCACCGATTCCCCCACCCCCCTTGGATTTGATAACATAAATTTATTTACCAGAGAAATGAAAGAAGGGTCCATGAGACATACTCTGTTGAATTTAAATGGTCAATCCCTTGCAGTTTGTTCAAAATTCCAAGTCATAGAAATGGGCCTATGATCTGAAATGGTAACATCCTCCACACTGGCTGCCCAATCCTCCATCCTAGCTAGCAAAGTTGATTTGGCTAAGACGCGGTCAATCTTTTTGCCAATGAAATCCCTTCCTTGACGTCCATTGAACCATGCCGGGACCAAGGATTTCGTTTCTAAATCACATAACTAAAAAGCTTTAAAGGAGTCTTTTAGAATACCTGCTAGTGGATCACTTCTACCTTTTCCCCCCCATATCTCTGCGTCATCAAGGGTAGAGTTGAAATCATCTGCAATAAGCAGATGATCCAAAAGATAAACACCACTATTTTTCATTCTCCGCCAGAAAGGTGCCCTATCCTTATAAGGCGCATATAAGTAAACCAGATGCAATCTGTGCCTGAACCCCTGAAAATGCCTGGACAGAAGGATGCCTCCAAAAAATCCATAAGCCTTAAAGGAGGCGTGATCAGGATCCCACATCACCACCTCGGCACTAGAGCGACCATTCGCATCCCTCGCCGCCATATGCCAATCTAGCAGCATGGCCCGGAAACACCAAATGGATCGATCAGTAGGCGACATCGATTCTTGAATAAAAATAATGGTAGGATGACACTTAAAAAGAAAATCCCGCAGAGAAAGAAATTTTTCCCTTCCCCCCAACCCCCTTATGTTCAGAGATATCATACAAATCATGGCACATCCGCAGCAGGGTTTAATGCTCTAAGAACCCTATCTAACGCCAAAGTAATAGGTATGTCTCTGAAATTTCCCCCCTCCCCAAATCCACGCGACACAGTCGAAGAAAGGGATTTATTTTTAATCCTGGGTCACTCCTTCCCTCTTCGGATAGTGACATTAGATGTAGATGAAGGGCTACGGATCAATGATGACGATGGATGAGGTGAAGGGGGTTTACCAGTATCCATCGTGAGGGGAACAATAGTACATCTGGATTAAGAAACAACATATCTAGATTAATGTCGACCGAGTTTCGGGGCGATAATCTAGGGCCCGAGCCCTGAGGTGATGAGGGGGCCATGATTGGAGACATTGGCATTCTGTCGGGGGATAGTTCAGCAGAAGATGGAGTATAATGATTAGTAAGTGGAGAAATGTGAGGGATGGCGATAGATGGCTTCATCATCCCCCCAGCATGAGCATCGACAGGGTTATGTTTCTCAGTCAACCCACTTCCTTTCACAGTTAATGAAGGAAACCCACCCACAATAAGGGTACTACAATCCTCCAATCTATGAACCCCGCTCCCCTACACCCCCATTGAATTATATAACAGTGGCTCAGGTGTATTAGATAACTTACCCGAAGGAAGCAACATCGACATTGTCCTCGATTGAACCCCGCAGAAGGTCCACCACCCATCAGCTTTTCCTAGGTCGCCTCTGCAGAAATCCAAGTGCCATTGAGAGCACAACCGCATAAGGTGCCCCGTGGCCTTACAGATGTGACAGCGGAAAGGTGTTTGCCAATAGTCTAAAATTTTCCTGAACTTCAACCCTTCCCATGCCAAGTCAATGTCCTCCGGAAAACCCCCGGCGAAGGATACCTGCACCAGGATCCATGCGACTCTTTTGTCAAAATTCTAGTGGACTTGGGATTGACATAGCGACAAGAACCAATACTATCCCCAATTTTCTCTAACACCGCTATCGACTAGAATTGAATAGGTAATCCTGGAAATTTGACCCAGAGCATATGGTTTCATGGGGCATTGTCCACCAGATTAAAATCGGTAGTCCATCGGTTTAAAAGTAAGAAGGATCGTCCGTGAACCCAGGTTTGTTGTAAAATCTCTGGCACATCCTCGTTCTTGATCAGGTGAAAGCAGAACTAGCCATTGTGAAGCTTGCTAACCCTCAGTTTGTAGCCGATGATTTTCTGCCATGCTGCCAAAAGCCACCGTTGTAGGTCCACCGAACTATGGGAGGTGAAATGCCATTTCCCCACAACTGCCCTCGATAGTAAAATTTTCGTCTACTCCTCCATATCATCACTCCCAAAACATAACAAACATCTAGCTGAAGTTGGCTTGAAAGGTTTCGTGGCCTTCTTCCTGTAGGAAGGATGTAATGTTTCAGAGTTCACCACATACCAGGGTGGCGAGAGGAACATACAAAGAAGAGTGGGCACAATTGACTGTGATAGTTACGGGAATAACTCCAGCTTCTGCCAAATCAATGGCATGCAACAGTTCCACGTCAAATGCTTCCACCTTGGGATCTGTAAAAAGGCCAGTTTTCCCCATTATACTTCAATGAAACAGTTCGATCCAAACTACGTAGCACCCTCCAACAACCTAAACCATACTCCATAAATGGTAAGGTTCAAAGTTATTTAATCTTGCAATACCCAAAGTACTATGGATCAAATGGTCCCTTTAAGACAAACCTACGAACGTCAGGAAGTGGACAACAACATCCCAATAACGATAAACCAAAACGTGATCAAATCCCCAAACATCGTACCAATGTCCTATCTAGCCCACCCTCACGCCCCCACTGTCAGTTGCATCAAATTAGAGAATTAATTCAAAATAAATAATAGAGTTCCCGTTCCTGGAAAAATTGTCTCCAGACTCTGAGAATAACCAGGTGATATGGAGGGTCCCTAAAACCAACCTCCCATCAAACTAAAATCCCCTCTTCAGCATAAACATCTCTCTAAATCCTTCATCAATAGGATATGTCCCTTCAGCTTTAAGACTCGGTCTTTCATCTTAATCACTAAATAAAAAATGCTCACCAAAACGACTCACAGAATTGTAACTCCAATCAATCTTACAGAAGCTATCAAAACAGAAAATTCTCCCACTATTACTGGTACCATAAAACCAACCTTAAATAAAAAAACTCTCTATTATGGTCATATAAGTAATAGCTCCCTACTCTCCGTCCCGCCCGAAAACTATAGTTTTATACTGAACCTGATTCTTTGTCGAAATCATGACTTTTCAGGCTTCAATTGCCTGCATATTACACTTATTTCTCCTTTTTTTTCCAGAAGAAAAAAACCGCTGTTATATATATTGAAAATATATGACAGTACATGTACATCATGACAGTCACAGCTGATAAAAACTTAACAGTGAGACAATCAGAAATCCCAATTGCATGCAGAATTACACATCTGAGGCGGTAATTCGATGCATAATCAAGAAAAATAAGGGGACATTCCAGCCCTTTACTGATAGAAACATGAATCCCTGTGTAAGATAAAGACAATAACCTAATACATATAGTATGAAAATATCCCTGTTATAATACATAAGGTGAAGCATATAATATAGCAGAAGCATTGAAAACAGTCAACCTAGAATGAAGAAGGAGAGAGCTGATAGTTGTAAAACGTCCATTGATGATCAGCACCCCTTCTTATACAGGGAAAAATCTGTACCGGCTCGCTTGCATAGTAGCTGTAGACAGGCTCGCTTGTAGTAGATAATTAGTCAGGCTCGCTTGAGAAAATAAGAAATACAAATGACCAGGCTCGCCTGAGCAGAGGCTGGAAGCTCGGAACATATTGAAACTAGACCTGTAGAAACGTTGAAGGAAATCCGTCCAGCCATCTCCAAAAACTTGTATCTGGCTCCCATGATGCAGATCCAGCGGAAAAAGTCCTAATGTGAACAAAAGCCGGTAGTATGGTGCACTGGTAAACGTGATGCCTTTGAGATTGCGAGTGAACCAAAACCAATGAGCCAGCATATAGGTAAAGCACTGCAAAAAAACCTGTAGCCTTGTGGATAAACCCAGAAGTGGAAAAACTAAACCGCCATCTGCAAAAAAACAATTTGCCCGAGCAACATGAGCTGAAGGGGAGGGCGAAAATCATTTGGAGACCCAAGGAGGGTCACAAACTCCATCCACCCTGGGATCATCAGCTGAAAAAATAGGGACCTCCCGGAGGTCAAGAAGTTCATCCCGGAAGAGGGATTTAGTTTTTGGCCTCCCTCTAAAGTGTCTGGATGCGGACTTCGTTTTCTTCCTCACCGTAATATTGCAACCCGAAGCTGGCGAGATGACAATATCAGTATTCCTAGGGATATTCTCAAATATAGTGAGGGCGGCCAAGTCAAGGTGCGGGTTTTTTAAAAGGGATTCGACATCACATCCAAAAGTATTTATAGGTGATCCTGATAAGTCTCCATTCGCGATATTATGTGGAGAGGGAGGAGGATGTGGAGGGGATGGGGGTGTATATGAAAAAGAAATTGTGGGGCATGTTCGATGGTGATCAGCTAGAGCAGTAGGGACATAAGGTGGGTCCGGTAAATTCACCCTTTCGGTATTGTGCGAAGGGGGAGGTGTTGCGTCTTCTAGGGGCGGCATGGATGGGGAGGTGTATGATGGCTCAGTGATGGCACAGGTTTGATGGTGATCAACAAGAGCAGTAGAGGCATGCGGCATTTTATCCATCCTCATGATTGTCGATCCCAAGTTTACTTCGGCATCTAATTGCATGGGCGAGCCGGAATTGTTTTTCGAAATAGTAGGAGCCATCAGCTCCTTGTCTGGTGGAGTTAACTCCGCAGATTGTTCATTAACATTAGCAAACAAATCAGTGGCAGGATCCGCAATAGAATAAATACCTGATGGGATGAAATTTAGATGATCATTTGGATTCAGCTTGCCGTTTGCACCTGCTGATCTTTGATTGACCCTACGGGGCTTCCAATGCAGCCGAGGGCATTTGTCCTTCAAATGTCCCGTGCAGTGACAAACCAGGCAGCGGAAAGGTATGCCCCAATAATCCACCCTTTGCCTATGTCTTCTCGAGCCCCAGACGAGGTCAACATCCGCGGGCAAACCGCCAGAGAAGACCATTTCGACTAATATCCATGCAATGCGTTTGTCAGTGGCACCAAGAATACTTTGGTCGATGTATTTCGTGCATCCAATGGCCCTTAATGCATTTTCCGTCCAGAACTCCAACGGAAGGCCCGGGAGCTTTACCCACACGGATCTATTCTTTGGAGCCTCCATTATTGGATTAAAACTGAGGTACCAGGGTAGAAGTTGCAAAAAACTCTTTCCACGAACCCATGTCTTGTTAACAATCAAGGCAACATCATTTTCATTCTTAAAATGAATACTATACCAATCATTTAGAAGCAGACTGACCTCCGGAGCATATCCCACAATTGGAGTCCAAACATACTTAGCCCATTCCAGCATATCACTCACATGACCATCGGCAAACATCCAGCGTCCAATTAGTGCACACTTTTGCAGACTAATGACTCGCCCCCAAAGATCGTCATGTTCCAGCACCACTTCTTTGATCTCCATAGCAGGCTTGAAGCAGACCAATCGATTCTTTTTCAGCTTGTGTCCGCCTCTGCGAGACGATCCATTTCCTTGTTGACACGCATGAAAACCTGGTGGCGCGATGATGGATTGAGAAATAATAGAAGCATCCAGCTCAAAATCCAATTGCGCAGTTTTTTCATCAACCCCCGTGGCACTCGTCATGGCAACTTGGCTGACGTGTCATAGGATAACAGATCAGGGAAATCAACGTGAGAAAATGCCGCCAGGGAGACGAACCAAATGAAGGGCTCGTTTAATCCGAAACAAAGGTGCCGCCTGTTATAGTGCAAATTTGTCCAGATTTGTAAAATCATCAGATGGTATCTTCTCTGTTGTTGACGTGGGTGTAGACAGATTCTGCAATTTAAGTTCCTACTGTCTTCTCACTTGCCACAGATATCTACTCTGTCACTTTTAACTCCTGCGGTCATCTCACACATCATCTACTTCTCTGTTACAGTGCAGCTTGTAACAGTGCAGCTTGTCACATGGTGAATAAAGAAGGATAGGTCGTATCAGTAAAATAATCCCAACAACCCATGGCGTAAGGATTGAGAAAGTCAGAGAATAAATTGGAAAAGCCCTGAGATGGGGACGTCCAGATGAACATCAACCGACTTTGACATCCACATTAAATCTAGCCATAAATGGACGCCGGCGACGATTGACTAACTTGAGTACTTACACAACAGAAGAATTTATGATATCCCGATGCCAGACAAGTCATCAGAAAGATAACGTCATATCAAACAGCTAGTAGGAAATCAAATTCAAAAATACCGGCAAGGTAGATGTCCCGGAAAAAAGGTTGGTGAAGACTGTTTGCCCGGAAAAACCAGTCCAGTGTGAACTGTAGTCCCAGAAATGGTAGCAGCACCCACATAAAAACAAAAACAGGGCAGCTCCACCTTCAAAACCAGAATCTTAACCCATTCCCAGAACCGCAAATGCCCAATGATGACAGATTCCTCCTATTGACTGAAGGCAATGTGTTGCGCTCCTCCACCTCACGTATCTTTCGCACAGCCAAACCAGATGCTTCAGGTCAAAAGGAAATAAACTTTGGGCCCGGCGCTTAACTCATCATCATGTACCAGCGAAAATACAGTCCGTCATCGGCAATCTGAAAGCTACTATGGCTATCTGCAATAGAAACCAAAACATATGGTTCCAACCTCGTAATTCCAGCACTCAACTTCATAATAATGTCACTGCAAACTTATCTTCTCCTGTGCCAAACTCCTAAGCCCAGGAAAACTTGCAGAAGAGGTTTAGCCCAGTAACCCTTGCAGCAGACTCTCACACAATCAAGAAATTGGCGCAGAGGCAAGGCCCAATCTTCATCCTTTGGCAAATTCAATGGATATCAACCATCGCATTTTGCAGAATCCCTTCCAAGGAACCTCTGTGACAGAGCGAAGCAAAGAAAACCGCCAAATCCCATCGAAAGAGGAGTCAATCCACTGCAAGGATGGGCCGAAGGGATGGTTTATGAGGGCATCTATCAAGACACTAACAAACTAGTTGAAGGTTGACCTTGCAACATCAACGAAATCTTCTTATATAACTGCACCTAACACAAGGAATACTCGTGATTCTCCCTTAAACAATTTCAAGTGAAGGATCATAAACCTATGGCCAAAAACCACAGCCATGGCTTCTGCAATCCCAAATTTTCTCGCCCCTGCATCCGCTACTGATCATATTACACTTATTTCTCACCATTGCCACTGGTTCCTTCCGCTCCTTCCTTAAATCTTATCCACCTTTGAGAATGCCATTTCCTCCGGCCATTGAGAACCATATATTGAGTTTGTTGGTAATATCACAAATTTTATTTATTTGATTGAACACAAATTATCGTTCCCATATTTTGATTTTGAGACTTTAACTTATATATTCATTCAAAGTCTCCTTCATTTTTTTTACTCCAGAAACTCTAGAAACCATTACCTTTGTAATCATACGCATTAAGGGAACTGTGTCCTATATAATTCAAGAAAATACAAACTAAATGTTGTCCTTGGATTAGCCATAGAAGAGGTTTTAATAATTTTTTTAAATTGACGGAGGGTGTTGTTGTACACTGGAAGATGTTTAGGAAAAAAGAATAGAAAGGTCTAGAGATAAATTTATCTAGAATATTTCAATATGCAGCATCGTGGGTAACCTCTCTAAAAAACTACATAAACTTATGCTTTTGTGATTTCAGATTGCTCGATTGTTACGGTCCCCAATCCATCAATGTGTAGGGCCTTTACTCCAGAAGAGATTGCATCAACAATAGACAACTTTAGTCAGAATATTAGACAAGGGGGGTTTGGATTGGCTTTCTTTGGTAAATTACTGGAAGGAAAAGAGATAGCAGTGAAATTTCTCTCAGTATTCTCCAGACAAGGAATTCACGAGTTCCAGAATGAGGCAATTTTGGGATCCTTCAAGATTTGCATGTCCTGGTTTTGGAAACAATAAATTGTTGAATTTCCACTACCTTGGTTCTAAGTTAGAGTCTTAAATCACTGACGCTACCAAACCAAGAATATCAACCATAAACTACTTTGCACAGTGGAAATATAAAGCGGTAAATCACGCATGCACAATTATACACAATTTTTAATCAAATTGTACAATAATGTAAAATCACCAATATTTGATATACTAAACCAAATTTCAATAATACAACATTCTATGGTATACAAGATACAATGAAAAATTCGATTCCATATCTCTCCCCGTCGTTCATTTGCTTATGTACTCATCACTGGTAGTTTCTTAGTCTATCAAGGCATCTACACATCGAGACTCCATGAGGGCTGCCACCTAACATTGTTTCACATCCATATGTAGAGTGTACATGGGCTGATCCAATGTTCTCTCTAGGATGGCCAATACCTGTGCTCCAAACTATCAGGCTAGTAACAACTTTTGTCCATCAAAATGTTTCACTTCGGCACCAAACTTCACCCAATTTTCAGTTGCTCTCTTTCCTTCAAGATAGCTCGTCTAGGGATATTTTGGGTAGCCAACACGCTGCCCTCCAATAGACCAATGGCACCCAATCCAATCACTTTAAATTATTCTCCTAGGATGACACTTCACCACCATGGAATTTCATCCACATGTCATCAATAGGCTGCTGCAATCATGATCCACTCCAGTCAAACACTTGACCCAATACACCTCTCCAAAACATTGTTGTTCACCACGCTTGTATGTTTATCCTATAATTCTGGTTAGGGCATAAGCCTTCAACCCTTATCCTCCAAATTAAAATTATATAGTAAATAGAAAATGACAAAATAAAAACTCACAC
Organism: Pinus albicaulis; assembly: GCA_034641835.2. Taxonomy (NCBI): domain Eukaryota; kingdom Viridiplantae; phylum Streptophyta; class Pinopsida; order Pinales; family Pinaceae; genus Pinus; species Pinus albicaulis. Next base: position 446,401,654 of record CM076572.1, read on the forward strand.
ACACAAAACAAAATATATGCTCTGGGAAACCATTTTAGGACAAAAACCCAACTAGAAGAGGAGGTCACTCTCAATAGAAATATGGATGCAAGTACAAATAAGTATGGCATGTGGCCCATGGGCTGCTACATTACACAAATCCTCTGTGTTATCTGCCTCCTATTCATCCAGCCTACACTTTTCTCAACTATGGAACAAATGTACTCGATAGAACGGAATGCCTTTTCCTCCTAGTGGCTTGGTTATAACAAGGCCCTATAGCCTACTAGTGGTTAAGTTTGAATACATTGACTCTTAACCAGAGTTACAATATAGACACTTCTAGAGTCTTTTACATCATAATCATGTGGCTAGCCCCATATCCATGAATAATGGGAGCTAACACGGCATCCTCCCGAATTATGGGTGTGAAAAGAGAAAGGTCAACTTCTAAGTGGCATAAATTTCACATACGGACTACGACTAACACGCTTATTGCGTCATTGGAAAGGTCTTTCTGTGTAGAATATCATGAAAAGGTGATATGCTAAAGTGAAAAAAATTTATCCCCAAAAACTGTTATTTGATTCCTCAAAAGTGCTCCCAAAAGGTTTTAGATCTTATTTTTCCAAACTGGGTCTTGTTGGTAAAAAAAGGTCCCATGAGTTGATTCCTCCACTTTTTCCACTTTGAATGCATCAACATGGATGAAAATCAATATAATGATACAATCTGGATCCCACCTCCCTATTTTGGGAGGCTTTTTTTCCCCAAAATATTCTACTAAATGAGGCGAGGAAATTTTTCCTCCACCTTCTCTCTAGTGTACCATTTATATTTTCCTAGAAGTTTTCCTTTCAACCCAATCTGTTAAAGGTCATGCTACCCATATCTTGTAGTCCTATAACTCTTATGAAAAATTGTATGTTTTTTCAATTCTGCGTGAGCATCTGGTGTCAAATCCTCCACGAATGGTAGGACTTGTTCCTCTTCCTAATATAGCATGGAAGGCTCATTGATTTTCAAATTCTCTACATTCACAAGTAAATGTGCATATATGGCGGTAAACTGAGTCGATAGGAATTATCACCAAAATTGTCTAGTATCTCAAAGGAACCATAACTCGGAGCCTTTATTTTATTACCAGGCTCATAAAGCCTCTTCTCGTTCAACTATAGCCATACTTTGTCTCCCACCTTGAACAATTTCTTTGTTCTATGTTGATCATGTCTAGCCTTATATTTATCCTATGACTTTTGTAGTGTCTCTTGTAGCTATAGATGGATTTGCCTGATCTTACCTATAATTTTTTTAACCCTCGAGGTGTCTCCTGTAAGATCTTACCTCACTCCACCTTGTTGCCCATATGAAATATTCAAAGGTGATGGCAACAAATATCCAAAATAAGCTTCAAATGGGGACTTTCCTCTAAAAGTGTGGACTACTCTGTTGTAAGAATGTTGAATATAAACCATGTTTTCATCCTAGCCCTTTGGGTACTTTTGGTTATATCCCCTCAGAAGCTACACCAAATTCATGTTGACTTATTTTTTCTACCCATCTATCTGTGTATGGAACGTTGTAGATCTATTCAAATTCATGTCCATCTTCTCCCACAATGTAGTCCAAAATGCACTAATAAATATCGTATCTATTTGTAAAATGACACTTCTTGGTATCCCAAAGTTTAACCAAACTTTTCCAAAGAATAAGTTTGTTGATTATTTCCCACTAATGGTCTTTCTACAAGGCATTAGAACACACATCTTGTTGAACCTATCAAATACCACAAACTGGTAGTCATCTCCTTTCCTATTTTTTGGTAAACCTCCTGCAAAGTCCATGGAAATATTTTCCTAAGGATGAGTGGTTACATGTAAGGGATGATATAGACCATGTTTCTCATTGCTAGGTTTTTTGCTAAAACAAAGCATGCATCCTCTTGTGAACCTAGATGCTTGCTCTTGAATCTTCGGACGATACACATACCTCTGCAAGTTTTCCATGGTCTTCCCTACACCAAAGCTCCCTACAACCTTAGAGTTGTGAACCTCTCTGATCAGCTGCAATCTCTCACTTCTAGGAACACATAGCTTATCTAGCCTATAGAGTAACCCATCTTAGATATGGTATTCAACAGTGTTATCGCCATCATGCACATGATTCTAAATATGCAACTTTTAAAATGCCTCCTTGAAGTCCTCATCCTCTAAATATGCCTCTTTGTATGCATCATGGGTGAAAGGATTCATGTCCATAAGAGTTCTCAAAGTTGTGAACTTTGGTGTGGGTGGCCTTGAAAGCATGTCGGAAAACTTGTTTATGCTTCCCTTCTTATACTTGATTACAAAATGATTTTTTTACAAAAACCACATCCATTTGTAATGCTTGGTTTTCTATAGCTTAATCTAAGAATACAAGTACTGCAGCGGCTGGTGATCTGTGTGGATTACTATCTCCTTTCCTAGTAGATAGTGCTTTCAGTTCTTCATAGCTTGCACCAAGGCATAGAGCTCCTTGTCATAGGTAGGGTAGTTAAGAATTTTCCCATGAAATACTTCAAAATGGTAGCATTTAAGCCTTCCTACTTGCATCAAGACCACTCCCATAACAGACCCAATTGCATCTCTCTCCACTTCAAAAGGTTGCTAGAAGTTTGGTAATGTCATAAATGGTGCATAACTAATTTTCTTCTTTAGCTCCCAGAAATCCCTTTATTTACCCTTTTCCCACTAGAAAATATTTCCACTTACTGCTATGGAGTGGATCGGTACTGCTACTTCTGAAAATAAGGCTATAAATTTCCTCGGGCACTGTGTTACCCCAATGAAACTATTGATCTCAGAAACATTAGTAGGAACTAGACATTTCACCGTGGCCTACATCTTGGTAGGATCTATGTCCTCCATCTTGGTAGGATCTATCTTCAACTATCCTCCATCTATCACATACCCAAGATACTCCAAAGACTGCCATGAAAACTCACACTTCTTGAGATGTTATAGAAGTTGGTGCTTTTTTAATGTTTCCAGAACCTACGTCAAATGTGAGATGTGCTCCTCCTAAGTAGAATTAAATACCAGTATATAATCTAAATAGACAATAACAAATGAATATGTGAAAGGTAACAATACATAATTCATTAATCTCATAAACATAGATGGTGCATTACATAGGTCAAATGACATGAATAACCACTCATACAAACCTTGTCTAGTTTTGAAGGTGGTTGTCCATGTATATTTTTTTTTGAATCGAACTTGACGATATCCAGAATTTAATTTTAGCTTGTTGAAGTACTTTTCTTTTTGAAACTGATCCAAAAAATCATCTATCCTATGTAGGGGTTATATATACTTGAGAATTTTTTTGTTCAACACCCTATAGTCTATACACATCTTCCAATTATCATCATTCTTTGGCACAATGATGATGGGTGACCCACATGGTGATGTACTCAGTCGAATGACACCATATTCTAGTAGTTTCTGAAACTATTTATTCACCTTGCTTATATAAAAGATTCCCTGTACAACCCAATGTTTAGCAATGGGGAGTCCAGTAAAAGTTGGATCTCGTGCTCCACTTCCCTCTTAGGTAGTAGTCCTTTAGGCTCTCAAAACACATCCTTGTATGATTATAGAAATTCTTCCAGTTTTTGTTTCTTTCTTAGTACACCCCTCTAAGGATTCCTTGCCTCTTTGTTACACAGTAATTTGTCACCGTCCCTGCAATCCCCATCCCGCACATTGGAGGGCTCATTCCGTGACCTGTGAATAGTGACATGGCTTGAAACCACTTTCATAACATCCCTCTGAACAAGAGCTTTCATTGCCTTGAAGACATCTCCATTGCAAGCTAGTCTTCGAGTCTTCAAGTTCCCAAATTTCCAAGAGCCTTATGCTGCAAGAGCCTCCATAATTCCCTTAAGGCCAATTTCAAGCAAGGAGACTATCGTCAAGATCCGAAGAGAGAGGTTTGTCCCATCCTTGACAGGCTTTTCGAGACGTGTTCTGCTGGCAACCCGCCGAAGGAGAATTCAACGTCAGAACTATGGTTGTAATTTTCCTTTTGATTGATTATTAATGAACGACTATTGGTTATGGTTCCACTCTTGTTGTTATTTATGATGATGAGTTATGTCCTTTCTTACTGACATATAGTTGCATCTACTGGGTTTTACGCTTGCGTTTGTTTTGTTTCTCTCATGTGAAGGTGTCCTATCATGGAGATCGTGGGGATTGTGATCTGCCAGAGCTAAGGAATGGGAGCGCCACCTCTTCTACAAACAACAACGTTGGATTCCAGGTAAGCCTTCATCGCTAGTCGGTTTATTGCAATTAGGAACCTGCACTATAGCGTGAATGATTGTTGCTAGACCCAACCTGGGCTAGTAGGGATTGCCTCTGTCCACAAAGGGGATTTACCTCCACAACAAATTGGCGACTCCACAGGGGATCGTTAGCTTGTTGTCGTTCGTTTTATAAGCTATAGATGGAGCCTGAAGTTGGCCAGATAGCCTTAGAAATGCTTTTGCTCTGCAATTGCGAAGTAGATCAACGTTGCTTCAGTCAATCTCTGGTTTAGTTTGTAAACTAAACCCTTTGAGCATTTTCTTGTCTTTTCGGTTGATTCTTGATCCTCCTTGCTTGATCAGCTCTTTTGGGCTGGTTCTTTTTGTGAATTTGGATCTTTGATAGCTTGATCATTCACTAGTCTGCTTGTTGGATTGCTTTTTTTTGTTTTTTGACTGAGAAACTCGACTGGCGCACTTTTTAGCTTGACAGTCGCGCCCATCGGCGCATGTTGCTTGTGTGTCACCCGTACCAATTCCTTTTTGGCGCTAGTTACAGCCTCACAGTCGCGCCAATCCTGTGAGCTACTAGGGTTTGCTCAGTTTGGAGCTTCCTGAGCCTGATCTATGTGTTTGGTCTTGATTTTTCCACTGTTTGAGTGTTTTGGAGCCTGGATTGACTGACTATTACCTTGGTCATCTAGGTGCTGTTGTGTGTCGAGCCTTCCTTAGGAGTTTTTGGTCTCTTTTGGTTCAGTCAACCTTCTGATTGCTTCTTTGAATTTATTTGGTGGTTTTCTATTGTCTCATTTCATTGTTTGAGTGATCGTTTCCTTCTTCATTCGAATTTCACTTCGTCTCGTTTTGGGCCTAGATTACACGGCTCATTTTGAGTCTTTGGGATTATTTCGCTTTGAGGGACTTTTGGTTGATTTGAGGTCTGATTGTACGTTTGCATTGAGTGGAATTTGCTTGGTTTTTCTCTTTTGTCATCGTTTCTCGAATTGCCTTTGCATTAGTTTTCATTTTTTTAGTTCATTTTGCTCTGAAATATTGAAAATATAAAAAAAAAAATCTATTTTTCTTTGAACTAGTTAATGTGAATTAGATCTTTTCGGTGTTATTAGTGATTAGTGACTTTGAACGAAAAGCTTTTAATTTCCATTAGCTGCATTAGAGGTATCATTGGTTGTTTTCTGTTCATTTCATTGTTGTGTGAAAAGCTCTCAACTCTCTCATAAGTAGCTTTCATCGAATGAAATGATATACTGTGGCATATAGATTGCATTTAGGAGATTTTGAGACATTACATTCGCTAGGGCCTGAAAACTGAAACGTAATTGAAGATAAACTTTAAAATTTACTCAATTTACACTAAGGCAGCATTGAAATCTAACGAAACACATTTAGAGGTCTAGGCTAGAGACGTGTTCCGGCGTCTTAAAACCTAGTAGCTATCGTTCGCCTCTTGGCTTTAGACAGCACTAGTACGGACTTGTGCTCCCCGTACCATCGCGTATATAAAGGGAGACCCCACTAGGTTTCAATCCTTTATCCATAGGAAGCCAAGTCTGCTGCCCTATACCTGTGATACACCAGACACAACATTCGGGGAGATTGCCTGCACGTACGAAAATTCCTTGGTTAATTTCTCTTTCATTATTGAAACCAAGGTGTATATTGCAATTCACGGTTATTTGGTACACCCTTTTGCCTAGTATTCCTGAGTAGTCATTTGATCTTTTCTGACTCCCTAAATTTGAAAGGATCACCAAGCGCTTGTCCTTTCACGCTTGTGTCAAATCTGAAAGAGATAGAGTCACCTTTTTCGACCGTTTCTCGACTCTTAAAACATGAAACGGTGAAGTTTCTTATTTTTCAATGTGGTAAAAAATTAATCACCCACGATCACACGCCTTGTTAGATTCTGCTTGTTGACCGTTTGATTGTGTGTCTTGACTCTTTTTCAGCCCGTGTGTGTGTTTGATATCTTTCTCTTGTCGTTACTACCACAGTGGCGGAACCCTTGGTTTCGTCTACTGGTAGTCCTTATACGGATGATTCATCAGAGGTTTCCCAATCCTCTACTGAACCACAGTAGCCCATTGTTTCCGAGTTTCTTGACGGGGGACTGGTTATTTCTGAGCAACCCTTTGGGGGACCAGTTGAGTTCAATTGGCCCTTTTCCGACCCTTGGTCTGAATTAAGAGTAGGGGCAGAGTTCCTTTCTCTTGCATCGGGTTCGCCTTTTATAGCTGTTGTTTTTCCTCCTAGTCCTCGCCGTCTATTACAAGACCTAGCGGCAGGCTAAAACATGAGTGATTCTAGTGAGGAAATCCCAACGTCTAGTGAAGACTATCAGCTCTTCCCATGAAGATTATTTCCAGGAGACAACTCTGAACCAGTGATCATGTGATCATCCGGTCTCTCATTGCCAGTAGGGTATAGATCCTTGGGTCAGATCATTTCCGCCGCAGCCTCTATGGGAGTGTCAGCTCCTTCTACGAGGTTGGTTGCTCCTTCATTAGGGATGTCTCCTCATACACCCGTCACTTCTGTACCCACTTGGCCCACTGTCTGTGTGGCCGCCTCTGCACCCGTTGTCATGGCACACTCCGCGAGGGCTATGCCGCCTCCTGAAGACGTTTATTTAGCGACTACTATGTCGGAGAACATCTCTCCGGAGGAGTATCGGTTGTCCCTACAACAGCCGAACCCCGAGGTTGGACCATCCTCCCAAGATCCCAACCGCTCTTATTTTTCACACTATACACAGGATTGTACACCCGTGTATGCTTTTCCAGGTCAGTATGATGAGCACGGGGACATTTTACGTCTACCCGCTCCTGAGGCTCACCTCCATGCTCAAGGTTTACCTTATAACCAAGCTTATAACCCACAAGGGCAACCTTTCCAAGGCCAAACTTTGGGCCAACCTGGCTATCCTTATGACCCACAGGGGCAGTCCATGCAAGGCTATCCTGCGGGTCAGCAAGGGCCATCGTACGGTCCGCAAGGACAGTATTACAACCCTTCCGGTCAACCTGTGTAGCCTCAGCCGAGGTACCAACCGGGACCGGTCTATGGTCCTGGGGGGAAAATCCAGCCTTCTCAACCCATGCAACCTCAATATCCTGTCAATCCAAACATTGCACACCAGCCAGGACCATCTTATGGTCCTGCTGTAGGTCAACCCAGTTACCAGCCACCACCTGGCTCTATTCCTCCACCAAGCCAACCGGTCTATCCGAAACAACCTGGTGTTCCGCCTCTAGGCCAACCGGTACAACCTGGTGCTTCTCAACAGCCAGGTCAACCTACGCAACCGACACAACCTGTTTATCTGGGTCAACCTGTTAACCCAGGACAGCCCGCTCACCCAGGTCAGCCTGTTCAACTAGGCCAGCCTACACATCCTATTAACCCTGCACAATAGCCGACCTATTCGATTCCGTAACTGAATCCACCATTACACCCTAATTATCAAGCTCAGCAGGGTCCCACCTACCAGCATCCCACTCAACCTCAAGGCGGCTACTATTCTCATGGTCAATATCGACCGAATTATAGCCAGCCCCAAGGTTCTAACTATCGTCCTCAACAACCCGGTCATACCTATACTCAGCAGCCGAATCCAAATGCTGCTTACACAGGGCCGACTCCTAACCAGGGTCCATACTCTGGTTATCAACCCCCGTACGCTGGTTACCAGCAACCGAATCAAGCTGGTTATAACACCTATACCCCCTACGGTCAGAATCCTGCTGGACAGAACCGATGGGGGCAAGAATATTCCCAACTAGCGTGGAGTACAGGTACTGGTCCTTACCGAGGGCCAGGTATGTCGTCTAATCCGCCATTGCCATTCCTGGCTACCTTGGAGTTACCGGATGTTTCAAAATTAACGAATGATCCAATACTGCATAATCCTTATTGGCCTTCGGTTCCCACCAAGGTGCCTGGCGATTGCCCCAAGTTTGAGGGAAAAGCTGGGGAGGACCCCCAAGCTCATGTGATGACCTACCATCTTTGGTGTTCGTCCAACTCTTGGGTGGATGATTCAGTTCGTCTACGCCTCTTCCAGCGCACTTTGACTGGCACTGCAGCTAAGTGGTATATCGAGTTGCCCCGTGGCATCTTTCAAGATTTCAATACGTTAGCTGTTGAGCCTCAAAATTGTGCTTTCTTTCATTCCACTTTACCTCATTTTCCTTTTTCCATTGCTATCCTAGACCCAATTGATCAATGAATTTAGTTGAAATTACTTTTAGAATGATTTACATGACTGACTTGCTAAGTTTTATGATTTTGTATTATTTTTTCCTTTTGTGGGAACTAGGCTGAATCTGAACATTCAGTAGCTAACAGCGATTAACATTTTGTCTTCATGTTTGGTATGTTCCAGGTGGCCTCTCAAGAAAAACCGCATATGGGCATAATCCACGTCATGTCTACATGGTTCGTTGCTCATCATGGAGGAATAAACGAATTCTGGGTATGGTTTTGGAACATGGGAACACATTTAGGAAAGCAGACTTCTATTAGGACTGTCTCAGTCCAGATGTCTTTTTCCTTTTCACGCAGCCACTTCAAGAGTCCTAATGTGATTCCGATAAGGAAAGACAATGTTCCTGAAATTGTTGCAAGTCTTGTTATGTGCATTTGCTATATAAACACTTGGGAAACCGAGAGCTATGCTAGATTTTATGCTAGATTTTGTTCTAGATTTTTCTTAGATTCTGTGCTACATTTCTGAAGACGTAGAGTGCTATGTTCAAGTTATTTTATCTTTAATGAAGCAGATAGTGTTTCTTTGAAAGCGTTGATTTGATTTGGAGTTGAATTCCGTCAGGTGGTAGAGGGCCCCTGCCTCTTTCACGGATTTATTTGCGTAATTTAGATAAGTACTCTAGCTACCTTTACGTTTTTGAAGTTGAATTTGTAGTTGTTTTCATTAGCTACTGTGGTTATACTCATTCTAACTCTTCCACAAGAAGAAGCTCTTCCAAAAGATTATAATGATGAATGGGAAATAGCTATAGTATTGTAGGATTTAAAGTTGAATTCGTAGTTGTTTTCATTAGCTATTGTGGTTATACTCATTCTAACTCTTCCACAAGAAGAAGCTCTTCCAAAATATTATAATGATGAATGGGAAATGGCTATAGTATTGTAGGATTTAATTGTAGTCTCTTTTATTCATCATCACAGTGATACTTATGCTAAGTACTCTTCCAAAAGAAGAAACTCTTCCAATAAATCCTTATACTGTCTTAAGCATGATTGTGATCTTGAATGTTTTAGCTGTGTGTTTTCACTAAGTACCATAGTTGTTCTTTCTCTTAAACGCTTGTCCAACATATCATAATGACGAATAGGAGATGGCTATGATATCTTAGTTTTTCATTGCTTTCAGTTTTCATGTTTGCACTTACACTCAATTACACAGTCAGGATTGTTCTAAAAAATTTTCCACAAGAAGGAACTCTTCCAAAATACTGATCATGATGGACAAACAGACTGTATAATTCCATAGGATAATGCATGACAACTTAGTTAGGATACTCCGGAGTTTAATTGCACTTAACTCATGCTCAGTTGTTCTATTTTGAGTTTGATAATGACTTGTAATTTAGCACTGTTTTAGATTAGTGACATCTTAAAGTTCAGCTTTAGTTCAACTCACTGCATTTTCACTTCACATTCAGATTGTCATCCACTGCACATTAGATTACTTCAGTTGTTAAGATTAACAAAACAGCCTTCATTATTTACAAACCTCTTCTTGTTCTAAAATCCATAATTGATTCATAACTACATGAACAGAAGATAATATCATTTTAAGGCCTGAAGTACCTTTGCAATTTCCTTATCATTTTATAAACAGAGTCCTTCCTCAAAAAGACTACTTTGAAAATAAATCAATAACTCTTGAGTAAGGTTTTGTGACATTTAACTGAATTGCATAATAGAGTTAGGAACTAGTCCTAGAATAGAAGATCTTAGGATGGTATCAATGTTTTTCCTCCAAATATGTTTCAATCTCTAATCAAGGACAAAATGTTGCATCATTGTAAGATTAGTTGTTTAATTGTTTAGTTAGAGGATTTGCATACTTAGTGATCATCTCTCAAGTTGAGTTTATGTTTTGAATCATTTCCTTAGAAGTCATTATCAAGCTTTTTTTTTGCTTAATCATAGTTTAGATTTGATTCTGCTTTTAGTATTGCATCTGCATTTACCATTTGACATCAATCAATTAGGCTTCACTCTGTTTTTCTTAATCATTAGCTCCTTTCCATTAGTTTTCTAGGCATTTTTCTTGTGAACATAAATCATCACAAAAGACCAAAAACATCACAAAACACTACACACAACGCATTAGGAAACAAGCACCTAGGCACATACAGTGCACTTCACTTCAGCAGTTTACCAACCCTGGTTGACAATTAAATGAACTCAATTTAGGAGACTAGGTTGAGACCAAACATTTTGGCGCCGTTGCCGGGGAAGTGAAAACTAGGTAACCTTTGTTTCTTAACTCCCAAAAACAATTATATGCGTAGAGAGAGAGACTCAAGGGGTAGATTCATAAGCAGCAGAAGCAGAAGTTTGATTCCTAGAACACCACTTGTTTCACCTAGACCAAGAGCTAGTACACCTTCAACTCAGACCCACATTCCATCCATCACTGATCCTAGAATTCTAGAAAACCTAAGATCAGATATTCCATTAGAGAAACCTTCCACTTCATCAACTGAATCTGCCTTAGAAGAAGATCCAAAGACTCCTGTTAGGGACACAAACTTTTCCACTTCCACAGGAGAATCAACCATGGCAGAAGAAGGGGAGGAGGAGTCTTTAATGGAGAACACACATTATTTGGAGGGGGTAGAGGTAGAGGTAGAGGTGCAGAAGGAGGAAGAGGTAGAAGAGAAATGGGAAGCTCTTTTGGGTTTCCTATAATAGATGAAGAAACCAATACAACCATGAAAAACATTTCACCCTCTGTCCTTCCAAACTTCTATGGACTTAAAACTGAAGATCCTGAAACTTTCTTATTCGAATTTGAAGTGTTGTGTAGAACTTATGACTACCTACAAGATGCTCAAAAACTGAAATTATTTCCTTCAACTTTGAAGGGAGCAGCATTGAAGTGGTTTATGAGTCTAATCAGTAGTTCTATTAGAACATGGGAAGATATGAAACAAGCATTTCTAGAGAGATATTTGGATTATTTTATGCCGGTTAATCATAAGGAAGAAGTGTTCAAGATGTTACAAAAAGAAGATGAAAACTTAGAAGATTTGTTGGAAATATTTAATTACAACATCAAAAGGGCAAAAATGGAAAATCTAGATCAAGACACCTTAAAAGCTCTTTTGTTGAAAACAATTAGGGATGAATGGTTGGATATTCTTAACATGATGGGAAAAGGGGATATATCACAACTCACATTACCTGAAATATCTTAGTTATGTATCAACCTTTCAAGAGGGAAATCTAAAACTGTCAAAGGTCCAAGAGATCCTGCTCTTACAAGGGCAAGTAAGTCTGCTTCTGGGACAGTAAGTAGATCAGAAATAGGACACATGCTTGATGATTTTAAATCTGACATCTTAGGGAGTCTTAGTGAATAAATAGACACCCTCAAGATACAAAACAAGAAAAAGGCTGAATCTGATGCCTTGGCAATCTTTTGTCCCAAATGTAGAAAGAAACATGCCTTAAGAGAGTGTCCTTTGGATGTAAAAGTTGTAGAAACCTGTGTCATTTGTTCTGAGAAACATGAGACTAAGAATTGTCCTTCTCTTCCTAGTCTCAAAGCTGTCTTTCAGGAGGAAACTCCTACAGATTCCACTGAGTCTCTTAACTTTGTATCTAGAAGACCTTGGCAGGGACCTCAGACACAAGGATTCCATGATCAAATGTATAATCAACCTCCACCTTGGAATTCTTGGCAGCAACCTTGGCCCCAATTTCAAAATCAATCTCAATCTTGGGCACAAGGAACACAAAGTCTCTATGGAAGATACTCTCCATACTATCAGTATCCACCATCCTATCCACCATATCCACATTTTTATCCTCAAAATCCTCAACAAAATTTTCCTCAAAATCTTCAACAAAATCCTCAACAACATCATCAGAACCAACCACATCAAAATCAACCACTTCCATTACCATTCCCTCAAAAATCCAATCAATTGCCGGCTCAACCCATACCAAACCCCAATAATAAGAACCCTCAGAATACATACATGATAGAAGGACAACAGTTTCCAACTTACTTAATTACTCCTTTAGACCTTAGTGATGTTCAACTTAGGTCTGGAAAGATACTTGAAAGGAGGAAACCTTCTGTGATCATACAAGAACAAGATAATTCTGAGGAAGATTCCCTACGGGTGAATAAAAGTCTTGAGGAAGACACATTCTTTCAAGACCCACACATTGAAAAACTAAAACAAAAAGATCCAATAAATCCAACTCCTGTGTTAGAGCAACCATCCACATCTACTTCTATACCTCCCTTTCCGGAAAGATTACAAATTGATAGAGGTGTAGAAAAACAGATCATGGTGCCTAATTATGATTTCTTAGATGAATTGAGAAATGTTTGCATCAAAATTCCATTATTGCAAGCCATCAAGGAAATCCCAATTTTAGCCAAAACAATAAAGGAGTTGAGTATGAAGACAACAAGAAAAATAATAAGAGAAACCAAGAAAATTCAAATGGTAGGACAAATAGCAGACATTATGATGGGCAAGATTTCTATTCCAAAGTATCTTGACCGAGGAAATCCAGTTGTCAAAATTCACATCAATGGAATTGAAATTCAAAACACACTCATTGACTTAGGAGTAGCAATAAATATCATGAGTAGACAAATCATGGACAAACTGAAACTTCCTAATCTTCTCTTTACACCCACACTATTACAATTAGCAGATAGATCTGTGATCAGACTAGATGGGGTAATAGAAGACATTCCAGTGTCCCTAGACTCTTGGGAGTACCCTGTGGATTTTATGATCCTAACACCCAAGAATAATCTAGGAGGCCATCCTGTTATACTAGGAAGACCTTGGTTGGCTACAGCTGATGCTTTTATTAGTTGTAGGTCCGGTGATATGTATATTTCCGATGGTAGTTCAACAAAGAAATTCACTTTATATCCTCCAGCTAGGACAATTACAGATCTAGATGACACTCAATGGATAGAGGATGAAGAATATTTACAACCACTCTTCACAATTTCAGAAATTAGTGAAGATAATCAAATTCTGAATACTCTAGAAAACTTTGAATCCTCTCCAGAACACAAATATGAATCATTTCAAGAGGGATCCAATATTGAGTTTTTGTCATCTAGGCAGATGTCTCTTCATTCTATGGACAAATTTGGCAGCTCTACAAGTGAAATTTTTCCAGGCAAAACTTTGAACATAAACAAGAACCTAGAAAAATCTCAACAAGAGGAGTTAGTCAAAGTATTACAGAGACATTCTTCTGCATATGCATGAGAATAAACTGACATGAAAGGGATAAGTCCCAAGAATTGTACTCATCACATCTATATAGAGGCAAATTGCAAACCAATCAGACAACCTCAAAGACGGATGAATCCAAATCTTAGGGAAATTGTTAAGGAAGAATTGCAAAAATTGTTAAATGTTAATTTCATCTATCCTATTTTAGATAGTCAGTGGGTTTCTCCTTTGGTGATTGTGCCTAAGAAAAATGGAAAATGGAGGGTGTGTGTTGACTACCGAGAACTGAATAAAGCTACTCTTAAAGACCATTTCCCCTTACCTTTCATAGATCAAGTATTAGATACATTAGCAGGTAAAAAGTACTTTTCATTCCTGGATGGATTTAGTGGTTACAATCAAATCCAAGTAGCACTTGAAGACCAAGATAAAACCACATTTACTTGTCCTTGGGGTACCTATGCCTACTGAGTATTTCCATTTGGATTATGCAATGCACCTGCAACATTCCAAAGGGCAGTATTAGGAATTTTTTCGGATCTAATACATGACTGTGTAGAGGTGTACATGGATGACTTCACAGTTTATGGGAATACATTTGAAGAGGCTTTAGAAAACTTGGAACAAGTCTTAAAAATATGTCAAGAAGCAAACCTTTCACTTAGTCATGAAAAATGTTTTATGATGTTTACTAAAGGGATTGTTTTAGGGCACCACATTTCAGGGGATGGGATTAGAGTTGATGAGGCAAAATTTGAAGTCATTTCTAACCTATCCATTCCAAGTTGTCAAAGAGATGTTAGAAGTTTTCTAGGATTTACAGGGTATTATCGGAGATTTATAGAAAACTTCACCAAAATAGCATCTCCTCTCTTCAAATTACTCACCAAAGATTGTGAATTCAAGTGGACTTCTGATTTCCAGTTAGCTTTTGAAACCCTGAAAACTAAAATTTCTGAAGCACCTATATTAAGGGGACCTAACTGGAAGTTACCTTTTCATATCTCGACAGATGCTTCCGATACAGCTCTAGGAGCAGTATTGGGGCAGAAAGACTTGATTCCTTATGCCATCTACTATACCAGTAAAAATTTGACTTCTGCAGAGTTAAACTATACTGTAACTGAAAAAGAGTTTTTAGCTGTTGTTCATACCATAAAAAAATTCAGACACTATATAAGAGGCTATGAAACTTTTGTTCACACTGATCATTCTGCAATTAGATACTTAATGAACAAATCAATTACTAATGGCAGATTCATAAGATGGTTATTTCTCTTACAAGAATTCAACATTACCATTCTAGATAGGCCTGGAAAACAAAACACAGTAGCTGATTTCCTATCTAGACTCCAAAACATCAAAGATGACACTCCAGTTGAAGATCAATTTCCTGATGAATATCTTTTTGCAATCTCTACTCAAACTCCATGGTTTGCTGATATTGCTAATTATTTAGTTTCAGGAAAATTTCCTTCAATTATGAATGCAAGGGATAAAATAAAAATCATTAATGATAGTGCAAAATATTCATGGGTCGCTAATGAGTTGTACAAGACAGGTCCAGATTTGATCATTAGAAGGTGTGTTCGTGAAGATGAGATGCCTGAGATTCTCAAGGCATGTCATGATGAACCTTGTGGCGGACACTTTGCAGATAAGAGGACAGCCTATAAAATCCTTAATTTAGGATATTATTGGCCATCCTTGTTTAAAGATGCTAAAGAGTATGTCAAAAGGTGTGACAGTTGCCAAAGGGTAGGGAAACCTTCTCCTTCGGGTGAGATGCCATTACAACCTCAGGTACATATTGAACCTTTTGAAAAATGGGCTTTGGATTTTGTAGGACCTATTAGTCCTCCATCAAGACAGAAGAGATATATATTAGTTTGCACTGATTATGTTACTAAATGGGTAGAAGCTAAGCCATTACTTGTTGCTAATGAAGCATCTGTAGTTACTTTTCTTTTTGAGGATATTTTTACTCGTTTTGGTGTCCCAAGGGAAATTTTTACAGATCAAGGAGCTCAATTTACATCGAGGCTAGTGGAGCAAATGATGGAGAGGTACAAAATCAGGCATAGAAAATCTACTCCTTATCATCCACAAGCAAATGGTCAAGTGGAATCTACTAATAAGGTCATTGAAGGAATCCTAACAAAGACTATTCATTTACATAGAAGAGATTGGGTAGATAGGCTTCCTAAAGCCTTGTGGGCCTATAGAACTACATGGAGAAACACAACAGGCCATACTCCTTATGAGCTTGTTTATGGAAAGCAAGTTTTTTTTCCCATAGAGTTCCAAATTCAAACCTTCAAGATGGCAGTTCAGCTAGGACTTGATTTAACGGAGGCACAAAAGCATAGACTGGAGCAAATTAATGAATTGGATGAGATCAGACAATATGCAGTTCAGAAAACAAGTCTAGTCCAACAGCAAAGGGCTAGATGGCATGACAATTACATCAAGGAGAAGAAATTCAAAGAGGGTGACTGGGCTCTCTTGTTTGATTCAAAATTCAAGGATTTTCAAGGGAAATTTCAGACACATTGGCTTGGGCCATATGAAATTGTTCGAATTTTTGATAATGGGGCAGTAAAAATCAGAAATATAGATGAAGAAGAGGTCACTTTTCTTGTGAATGGTCATAGATTGAAGCTATATCACAAACCACTCTCAAGAGAAGAATTTGTCAAGAAGTTCCAAGAAAGCAATGATGTGAAGTTAATGAAGAAGAGTTTCTCTTCTTCATCAACTTGATTAAATTTTCTGAAGCATTTCTCTTTAAAAATAAAAATAAAAAAAAAATAAAATAAATAAAATAAATAAAGGTATAAACATGAAAACCAATCATTGATTGGCATGTTTATACAGAAAAGATAGGGTGAAAATCAGAGTCTCTCTGACACTCTAACTTTTCCCATTTTTGTTTTTACAAGCAGCTGTTACAAAAATCATAAGTTCAGATCCATAGTGCTTATGATTCATCTCATTTCATTTCACTCCATTCACTTGTCCATCCATACTCCATCTCATTCATTCATTCATATTCCACTCCATTCCACATATCATTCATCTCATTCCATCCTCCATCCATCTCATTTTCATGTCAAAATTTAAAGTTTGATATCTTGCTGTAAATGAATAAAACATGTCATGGATTGCAGGGCAGTTCTTATGTTCTTTCACTCCATTTCATAAACTGAATCCATTCCATTTCATCATCCACTCCATACATATCATAACCCATCATCCATCTTCATTTATACCATATAACATTTCACCTATATTCCAAAAATACTCCATTCCATGATTAAAATGCTCTACAGGAACATTCTGCAGCTCAACAGACATTCTGCAGCTGATCAGCCTTTCTGCAGCCAGGCAGTCTTTCCGCAGCCACAAATCCTGAAGGCATCAATCAGTAGACATTAGAATTGCAACAAAATGACCCAGTGTATCCATGAATCAAAAGCATCAAGAAGATTATGAAGACTCTTCCAAAGGTGAACAAAGAAGACAAAGACTACAAAAATCAAATGAAAGGCAGAGGTAACAAGTTTAAATTATAATGGCATTTCATAAAGTTTAGCATAGTTTTAGTTATGGATTGTTCGAAAAAGTTGTTTTAATTATTTTTATTGATCAAGACCAATAAACCCTCCACAGACTTTGGATTAAAATCTCTCATTTCAAATTCCATATCCGACATCATTTAAGCGGTTAAAATGGTCGAGGTATTTGAATTCTTCACGTCTCTTAACCAAATCATTCAATGATGATTCTCTTTGCCGTTGTAAAAATCTCCGCCGTCTCTTCAATCATTAATTCGTTCCCTCCACCTCACTTCATTACTTCATTCTGTGACCACTTCCATCACTCCATTCTGTAGCCGGCATTTCATTCCGTAGACAGAGATATTCTTATTACCGAGAGGCAGAGGTATAGCATTGAAGAATTTGAAGCCATTTGTTACCAAGAGACAGAGATATAGCAGTATGGGAATTTGAAGCTATTTTCCACCAAGAGACAGAGGTATAGTAGTGTGGGAAATTTGAATCCATTTGTCACTGTCAAACAGAGGCATATCAGTCCAAGTTCCATTGTCAACAGAGGCATATCAGCTCGAAGTTTTGAAGTTGTTTCCTTTGTCAACCAGAAGTATATCAGCTCGAAGTTTGAAGCTGTTGTCACTGTCCATCAGAGGTATGTCATTCCGAAGTTTGAAGCCATTGTCATTAAGAACTTGAAGCCATTTCAATTCGAAGGTGAAAATTATTGTTTCTATGGGTAGAAGAGTGTTAATCTGAACATTGAAGAAGCAATCATGGGTTTCATTGTAAGAACTGAACCAGTGGGTTCAAAATATTTAGAAGGCTACCCTCAATGCAAAGAAATGTTACAGCAGATATGATGGCTTCAATTTTTGGAGAAATTTAATGGCTTCCACAAGGAAGTCACTAAAACATTTGCAAGATCATTTCAAGGAGCTGAAGTTGAAGTGGGGGATGTCAAATTTACTGTCACTGAAGTGTTCATTGCAGAAGCTACAGGGTTGCTCAGAACTGGAGAGAGATGGTTCAAAAACAGAGAATTCCACAATGAATCCTGGAAGCCAATTCTAAAATCACCAGGTATGGATGTCACTGTATTTAAGAAAGGAATTCCAAGTTCTGCATTGAAAAATAAATGGAGAAACATACTACTTCTTCTGCAAAAATTTATTACATGTGAGGGTAGATATGGGACATTTTATGTCTACCACATTAGACTAATAATGCATTTTCTGGGGGAAGACTTAAAACTACCATATTTCTTGCTTCAAAGTCTAAAGAAGATGGCTTCCTGTGTTCAAAGAAGGGTTCAATTTTTAGAGACAACCCTATATCATCATGGTTTGGTTAAAATTTTGATTGAACACCATCTAGCTAAAACAAATGATACATGGGACAATTTCTTGATAAGAAATCATTTTGAAAAGCCAAAAGAACCCTCACCCGAACCACAACCTACAAGGAGAAGTAGAAAATGGAGAGCTTCAAAAGTTGAAATTGACAAAATAGTCCAAGAGAGCAGTGACGAAATCATTTTAGAGAAGTTGACTCAAATCAAGAGACAACTTAAGGAAGAGAAAGTAATCAAGAAATCTACCACAGAGAAAGGAGAGGGATCTTCTCAGCCAAGAAGAAACCACAGACTAAAGGGAAAACTAAAGAAAACTCAAATCAAACAAACAGGGGTGATTAATATAGAAGATGAGGAAACATCCATTGAAGAAGATGTTGAAGAGGATTTTAATGAAGGAACCCCTGAAATTGACCCTGCTCAACAGGAAATTTATGACTATGTGGAAAATTTGGAAAGGAGAGCTTCAGAAAGCAGAGAGAGAACCCCCAATCCTCCACTGTCTGAAATAGATGTATTAAGAAGGGATAGGTATGAGTTGGAATTACTTAATAGACACATCAGAAATGAGAATTAAATTCTCAAGGATCAAGTCAAGCTCAAAACTGATATGAACTCAACCTTATCCCTACATATAGACAAAGTGGAGAAGACCAATGAGAAGTTGAAGAAAAGGAACAAGAAGCTAATCAGGGCACTCACCAACCTAAGGTTCAAACTTGTTATCAGAAAACCCAGAAGATCTCTAGCTTCCAGACAAAGGAGAAGAAGAGGATTAGATGTCCTTGTAGAAGCCTCTGAGTTCATAGGATAATTTGCATGAGGACATGCAAAGAGACAACAGTGGGGGTATGTTGAGCCTCAAAATTGTGCTTTCTTTCATTCCACTTTACCTCATTTTCCTTTGTCCATTGCTATCCTAGACCCAATTGATCAATGAATTTAGTTGAAATTACTTTTAGAATGATTTACATGACTGACTTGCTAAGTTTTGTGATTTTTTCCATTGTAAAGAATTTTGACCAGAACTAGCTGCAGAATGCAGACATTCCGTAGCTAACCGGCGATTCTGCAGCTGTCTTCACGTTTGAGTATGTTCCAGGTGGCCTCTCAAGAAAAACCGCATATGGGCATATTCCACGTCATGTCTACATGGTTCGTTGCTCACCATGAAGAAAGAAACGAATTCTGGGTATGGTTTTGGAACGTGGGAACACATTTAGGAAAGCAGACTTCTATTAGGACTGTCTCAGTCCAGATGTCTTTTTCCTTTTCACGCAGCCACTTCAAGAGTCCTAATGTGATTCCGATAAGGAAAGACAGTGTTCCTGAAATTGTTGCAAATCTTGTTATTTACATTTGTTATATAAACACTTGGGAAACCGAGAGCTAGGCTAGATTTTATGCTAGATTTCATTCTAGATTTTGCTGAGATTCTGTGCTACATTTCTGAAGACGCAGATTGCTATGTTCAAGTTATTTTATCTTTAATGAAGCAGACAGTGTTGTTTTGAAAGCGTTGATTTGATTTGGAGTTGAATTCCGTCAGGTGGTAGAGGGCCCCTGCCTCTTGCACGGATTTATTTGCGTAATTTAGATAAGTACTCTAGCTGCCTTTACGTTTTTGAAGTTGAATTTGTAGTTGTTTTCATTAGCTACTGTGGTTATACTCATTCTAACTCTTCCACAAGAAGCTCTTCCAAAAGATTATAATGATGAATGGGAAATAGCTATAGTATTGTAGGATTTGAAGTTGAATTCGTAGTTGTTTTCATTAGCTACTGTGGTTATACTCATTCTAACTCTTCCACAAAAAGAAGCTCTTCCAAAAGATTATAATGATGAATGGGAAATGGCTATAGTATTGTAGGATTTAATTGTAGTCTCTTTTATTCATCATCAAAATGATACTTATGCTAAGTACTCTTCCAAAAGAAGAAACTCTTCCAATAAATCCTTATACTGTCTTAAGCATGATTGTGATCTTGAATGTTTTAGTTGTGTGTTTTCACTAAGTGCCATAGTTGTTCTTGCTCTTAAACGCTTGTCCAACATATCATAATGACGAATAGGAGATGGCTATGATATCTTAGTTTTTCATTTCTTTCAGTTTTCATGTTTGCACTTGCACTCAATTACACAGTCAGGATTGTTCTAAAAACTCTTCCACAAGAAGGAACTCTTCCAAAATACTGACCATGATGGACAAACAGACTGCATAATTCCATAGGATAATGCATGACAGCTTAGTTAGGATACTCCGGAGTTTAATTGCACTTAACTCATGCTCAGTTGTTCTATTTTGAGTTTGATAATGACTTGTAGTTTAACACTGTTTTAGATTAGTGACATCTTAAAGTTCAGCTTTAGTTCAACTGACTGCATTTGCACTTCACATTCAGATTGTCATCCACTGCACATTAGATTACTTCAGTTGTTAAGATTAACAAAACAGCCTTCATTATTTACAAACCTCTTCTTTTTCTAAAATCCATAATTGATTCATAACTACATGAACAGAAGATAATATCATTTTAAGGCCTGAAGTACCTCTGCAATTTCCTTATCATTTTATAAACAGAGTCCTTCCTCAAAAAGACTACTTTGAAAATAAATTAATAACTCTTGAGTAAGGTTTTGTGACATTTAATTGAATTGCAGAATAGAGTTAGGAACTAGTCCTAGAATAGAAGATCTTAGGATGGTATCAATGTTTTTTCCTCCAAATATGTTTCAATCTCTAATCAAGGACAAAATGTTGCATCATTGTAAGATTAGTTGTTTAACTGTTTAGTTAGAGGATTTGCATACTTAGTGATCATCTCTCAAGTTGAGTTTATTTTTTGAATCATTTCCTTAGAAGTCATTATCAAGCTTTGTTTTTACTTAATCATAGTTTAGATTTGATTCTGCTTTTAGTATTGCATCTTCATTTACCATTTGACATCAATCAATTAGGCTTCACTCTGTTTTTCTTAATCATTAGCTCCTTTCCATTAGTTTTCTAGGCATTTTTCTTGTGAACATAAATCATCACAAAAGACCAAAAACATCATAAATCATCACAAAAGACCAAAAACATCACAAAACACTACACACAACGCATTAGGAAACAAGCACCTAGGTACATACGGTACACTTCACTTCAGCAGTTTACCAACCCTGGTTGACAATTAAATGAGCTCAGTTTAGGAGACTAGATTGAGACCAAACATTAGCCATGGCTTTTCTGACTCATTTTCAGTTACCGGTTCGCTATGAAGCCGGGACGCACCTCCTGACTTCTTTGAAGAAGGACAAAGCCACCCACATTTCTGATCACATTCATGAGTGGTGACGTCATCGTAGGCTGATCAAGTTTCATATACCTGATCAGATACTAACTCATTGGTTCACCACCTCCTTTATTAACAAAATCGCCCAAGATATTGCTATGAGAGCGTGCGTGACTAAAGAACAAGCCATAACGCGTGCCCAATATCTAGATCTTGTATACTCACAGTCCGACACGCTGTACGATATTTTTCCTGATGCTCCACGGTCTAGAACCTCTAAAGCTCCACCTACCCCAGCGGTGGATGGTGTTATTGGTTCCGTGTCTCAGAATTCGAAGAGATCTTCGAATGGGAAGCAGAAATCCAATTCATCCAATAATTCTGCTCCTCCCGCCCCTAACGATTCTGGAAAAACTGCAGAGGTTAACGACGTTCAGGCCAATCCTACGGAGAAAACCTCCAAAGGGAAAAATAAGGGCAAAGGTAAATCCAAATCCGACGCCCCAAAGCCAGAGTCCAAACCTCGTACTGAGGATGGTTCTCAACGTAAACCGAAGTACCCCTGCCTCATTTGTGAAGGAGACCATTATACCAAGGATTGTCCACAACGATCTAAAGTTAGTCAACTTCTCAAAGGCTCTAAAGGAACTCCGATATTTCTTAAAGAACCATTCCCGTCTCAACAGACCCAGATGGTTGAACAGCCTTCACCATCTGCACCATTTGGGTCCCAAGTTTTTATGATGAATGGTGTTGCACCTATCTCTATTGCCACACGTTCGAAGGATTACAACGAATCACAGCAGGCACCTGGGAAGGCAGTTGTGAATGGACCACCTCCCCCACCTGTCTCCGGTTCATTGGAAATTGAGAAGCCTACCCCTGAACCTGTTTTGAAGCCACCTTCTAAAGGTTTTCTTCGAAGATCTTCTTACAATCAGAATGCCCGTGCCGCTCAGCACTATAGTATCGTTGAGGATTTGGCACAGGTTCCTTTTGCTATGTCTACACTAGAAGTTCTTCAAAGCTGTCCTTCGCAACGGAAGGCTTTATTGTCTGCCATCGGTGGCATCGATCCCGCCAATTCGAGTCTTCTCACCTTCTACTTAGAGAATTTCACCCCCTGACTTCCACATTAGATCGCTCTTGTTATTCAAGTCAGGATCAACGGTCTTAACATCCATAGGGCCGTCGTGGATGAAGGTGCCTCTACCTGCGTCATGTTGTCCGCTTGCTGGAAGGCCATTGGCTCTCCGGCCCTGTCGTCATCTCCCAATGCCCTAGAGGCATTTGATGGTTGGGAATCTAAACCCCTGGGTGTTCTCGAAAGTTTAGCAATCACTTTACAGGGGAAGATTGTCAACGTAGAGGTAGAAGTGGTTGACGCCAAACTCAACTACAATATACTTCTTGGCCGCAGCTGGACTCATGCCATGCTATGCATACCATCCACCATTTTTTGACTCCTTAAGTTCCCTCACAAGGGAAAAATCGTCACGGTGGATCAATTGTCCTTCTTCACCTCCACCTCTGAGAACAACGTTCCATACGTGGATCAGATCCAAAATCCCCCTGACAGTATAGGGCCCGGTCTTTTTAAAGACCCTGTCCTCATGGGTATTTTTCCCGCGCCACCACTGCACACCGCTCAAGTTAATATGATCTCCAGGTCTGATGACCCCTAGCTCATCCCTACACCTGAGCAGGTGTTTGAATTTGGAGAATCAATGCCCTTGACTCCAGTAGAGATCAGCTACTGTGAAATCGTTGCTGCATCTGATCCTCCCCCTCTTCAGCATGCTCCTTCGAGCATGGCTCTCAACATCTATTCTCAATCCCCCTGGCTTGGCGAGGCCGACTCGTCGGATCCTCTTAAAGAGACTTTTCCTTCCGATGAAGCCATCATTGAAACTATGTCTCTCGAGGAGCTGCCTTGGGGCGATGGACATCATCGTTCCTCTTTCATGCCTGGCTTGGGGGCAATGTCAGATTTTCTAGAGCGTTATGCATCTCAGGTTCCTACTCCTCCTCTCCAAACGCCCATCTTGATGCACGAGGTTCTTTCGGAGGGAAACCTGAGTAATATCACTCAAACCATCCCAATCAACATCTCCGTTAAACCGGGGAACGTTGAGAATATACACGTGGGAGTGACTTGTTCTCCTAATGAGATTCAAGTCTATACTGATCTTTTTAAAGAATTCAGAGATATGTTCGCCTGGTCCTATGAGGAAATGCCTGGGATTGATCCCAGTATCGTAGTGCATGAGATTCCAACCTACCCTAGTGCGAAGCCCGTGCGCCAACGCTTACGCCCTATGCATCCTCGTAAAGCCACTGCAATTAAGGAAGAAGTTGAAAAACTTCTGAATGCGGGCTTTATTTATCCCATCCCCCTCACAGAATGGGTTTCCAACATTGTCCCTGTCGATAACAAGCAGGGTACTATTAGGGTCTGTGTTGATTACCGCGACATTAATCGCGCTTGTCTGAAGGATAACTATCCCACTCCGTTCATAGACAAAATCATCGACGAATGTGCCGGAAGTGAGATTTATTCCTTGATGGACGGCTTTTCCGAGTACAATCAGATAAAAATTCTACCTGCTGATCAACACAACACTACATTCATCTATCTGTGGGGTACTTTCGCGTATAAAAAGCTCCCATTCGTCTTGAAGAACGCTGGAGCTACTTTCCAGCGTGCGATGTCTTACGCTTTCCATGACATACGCTATATCGTTCAGCTTTATCTGGATGACTTGCCAGCTCATTCAGCTAGGCGAGAGGACCACCCTAAACACCTCCGCCAGGTTTTCCTTTACTGCACGCGCTACAATATCAGGCTTAATCCTCATAAACGCGTCTTTTGCGTAGATTCTGGTCGTCTTTTGGGATTCATAGTCTCCAAAGACGGAATTAGCCTTGACCCTTTAAAGGTCGAGGCTATCATCAATCTCCCAACACCCTCCTTGTTATATCAGTTGCAGAGTCTGCAGGGAAAAGCGAACTTCCTTCGACGCTTTATCCCGAACTACACCGAGGTGGCCAAAGGATTCACACGCCTATTAAAGCAGAACGTTCCCTTCCATTGGGACGAAATTTCTCAACAATCCTTTGAGAAGCTGAAGATGTTACTTGTTAATGCTCCTTTGCTTCGTCCTCCGGGCTACCACCATGATTTCACTTTGTATCTCGCCGCCGCTTGCGCCTATTACGCAGAATCTGTTGGCATTTAACAGAAGAACGAGTCAACCCTTAGGGATCCTTCCAAGGTTACCTGTTACTTTGGGAGGTAAAACCGTCCATATGGACGTGATGGTTGTTCCAGGCCCCTTGGATTTCAATCTACTCTTGGGGCGCGATTACACCTATGCCATGGGAGCGCTTGTCTCCTCCCTTTTTCGTGTGGTCTATTTTCCACATGAAGGACGGATCGTGACCATTGATCAGCTTTCGTTCTTTGGTCCCGATGTGGCAACTGGCCTGCCATCATCCCTTCCTAGTTTTTATCCACCTATTGTATCTTCCCCACCGCAGGTCAACTATGTGGCTACCTACCCCGTGCCTGTACTCAGTGATAGTGCCGTTGTAAATCGTGTGTTGGGGGAATTGGGTCCAGACTTCCAAGATGTTTTCCTTCCATCGGATGCGACCCTCTTGGAAGCCATGAATTCTTATTCATCATGATGATTTGTCTGTCGGAGCATGGTTCTTTTCTTGTGTCAAGCTCCTTAAAAAATAAAACATGCTGGTTAGAGCATAGTTCCTTGTCTTGTGTCAAGCTCCTTAAAAAATGAAACATGCTAGTCGGAGCACAGTTCCTTGTCTTGTGTCAAGCTCCTTAAAAAATGAAACAAGGTCGTTGGAGCAAAGTTCCTTGTCTTGTGTCAAGCTCCTTAAAAAAATGAAACAAGGTTGTCAGAGCAAAGTTCCTTGTCTTGTGCCAAGCTCCTTAAACCATGAAACAAGGTGTTTTGAGGATAGTTCTTTTAATGTGTCGACCTCGTTAAAATAATGAAACACTTTCCCGTTCAATTCGAATCTTTGATAAGTTCTCGTAAAATCCCAGTCGAGTCTTTCTCTTGATCTCGTAACTTGAACCTTCACTCCATCTACCTTTCATATGGATTGAAGCTTAGGGGGCATGTACCTCGAATTGATTCACCATGCTGGAGGGCATGCTTACCTTTTCAAGCATAGTTTGTTTCCGTTTCAAGCTTGTGTAAAAATGAAACCAGTTTCAAGCATAGTTTATCTTTGTTTCAAGCTTGTGTAAAAATGAAACCAACTTCAAGCAGATTTTTTTGATTTCAAGCTTGTGTAAAAATGAAACCTTTCCCATTTTACCTCTTGTGATTGCCATCTTATCAGCCTATTTTGCTAGATGAACCTTGGTTTTCTCATTCCATTGTCACTATCTGCTTGGCCGATCATATGCCTTCACTTGGTTGTTTTACCCATTCCTGAGGAACCGCTGCGATGAGTGGTCTTGTTAGCCAACCTCTTGACCTTTATTTTTTCAGAGCAGTTCCACCATTACCGGAACCAGTTGCTACCCTTTATACCACTCGTTCCTCCAAGAGGAGTCATCTTTCATCTCTTTTCTGACTCTCTAAACATGAAAAGATTACCGAGTTACTTGTTGTTTCGATCTCGTTAAAGTGGCCGCGAAATGACATCTACCCAGTATATGTTTACCCCTTTTTCGGGCTGGGATAGATTATTTACGAATAAGGAATACCCTAGCCTATCGCGACTAGGAGGCTTTCTCAAATATAGTTTTCTACCTTTTCGGGTCTGAGGAACTATTTACGAAAAAGGGACCTTTGGAGTTTGCTTTTCTGCTGTCTTTTCAAACTCTCTAAACATGAAAAGACGCCGAGTTCTCCCTTTGTCAGACTCGTTAAACCCTGATGACATCGGGTTCAGTTGTAATGACGGTATTCGAGTTTCTCCTTCCTAGGGCTCGTTAAATGTACTAGGATGGATTTGTCCGAAGGATGGATTTATATGACAAGCATATGGTATCCTCTTCAAGCTTGTGTAAAAATAAAGAGGTACTCACCAAAATGGTGGGGGAAAATGGAACCAGCATCATTGTCGTGTCGGCAGTATGTCGCTCTTGAACATGGCACTTGTCTGCATTCATGTCAGGTTGGGGATATCTCATCTCATTTTCTCACTTGCCTCTGTGGGTTTGGGTAATCCCTTTTGACCTCTCATCTGTTCTTTGCCTCGTCACTATGACCTCTAATCTTTTGATGTCAAATACTGCCGAGTCCACTATCATGCCATTCATATGTTCAAGAGAAGTTGACCTCTACAAATATCAACCTCCCTCTGATTCTCATCTGATCGTGATTCACAAAAACATTATGTTCCTCTGTCTCGTGTCGATGATGTGGGAAACACTATGGCCCACCTTCGATCAAGGTCACTTCCTGTCGACTTCAGCTCATTATCCAGGAAGCTGATCTAGAGACTCCCTTTTGGTGCCTTGGAGCCTGCATGTCTCAATGGCAGGTTCTTCGCATTCGACGTGAGGTTTTCATTATTGGCCTCCGATCGAGTGATTCTACGGTTGTTCGATGCCATCTCATTGATTCACATACCGTAGATCGTACATGTAGTACCTTGAGGGCCATTGTCATTATTGGTGGTACCTCTCGCGTCTGTTAACAGCTTTCATCATTGTCTGGTAATCAGATGATGTTCTTGCATGTTCGACTTCAGCTCGCTTATTCGCATGCTTGAACTTGTACTTTTTTCAGGTTGATATGGAGTGCAAGACCCTGGATTGTGTCTGTTATAATCCAGGCTGCGAGTTTGTGGATTATTATGATTAGTTACATGAATCACTTACTGAATGGCTACGACCATACCTGAGTCTATTTATCGATCCTCACTGGATGGCTGCGCCCATGCCTTGGATCTGGATTATTGTATACTCTGTTATGGATGGTTGTGCCCATGCCGCATATATATCATGTACTTGAGATATCAGTTGTATTTCTCCACGCAGGTTTTTCGATGGTAGGGTTTTCAGTTGGACACGTTCTCGTAAAGCATTTCACCCCTCTCTCTCTCTCGGGCCTCATGCTTTAGGGGGCATCTGCTACACAGTAATTTGTCACCGTCCCTGCAATCCCCATCCTGCACATTGGAGGGCTCATTCCATGACCTGTGAGTAGTGACATGGCTTGAAACCACTTTCATAACATCCCTCTGAACAAGAGCTTTCATTGCCCTGAAGACATCTCCATTGCAAGCTAGTCTTCGAGTCTTCAAGTTCCCAAATTTCCAAGAGCCTTATGCTGCAAGAGCCTCCATAATTCCCTTAAGGCCAATTTCAAGCAAGGAGACTATCGTCAAGATCTGAAGAGAGAGGTTTGTCCCATCCTTGACGCATTGATATTGGTTGGCTCTCTGCATGAATATTACATCTTGCATGTACATGTAGGGACTCCCAAACACAACTCCAAATACATCAAGGGGAACCACATCTAGTTCTACTTCATCAATAAAATAAACATTGATGGAAAATCTAATCTTGCATTGTTTTGTTACCTTCAACTCTACATATTTATTTACCCATCCTAGTGGGTATGGGTTTTTTGGATTATCATGTACTTACATCCCCAAATTTTTGACCAGCTTTGTTGCAATCAGATTCACCTATAATCCCGAGTCAAACAGAGCATCAAAATTTGTCTTCTTGACCTAGATATCTATATGGAAAAGTTTGGTCATTTATTTATGTTCATGTTGCTAAAGGCTACTAAGATTCACCTCCTTATACACTGATGTATAGACGATATTGACATCCATGTCTAAGCTACTTTAAACTTGGTTGCTCGAATCTATGGCCATGAGTTTCTTCTTATTATTATGTTTCTTTTTGTTCTTTGAGTTTAGCTATATATGCAACTTCCAACACTTCTATGTATGGTCGTCAATGTTGTAGTGGTTTCTAAGATCTTTGCACTAGTGTGTTGTGGTTGTCATATTTTTATCTTTTCCTTCTTTTTTCTTCTTCTTCCCCTCCTTCCAAGCGTCTTTTTGCTCCTTCTGCTTTGATCCACTTGATTGTGCTATCTTCAGTCCTATGTTCTTCAGGTATTGTGCCTGTACACAAGCCTCATACACCGATTTGGACTTAAGAAACATCACTTTATATTGCAGATGGCAGTGAAAACCCCTCAAATACTTGAGGAGTACATATAGGTTCTTTAGGGACATACCCAAGATTATGGCCATCTTTCTGAACTTTGTGGTGTAGTCCTACACACTTTTCCCTCATTTTTTCTTAAAGCAGTGCCACCAGATCCACTGGTCCTTTACATACCCAATAAGGTAAAAATGTGACTTAATGAGGGTTTTAAAGTCCTCCCACTTAGTCAATGGAGGATCTCTCTCCAACATCAATTTACTTATGTGGTTTTTTCACCAAGTCAGTGCATGGACCTCTAATTTTAGCCACATAAATGAAATATTTTGTTCTTCTTCAATTTTATGGATGCTTAAATAAACTTCTAGTTACTGAAACCAGTGATTCAACTTTAGAGCATTGATATTGTCATGGTACGGCTTGATGTCAACCTTCACTTCCATTTTAAACATAGAGTATGATTGGTTCACGACACTCGAACTAGATTTATCTTTTTTGGGTTCTTTCTTTGGTTGGTTCTTCATTTCTTCCCGATAGCCCCATACCCATTCTAATATTTCCTCTACATTTGAACCTCCATCTTCTCCAAATATCCAAAACTTATTGCTCATGTCCACCATGAGGACATTTACATTGTTATTTATATTTGTGACTTGTTCCAACCACGAAAAACTTTCATCTATAGGATCATGAGGGTCATTCACAATTTTGTCGGCCATGATTAAGGTTTTAATATTTTTGGCCCCACCAATCTAAATCCCCTACAAATATCCACAAAATACCCAAATAAACTTGCTTTGATACCAACATATATGATAAAATTAAATTTAAAATCTGAAATTCTACACTATTACAATTTTATTAGATTTTTGGATGTTATATTTATTTTTAATAGTGCATGCATGTGAATGAGAATTATTTAGGAAATAGAGAATGGAAAAATAAAATCTCACACACACATAAAACACAAGATATGCTATGGGAAACCCTTTCGGGAGAAAAACCTAGCTAGAAGGTAAGGTCGCTCCACTCTCTTTCTCTAAATGGAAATATGGCTAAATGTAAAAAGAAGTATGGTTTGTGGCCTATGGGTTGTTACAATGCACAAATAATATTTTTTTACTCTACCTCCTATCCCTCCTTGCTATTTTTTCCTCATCTATGAAACAAATGCACTCGAAATAATGGAATTCCTCTTCCTCCTAGTGGCTCGGTTATAACACAACCCGATAGCCTACTAGTGGTTAAGTTTGAGTACCTGAACTCTTAACAAAAGTTACAATGTAGAATATTATATATTAGTTTACATCATAATCACGTGGCTAGCCCCTTCTCCATGGATAATGGGGGTTGATGCGGCATCCTCCTGAATTATGGGTGTGAAAACGAGAAGGTCAACTTATGAGTGCCATAAATTTCACATATGAAATATGATTGATGTGCTTATTGGGCCGTTGGAAAGCTATATTTGTGTAGAATAACATGAAAAGGTGCTAAACTAAAGTGGAAAATTTTAACCCCAAAATAAATCATTTTTTTCCTCAAAACACTCCCAAAAGGTTTCAAACCCTATTTTTCCAAACTAGGCCCCGCTAGAAAAATGGTCCAATGAGCTTATCCCTCCACTTTTTCCACTTTTAATTCATCGAGATAGATGAAAAACAATATAATGATCCAATTCGGATTAGTTAATTTGCATTATTTCTTAAAATTAGTGAAAATTATGTAAGATAAAATTATTTTACCTTAAAAACCACCAAAAGTGTATAGAAAATACATCCTAATGTTGTATTTAGGTGTATAAGTACTAAATTTTTAAAAATTAAAGTAATGTGTGGATTCATACAATTATATGAGCATTTTTGTTCCATAAAACAAAAAAACAACCTAGTGTGTAACCATTTATATTAGCACCATTGTGTCATTAAGAAAAAAAGTGTTTCCAATCCATAATTATACAAGTACTAGTGATTTTAATTTGGATTATACAATAGGATTTTCTAAATATAAACACACTAGTGTTATTTTAGGATGATCATTGAAACAAATCCTCTGCTAAAACCCTCACCTATGCAATTTTTCTGAGTTATAAAATACATTTGTTAAAATGCCTGGTAAAACCTCTACTATGAATAACGGAGGTAGTACTGAATTTTTTCTATATTCTAACTTCTAATCCTGTAACATAATAAATCCTGCAAAAACCTCCATTACAAGTTGTTTTCCTTGTAGTGTGCATAAATTAGTGCACCTCACCCAGGGGGATTCAACTAGGCACATGCTAACACAAACCTAGCCAAATTCCTAGCAACACTAGTAACAATCAATTGGACTAAACCCTCGATCATTTTTTCATTGTATATTATTTGGACATGCATGTGTTTCCTAAAGAAATCAATGAATTAAAAATAACTAGAATTTTATTTTCAACTATTATTGTTCCTTGGAATAGAATCAATTCTCTATTTTCCATCGTATATCTGGTTTTCATTTCACATTTTATCTAGCATTCGTATAACAAAATTTCAAGATGAAAACAATACATATTACACTTCTTGCTTTCTCTAATTTTATCATAGAAAGGCTCAAGAATTCCTTTCCAATACATTTCAAAGACTTTAACTTGCATTATTGGCAAGAAATCCTTCATCAAGAATCAAATACTTAGTGATAGTTCTTTACAAAAAAAAAGGCATTTGATTAAAAATGATATTCAATTGTCTCTATAAAAATTGGATATGAAAACAATGGTTAATAGGAATTATTTTGGTAAAAATAAGTTTCTAATAGTTTATAAAAATTGAAATATGTGGATTTTATTTATAATTGTACTATGTCATATGCTTTAAAATTCCATATAACAAAGGCATTGTGGGAAGCCATGGAGTAGACTCACATCAAATCGCATCAACTGCTATGTTTTGTGAACAACCTCTACATATTAACCCCTTGAAAAATACCAATGATGGAAAATTGAACCTAATAAATGTTTTAATATTCAAGAACACTAGTACAAGAGTTTCAACATTTATAGTATATCAAGCAAGGGATTCAACCTTTCCCAAAAATTTGGTTTAAGCCCCCTACACTATTCTAGTTTTCTTGATAGTAATTAATAGTGGATTGTGTCCACTAAGTGAGTCTAATACCTTCTCCCTACCACTTTCCCCATCCCACCCCGAAATAAAATGTCAAGGAAAGATTTAAGTGTGAATAAAAAGAGAGGTGAGTGGATTTTCTCTTACAATCTCTCAAAATAGAAAAACATCCAAAGGAGGTCAAATGACCAACTCACCTTGCAGGTCATGCTCCAATCTTCATATCTTTGTATGATCAAAAAAACATATAGGTGATGAGTGATATATAATAGGAACTCTGCTCGCAATAATAACTTCAATCAAGAAAGTGGATTCTTCATCCACATAGAGATCAAACATACGCAATTATTGGGGAACACCCATTCACTCATTCAATAGGATTTCCTCACCAAGACTTCAAAACATATCGTAAAATAGATTATGAACAACTTTATAGTAAATTATTGTTGGAAATATTGAGGGGGGGTGCATCAATATTTCTTTCAATTCTTAATTATCCAATTAAGATTTTTATTTGATTAAAAGCACAATATACCATGACACAAATATAATAATAATAATAAATATTAATAAAGTGAGGACTCCAATCCTATTCAACCTGTACAAAAAAATATTTAACCTATTTAAGGCTACAACCTTGAATGAGGACTTCATTCCTCAAATATTAATCCATGCTCCAAACTTGAATGAGGACTCCAATCCTCAAATATAAATCCAGGCTCCAAACTAGTCTCTCACAAGGCTCCAACCTTGTATTAGGAATCCAATCCTCAAATATAAATCCAGGTTCCAACCTGGTCTTCAACGTCTACTTTAGGTCTGCTTCAAGAAGGATTACAACGACTTCTTCCAAATTTCTTTTCCAAGACTCTTCAACTATATTCTAAAAGTGACTCCTATATTTCCTTCTCCAATCTGCTTGAAGGTGAGTTCAAGGCTACTATAAAAATTTCATCAAAATACTACTTCAAGATCTCCAATATTTTCTTTGAAAACTCTTCAAGAAGTACTCCAAATTTTCTTCACAAAATTCTTTAGGAACTCTTCAAATATCACCTTAAATTATTATCAAGGTCTTCTTCAAATTTGGTCCAAGGTATGTACCAAAGATCACTTGAACTCTGCTCCATGGTCTGCTCCAAAAATTGTTCAAAGGATTCTTTGAGATCTTGATCTAGATTCTACTTCAAGTTTGCACAAGAAATGTCCTCAAGAAGCTCCCAAAGTGTGCACAAAGTATGCTCTAGAAAGTCTCCATGTCATGTACAACAATTGTCTTCATGTATGCAAAAAGAAGGCTTCTAGAGTTTCTCCATAAATTCTCCATAAAATATTATTTGAAAACTCTCCAAGAATGATTCAAGGGGTTTGTTTCAAATTTCTTACAAAGTTGTTTTAATAATGTTAATTTATGCATATGTTCTATGCCATTTCAGATTAGGGCACAATACTAAATAAGATAGAACATACAAATAGATCGATAGAAGACAAGCCAAAACAAAGATGATAGATGGTGGCGTTACGGCGATCAGCAAGATGCTTCTACCAGCAAAGTCTCCAATAGGTCATTCAGCCAAGTGTGTCACACATAACCTAGAACAACCCAAACACAGAACCGTATATATATATCACAGCTCCAACGCTATCCAGAGAGAGAATTCCTCCACAAAAATGTGTGTTAAATGAACTCTAAGTCTCTCCAATATATAGGAATCTTTGGGGTGTGTGACACGTCCTTTAAGACATTTAAGTCTATATTTTATTCCAGGCCGACCTAGCACATAAGTGGAATAAATTCAAAGTACATGTTCTGCTCATCTGATTGAGATGATCTTTATATCAATATTACACCTCTTCGAAAGAGGAATCCAATAAAAATATTGCGATCGTCATCTGAGTAGTACAACCCGGAGTTTGGACCTAGTTGTCCAATTTTAACACTCCCTCTCAACTAGGGAGAACTCCGTCCACAAGTGAAATCCAAACATCGTGCGTCATCCCGCCATAACTTGCTTTGTTGGCCTCTTTATTTTAGAACAAAAGTGGGTCAGTCACAAAGACATCATTCCCGGCTGACAGATTCATCCCAGAGGTCAAAACCTCTATCAGACTCACAAAGAGTCTCCAACCAACCCGAAGTTGGTTCATCTGACCCGAAGTCAGGCAGAGGTCCGAGACCTCACAAGACTTGATCCCAGATCAAGTGGTTGGACCGTGCCATCCTAGATAGAGAGTATGGAAATTTCTGATGCATCCATCAGTCTTTGCTACTAGTCTCTAGCCTTTCCCATCTCATTGGCCAAATGAGAGGTACTTCCCATGAGCCCTGAAATCAATGGGTAGGATGCATATGGGGCATAGATAATGAGAGGTAAACCAACTCAATAATCACAACGGTGGGGTCCAAGCACACCAACAAGGTTTGGCAAGCCTAGCCTTGTGGTTTCTCATAGCTCTGAGAAGCTGTCCCCAAAGCCCCCCAGAGCTCCCAGAGCTCATCGTCCAACAGGATCCTCAGAATAGGATCGTTCCATGATTCCAAGATTCTCATGGAGGGTTATGAACATGACCTTCCCCAAAGGCATTGTGAGAATATTCGTGACCTTCTCGTTAGTTCCTATATGATCGAGCCTTACGGCGCCTCATTGTACCATATCCTGGATAAAGTGGTACCAGCCATCAACATGCTTGGATCAATCGTGGAACCCAGGATTCTATGACAAATGAATCCCCCTATGGTTATCACAAAGGATAAAGGTGGCATCTAGCACATGCTTGAACAACTCACAGAATAGCTTTCGCAACCAAGTGACTTCACAATAGGCCATACATGTTACAATGTATTCGGCCTCAGCGGTGCTCAAGGCTACCGACTTTTAGATTCCTTCCCGAAGCAGATCTACATGTGAAGTAGCATCCAGATGATCTCTTGCTATCCACCACATTTCCAGCCCAATCGGCATCAGTATATCCATGGAGTGTCATACTCCCGAAAGTGTATCTCAGCCCATGGTCTATCGTGCCTCAGAGATATCTCAAGAGTTTCTTGGCACCAACCTAGTGAATGTTATGATCAACCATGTGTTGACTCAAAATGTTCACTGCCCAACATATGTCCGAACAGGTGTTCACTAAGAACATCAGGGTCCCTATGAGTTGACGATACTCAGTAGGACGGGCCCAGCAGTGCTGCCACTCAACTTCTTAAAGTTGAGTTCCATCGGTGTCAACACAGACTTACAGTCCATCATACCAGAAGCTTCATAATGTATTTTCCTTGAGAAAGGAAAATCTCGCCAGGTCTCTGCTAGACCTCCAGGCCTAGGTATCAGTCCTATGTCCTTCATCTCAAACTCAGCAGCAAGCTCCCTCTTGCACTAATGAATGAGAGGGTCAGCACCTGTCAGGAAGAGGTCATCCACATATAGCACCAGAATGAGAGGTTTTCCCTTGACAACCTTGAAGTAAGGGTTTGAATCAGCATTACTTTGAGTGAAGCCCAGCTTCGTCAAGTAGCTATCTATCCTCTCGTACCAATCTTTGGGTGCTTGCTTCAACCCATAAAGGGCTTTCTTCAACCTGCAGACATGGGTGTCCCGATACTGGACTTCCAACCCCAGAGGTTTCTCCACATATATCTCTTTATCGCACCATGCAGAAATGAAATCTTCACATCATCTGATGAAGACTCCATCCTTGCATAGTAGCAAGGGCTATAATAGATCGAATGGTGGTGTATCAGGACACAGGTGCAAATATGTCATCATAATATATGCCTTCCTTTTGAGAGAAGCCACGGGAAATGAATCTTGCCTGAACTTTTCATCACTTCCATCAGATCCATGCTTGATTTTTGAAGCAAGGTGACAACATCTTTGATCTTTGGTATAGGAAACATATCCAAGACATCATCCTGACATCCTTCCAGACTTTGATGCTTTCCAGTTTCTGCAAATGATCCAGGCTCATATTGTACTCATGGCAGCTAGATACCCTTATATTTATATGGCTTCTTGGTTTTCCTCCGGAATTTCCCCCTCTGAAGCCATGTGTCTCTGAGCCATGAGGATCTTCTTTCATTAAGCAAGGGTATCCGCTTAGGAGTTTATACAGTTGTATTTTCTCTCTTAATGCCTGCTTCTTGCTCGAGAAAAGACATCTATTTTAAATGAGAGCATCCCAGACACCAACTTGGAAAGAGGACTTAATTTCCCATAGTCAAATCCATCCAATATACTTTGCTGATCATGATTCAAGATTCCAACAATGTGACAAAAAGCTGCAAAAAATTCTCAGTTCACATTTTAAGTTTACCATAACGCTCCAATGTAAGACTGATACAGTCACATGCTTGCTGTTACTTAGGTGTCTATCTATGTCACTGTCATACATGGGGAACATATCAACAAGCCTCAGCTTGTGTTATAAGTCCTTACAACCACTACCTGTTATTCTGTGGGTAGCTTCTTCAAATAGCCTTCTAAGACTGCAGCTTATAAAACTAGGGATCCAATCTGCCTTGGTTTATCCTGCACTTGAGGAATTGCACCCTGATTTGCTTCCAGATCTGCCCATTTCTGGTTATTTCAGTAGACTGCTCCTAGGGCTGTCAAAAAATTTTCCTAGCTCAATGACTTACATCTATGCCCATCTCGTCAACAATCTTACCACTACATAGAATTGCCCCAAGGACTTCTGCAGTCAACCCTTAAAACTTCCAGCTCTTGAACATGTGGTAAATGACAGAGTATGCCATCTTCTAAATATCATTGTGGTCTTGCTTATGCACAGATCTAAGAATCATTGTGTTTGTGACCAACTTCAGCTTGGATCTGCGGCTGCAATCTATAGCATTGTTCTTATTCACCACCTATAGGATCTTTGACCATTCTTACCCACGTATGAGCCTCCAAGGAACTCGAACTCAAGATCAGAAAACTCAAACCAGGGACAATAATGCAGAATCTTGCAAACAAACACAATTGTCTCAGCAAGTCTGAGACTTTTATGAATTGTAGTGAATTATTCCAAGTCTTTGTACATAAAGATGAGTCCTTCCAGACAGTTTTCTCAGAATGATTTGATTCACTACTGCCATCTGATATCAGACCCAAAAATTCTTATCAGGATTTGATCACTTTCCAAGTACATGCATATATTTTCAAATGATTTGAAGACACCTATGTATAGCTCACAACCACCAGCCTGAAAGAAATTTGCTGAGGATTTTCCTTGTCTGCATGATCTCCTTAAAAATTAAAGAGTTTTCGACCTGTCATGTGAAGATTCCTCGGTTTAGTTTTTCTAGCTTCACTTTAGAGACAAAATCTACTTCATGATCTGTAAACTCCTACATTGTAGAGGTCTCCTTTAAAAAGAGAACCTCTGCAGAAAAAAAAAAACCGAGTCTAGCACCAACCAAGTGCACAAACATATCAAGGTCACTATCATATAACTCACTGTTATATATATATCACAGTTCTTACATCAAGGTCATTGTTATGGAAAAAATTCACTGTATTGTCAAGGCCATTTCCATATAAGGCACTGTCATATCAAGTTTACTTGTCATGCATTAGGGTCACTGTCATTTATATATTGATGTCATTGCTAAACCAAAAGTCACAGCCATATGATATGAGCCATAGAACATTGTAGTAACAAATACATGCCACAGAGTATAGCGGTACAGACTATAGGGTATAGCGATGCCACTGTGCCTCAAAGTATGGTGACGCCACGATGCCATGATGCCACAGAGTATGAGTGATGCCTCTGTAATGTTGTAAAATTCTCGTGAATTGGGTGTATTCAGTGAAGACCACCGTACCATTTTCAACAAAGCTGTAAATGAGAGACTACTAACCCATATATCACGCTTGAAAATTCCTTCGTTTAATGTATTTCAATCTAGACGAGGTCGTTCGAGTGAAACAATAAATTATAGAAAAAAAGGATATTATTCCAGTCAGGACAACAAAATGATCGATGTTAATTGGACACGGAAATTTCCTAAATTTAGGACCACGATATCGGTATCATGACTGAATTTTCCGGCAGCCAAAAAAAAAAAAAAACTGTGAAGGTTTTCCACGCGAGGCATAAATTCGGACAACCATCTTGTAAATGACAGCAGCTCCTTTCTTGCCCATCCTGCAATTTTCAGGATTTAAAAAAAATTGGCTTTGTGATGATGTCCGTCCAACCAATGCTCCTCCATGTGACAACCAAGACCATGCCCCCGCAACGACCAAGAATATGTATTTGCAGAGCCTTGAGGCTGCGCAATGGTCATCTTCAATAATTCTTCTACAATCTGGCCCTCCACAGATGGATGATGACAGCCGCGTCGCCATTTCCCATTACAATCCGACCAATTTGCAGATTTATTCACCACCACCCATCACAGTCCAACAATGACTGTCGTGAGGGCTCAACTGTCTTAGCCGACAAAAAAAATGGTTGTCGCATGGAATAGTCCATGGGTTGAATGCGATCATTGATGCCTACACTTGGCATCTAGAAGTTTAAAATCGGCCTTCTAACAACATCTTTGGCCTCCTGAAATAGGCTTTAGAAAGCTCTATTTCTACATGTTGGTCGACTTCTTTTGTTGCAGCAGGATTTTAGTGAAGCCTCCAGGCTTGTAGCTTCTGATATTGCACTTAAGCAGGCCTAGCTATGGTGCTATGGCTTGCGGCCTAGCACAAGGCAGCCTAGAGCCTTCGGTCCTTCAAAAATATAGTGCCCAAACAGTGCAGCGTTTAGTACTTACGGGCTCGGCCTAACATTCGGCCTTCATTACAGCCATTAATAAACCCAAACGGAACTCCTCCTTACTGTGGTAGCTGCATCTAGGGCATAAGAGAAATTCTAGTTTACCACATATTTGGGCATTGTCTTCCCCTTCTACTTTGATACCATGTTAATTTCTGCATATGTTCTATGCCATTTCAGATTAGGGCACAGTACTGAAGAAGATAGAACATACTAATAGATCGATAGAAGACAAGCCAAAACAGAGATGATAGATGGTGGTGTTACGGTGATCAGCAGGATGCTTCTACCAGCAAAGTCTCCAATAGGTCATTCAGCCAAGCATGTCACACATAACCCAGAACAACCCAAACACAGAACCGTCCATAAATATCACAACTCCAATGCTATCCAAAGAGAGAATTCCTCCACAACAATGTGTGTCAAATGAACTCTAAGTCTCTCCAATATATAGGAATATTTGGGGGTGTGTGACACATCCTTTAATACATTTAAGTCTATATTTTATTCCAGGCTGACCTATCACATAAGTGGAATAAATTCAAAGTACATGTTCTGCTCATCTGATCGAGATGATCTTTAGATCAATCTTACACCTCTCCGAAAGAGGAATCCAATAAAAATATTGTGATCGTCATCTGAGCAGCACAACCCGGAGTTTGGACCTAGTTGTCCAATTTTAACAAATAATCATGAATTCTATTCTTTATCATAGGCTGAAATTGAGCCAAGGATTTGTACCTTCCACTTGTTTAGAAGTTGAGTTCCTCTCCATAGTCCGAGTTCTTCTCCACAATTCAAGTTCTAAAGTTTGTTCAC
Organism: Pinus albicaulis; assembly: GCA_034641835.2. Taxonomy (NCBI): domain Eukaryota; kingdom Viridiplantae; phylum Streptophyta; class Pinopsida; order Pinales; family Pinaceae; genus Pinus; species Pinus albicaulis. The sequence goes on from CM076572.1 coordinate 446,441,472, forward strand.
ATTGTATAGGATGTGATGTGTAGTTCTACCATAGGTCGAAGCTTTTCATATAATTATGAATTAAAAATATTACAGAGGGTCGAAAATATGTCTTCAAGAAGCCGAATTACAGACTCAAATTTACACCTCAGATGGGCCCTAGCTGCAGGGTTGAAAATTGGCTCAGATGTGCAAAGATATAATTCTGTAATAGGCAAAAATTTGAGCTAAGGTTAGGTCACATTTAACACTCCAAATTGGTGAAGTGTATAAACTCCTCTAGGACTGAATTAATTATTTTACGCCTTCACTGAATTCCTTCTTTAGATTTCTTCTTTTAGACCTGAGATTATTTTCACTGAAAATGATTTTCATTCTTCTACCTCAATTTCACACGAGTTGGGTATTATAGCGGTTAATAGGGGGGCCTATACTAGATTTAACCTGAACATATCTTGGATCCAAACTGTGTATATTTATTTTTATATATAACAGTCTAATGAATATTTTGAGTTGAAAGATACATTTATTTTTCTTGTGTATATATTGGTGTAGATGCAAAAGAGTGATGCAAATTTATTAGAAATATCCAGCTACAATATTTCAGTTGTAGTTGGTTTCTTTTTAACTTATGCCCTCTATAAGGTTGGAGTGAATGGGTATGAAGCTTGCAATGGCTATTATGTAATATTCCCAAATGCGAAAAATAGGAATATAGTTAAAAATGTTGGAACAATAGTGTAAATCATCATATAAAAGAAAGAGGCCAATATGGAGACCTTTCATATGTTATAACAACAGAAAAATATACATAAATAATGGGCCATAATATGTACAACAAGAAAGAACAAGCCTCCAATGGACAAAATCCCTCAAAAGAGGTGCTACTACTATATATAAAGAGCTAGAAAGCTGATACATCATTGTTTTAAATGCACTGCTACAAAAAATTATTACACAATAGATCTAAGGCTGATATGTGCCTCAAAAGATAGATCTACTATAGATTTGAGAACTATACAACCTCCTTTGAAGAACCCCTTAAGGGTTTTCATAAAAACACCATGTACAAGATGGGGATCTAGGCCCTAAGGCTGAAGATCCACTGAAAAATATAGATTTGGAAAGTGTGGCTGATCTGATATGAAAAATAATGTAGCCTCCTCCAATAGATCCTCTAAATGAAAGGCATGTCCATTTCACTAGAAAACCCTCTCTCCAAATGGTGTGCCAAACCACCCTGCAACTCCTCCTACAGAAATAACACAGATCTGGAAGTAAACTGCACTGTAGGGATAAATAAATAGTTGGCTTGATGCCAAGATCTAAAAATATGCACAAGGGACTTCCTTATTGTCCTCCCAATGGAAAGGAAGCCTTCTCCACTGAAAATGAGCAATGAAATGACCCAAAGATGGTCTCCACTGCTGCAACCTGCAAAACAACTCAACCCTCAATAGGAAATGCACTGTAAATGAAAGATGAAACTTGGCCTTAAGCCTGATAGTGGAAAATGTAGTACAAGAATCCTCCAAGAGCTGATAAATGGAAGAGGTGGGATTCCTGATCAGGAACACCAAGTGCTAAACAACACTCAATCTCAGCTAAACAGCAAGAGAAATATATATGTTTAAACAGAACATATATTCAAAAAATTCATATACATCAACATAATGAATAATGGTTGCCATCCTCTTCCTTTTATAAGATATGAGCTTGAAAACCCTAAGCCCCATCCAATAATAGCACTACTTCCATTCAAATAATCTCCATCTAAAACTAGGATGTCTCTCATTAATGACCACTCCTCCATGATAGCGCTGTTGATTTGGTCAAAGTTGACCCAGTCAAGGTGTTCCAACTCCTTTTCACACCAAAGGGTGCTAAATTAAGCTGCTAAGATCTATCCTTTTCACATTGGCATTGATTTATTCATCATTAAGGAGAATTACGGACCTCCATTGTCCTCTTATTCATAAAAAAAAAAAAATTAATATTCCAACTAGCTCATGGCTAAATGGGAATATTACAGTCCTCCCTTCCCAAATGTTGCTTGTCCTCAAGCAACTGGCAAGGTGAGTGTTGAAACTCTTCTCCTTGTCCATTGGTGACACCAACATGTGATAAGCTTCCCTCATAAGCTAAGTGTCTACCAATCCATCCCTCCATGAATTTCTCGTCCAAAGTTCTTATGAGATGAAAATAATTCATCCCACATGGAAACAATATTTCCAATGAAACAAACATGGTTTTCCCAATGTTCTCCCTGAAGCATGTAGCATAATGAACATGGAGAATCTCTCTCCTATAGGGCACATACATTCCTCCCATACTGCCTCCAAACATTCCCATAAAAATAATAAGTACATCATCAATGTATGGGATCAAAAATAAGTACATGCAAATATAAATTTGTACAAATGGAGGTGGGTCATAGTCCCACAATGATACAAAATCTCTCTATATCCTCCAAGGGAGTGGCCATGTTCAGAAATGTTTATGGCCCAAATTTGGCCATGAAATTTATATGGAATAATGCTCCTCCTTGGAGCTATGGCCTGCATATACATGGTAAAGGAATGCTAGTCATCATCAAATGAAACATCATGTACATAAGCATGTTCCTTACCAAAATTTATGATCATACAAATGGAGTGGCTCATAGATGGATCCCCTCTCATTCCAAAAGAGGAAAGAGGTGGTTGTAATAACTCCTTCATTGGTTCATGTCTCTCTTCCAACTCCACATGGTTCATGCATCTTTGAAAATGCTGATATAGTTCCTCTTTAAAGTCTTCCCAAGTGTAGCTCTCCATGATAGTTTTGTAGGCTCTCATGGAATAAGTATGGCTGAAAAGGAATTCTTCATGAGCCCTTTGTAGCAACTTCTCCTTGAGCTTGGAGGCTCTATATAAGAAGATCCTACCATGATAGTAGATGAATTCTTATTGAACTGAATAGCCCTCTTCATGTAGTTGGTCATCAAGTATCATGCATGTGAAAAGATCCTTGGAATAATCCACCAACAGTTGGGATTTCCAATATGGATCAATCTTCCATAGTGACAACGCTGATGATCTATCACAAATAACATATATCCTATGGCTGCTCTCCTCCTTGACATCTCCCATGCCAAAGGTACTCATTGGGATGTTGATATCCCCTCCTTGCTGCTCCCCTTGCATATGCACATGCTCAAGTAAATATTGAAGCTTTTGGAAGTTAGTCTCCCATGGGAAGTTATCATCCATCCAAAACTTAATGGGTTTAGCTAAAGCATGCATGTGTGGCCACAATATTCTATCATGTATGGAATATTTCTCTTCAAATGAGAACATCTTCTGAGTATCCATAGCCAAGGAATGGTCTCCTTTCCCCATGATGGTGTCATCCTCTAATCCTGCAACATTTCCTCTCAGCGCAGTATGAGATGTGAGAGTGCATAATGATGATAGTGGGAGAATAGCCCCCTCCTCCTTGAGCCTACCCAAGACTCTCAATGTTGTATCATGGTCTTCTAATGCTCCCATTCCTTTCGAATCTATGAATGGTGCATCATGATGTGAGACATCTCTCACCAAATCTAGATTAGGTGGCCTCCTAGTTGGTTTACCACAAGATAGTTATGTCTCATGTACCATTATCATATGCATAATAGATGGGATCATCATGTACCTGCTTCCACTGCACAAATTCAACTCTGTTTATTGTGTGGAATTTTTATGATAGTTGGGTACCACTCTTAATGATGCAAGAGTTCCTCTAGTTGGAGAATTTGCTCCATCCTCACCTCCAAGTGGTGGTGGATAATCTCTTGCCATTCCATCTTTGTGACCCCTTCTTGGTTCATCTTCTTCTTCCTCCTCATCATCTGAGAATACCTCTATGCAGTTTTCCTTTACTGCTGCACATATATGTCTAGGTGCTCAAGATTCTTCGCATGTGAAGCAAAGCTTCCTCCTCCTCAAATATATTCGGACATCATCATCAAGAGGTTTTTTATTTTGGCTCTCCTTTGAAATAGGAGCCTTCTCATATTTTCCCTTTGATGGAAAAGAGGACTTATAGTAAAATGTTGCCTTTTCTTTTGACAAGGCATCTTGAATATCTCTAGCCCTTTAAATGAAATATTCAAGGGTAGTGGGCTTGGTAGACTTAACCAACCCATGAAGATGTTCATCTAACCCATCAATGAACATATAGACCCTTCTTGCTGCATATAATTTAGGAACCATAACAGAAAGTCTCAAAAATTCAGAAATATAAGTTTCTAGATTACCTTATTGTTTTAGCTTTGCAAGCCCCATGAATGGTGCTTTAGGATCTCTTCTATCAAACCTCTCCACTAGCCTCCTTGTGAACTCTTAATATGCAGTCACATTGGCATGGCCCAATGTAGACAAGCCATGGAACCACCAATCATGTGCTTCACCCTCAAGGTGCAATGCTGGTATCTTAATGGCCTCCATTTCTGGAACTTTGTTCAACTGGAAGTAGATGTCAAGCTTCTCTACCCATGATTTTTTAGTGCACTTATATGACCCATAAAAGTTGGGTAAAAATAATTTTCCCATAGTGCAGTGTATATCATGATTCTAAATAAATCCACCACTTCTATTCTGATGCCTGGGTCTCTTATTGTCCTTGATTTGACAAATTCTTGAAAACTCAATTTGTCCTTGAATCTATGAGTTTGAGACTCATACTCCATAAAATAGTCTTCAAGGTATTCTTTCTCTTGAAACCCTTAATTTCCCACGGCCAAGAATGTAGGCATTATAGAGCATTGGGAAACTTGTTGTTCTTGCACTGGTTGATCACACTAGTGATGAGAAATGTCGGAGTCTTCACCATGATGAAATCCTTTAGGGGATTCCTTGTATCTATCCATCCTCATCTCCTTTATTTATCTAGAAATTTCTTGCATGGCTCTAAGAAGGATCTTGGGAAAATCCTTCTCTTCGTCTTCTCCTCCAGATAATGGGGTTTTACCCTTGTCTTCTTTGTCATTTGTAAAATCAAACTTCCGGTGTCTTATTCTTTGATACCTCTTATCTCTATCAGTTAGAGGATATCCTTCTTCAGATGACATATTGGCTTTTCAAGATGCACAGGTTGTGCCAAGATTATGCTCTGATACCACTGTAATATTCCCAAATGGGAAAAGCAATAATATAGTGCAAAATTTTGGAACAATAGTGTAAATCATCATATAAAAGCAAGAGGCCAATATGGAGACCTTTTATATGTTATAAAAACAGCAAAATATACATAAATAATGGGCCATAAGATGTACAACAAGAAAGAACAAGCCTCCAATGGAAAAAATCCCTCAAAAGAGGTGTTGCTACTATATATAAAGAGTTAGAAGGATGCTACAGTGTTGTTTTAAATTCACTGCTATAGAAAATGATTACACAATAGATCTAAGGCTGATATGTGCCTCAAAATATCTATCTACTACATATCTGATCACTATACAACCTCCTTTGAATAACCCCTTAAGGTTTTTCAGCAAAACACAATGTACAAGATGGGGATCTAGGTCCTAGGGCTGAAGATCCACTGCAAAATATAGATCTGGAAAGTGTGGTTGATATTATATGCACAATAATTCAGCCTCCTCCAATATATACTCTAAATGAAAGGAAGATCTCTTTCACTAGAAAACCATCTCTCCGAATGGTGTGCAAAACCAACCTGCAACTCCTCCTACAGAAATAACGCAAATCTAGAAATAAACTGTGATGTAGGGATAAATAAATAGTTGGCCTGATGCCAATATCTAGAAACATGCACAAGGGCCTTCCTTACTATCCTCCCAATGGAAAGGAAGCCTTCTCCACTGAAAATGAGCAATGAAATGACCCAAAGATGGTCTCCACTGCTGCAATCTACAAAACAACTCAAGCCTCAACAGGATTTGCATTGTAAATGAAAGATGAAGTTTGGCCTTAAGCCTGATAGTGGAAAATGTAGTACAAGACTCCTCCAATAGCTTCTCAATGGAAGAGGTGGGATTCCCGATCAAGAAAACCCAGTGTTAAACAACACTCAATCTCAGCTAAACAGTGAGAGAAAGATATATGTCTAAACAGACCATATATTTATAAAATTCATATACATCAACATAATGAATAATGGCTGCCATCCTCTTCCTTTTATAAGATATGAGCTTGAAAACCCTAATCCCCATCCAATAGTAGCACTACTTCCATGCAAAGCATCTTCATCTAAAACTGTACTGTCTCTCTTTGATGACCACTCCTCCATGACAACGTTGTTGATTTGGACAAAGTTGACCCAGTCAAGGTGTTCCAACACCTTTTCACACCAAAGGGTGCTCAATTAAGTTGCCAAGATCTATCCTTTTCACATTGGCATTTATTTATTCATCATTAGGAGAATTGTGGACCTCCATTGTCCTCTTATTCATAAAACAAATCAGAAAAACAAAATTTAATATTCCAACTAGCTCATGGCTAATTGGGAATATTACATATTAGCCAAATAGATACAACTAGTTACTAGAGATGGAAAAAAATGGTATTCTTATCTTCAATAAAGAAATTTGTAGGGGCTAAGATTTTATAAAATACAATAAAATATTCCATCCATTGAATCTTTCTCAATATTACTCTTATACTTCCCTGTACTTGACAAATGCCCGAGCATTTCTCAAGAAGGCTCATGAGACATGTTGTTGAGAAATCAATGCTTGTAGTAATTAGGGTTTTGATTCATCATTATTGATAATTACTTGTGATGTGTATTGACTTATTTTACTTATTTATTATGTTATCTCTCATCAATAAATTACCAAAATAAAAAATTCATGAAGATCACAAAAATAAGGGACACAAGATGTAGGCACTCAACCAGGGAAAAAACCCTATGAAGGGGAAAACCTAGTCAAACTCTTATTCTATTAGATTCAAATCATGATGAGATGATACAAGGCTCCTTTGACATAAAAAAATGCCTCCTCCGGTCACCAAGCCAACCCTTCCTTCAAACCAGAATTCCAACCCTCTAGCAACAGAAGTTCATACCTAAAGTTACTATAGAAATTTTGGCCCCTGTAACTTTCCTATAAACCCTAGAAAACTTGCACGTGTGACAGAGAGAGATGCTCCAAAATTTAAATTTTCTTCTTCTTGAATTAGGCCTCATTTCTTGCCATTCTCTCTTCTTTTTCATCCTCTTTCTCTTGTAAATTGAACTTGTTGATTGTGTGTTCCAAATGAGTCAAATTACCTCTATTTATACTGCTTCCACAGGCTCAAATTTCCTCCAACTGGGCCAATTTTTCCAGGACATGGCCAACTTGGTGAAGAGGTGTAAAATGATTGTTTTGACTCAAAAATAAATTTATTTACATAATAAAAAATCCCAAGAAGGGTCTAATAAATGTGAAAATGAATCTTTTGACTCAATACAAAACCCAAAAGCCTTCAATGGATGATTTTACCTAGAAAATAAATAAAAGAGCATGAAACCCATGCTTAAAAAATATCTTTATTTTCACAATAATTTTTTTCTCTTTTTCCTGACTCAAATACAATTATAAAGAACTACACTAGTTACATTATTCAACACTCCCTCTTAACTAGGGAGGTATTCATAATTAAAAATACATATACATGAATGAACTCAAAATGAAATGATTTATGAAGAATCACAACACACACACTACTATATATTATATACTTTATCAGGGTATATAACCGAGTGAGACTGAGGTGTGTTCCAAGATTTAGCCACTAGAGGTAACATCAATCTTCCTCTCTAACACCAACCCATGGATCTAGGTATCATATCCAAGGTCAGAGCTCCATAAGACCAACGATACCCTCCTGGGATATGTACATCATCACACAGGCTAGCCAAATGTCCTCCCAAGCATATTGTCACCCAAAGATGATTCATATATCCCTATCTACTAAATTTGTAATGTAAATTAGTCCAAGCATGCTTCTGAAATATTTTAACTTCTTACTTGGAAGAGACTTTGTCAACACATCAAATACATGTTCATTTGTCAGAATATATTGTAGCCTCACAACCCATCGTGAAATAAACTTCTAATGTAGTGGTACTTGTTGTTAATATGCTTCGTTCTGGTATAGAACACGGAGTCTTCAAACATCTTGATATTTCTTTGATTATCACAATTTATCACATTAGGATATAGTGGTCCTCCAAAGAAATTTGATAGAAGTTTTCTCAACCAAAGAGCTTCCTTTCCTACTTCACATGCAACAACATATTTGGCTTTAACACTACTCAAAGAAACATAATATTTCTTTCTAATCATCCATGAAACCATTGCAGATCCCAAGCTGAAACATTCACCGACAGTACTTCTTCCATTTGTCTCACTGACACCCCAATCTGCGTCAGTAAAACTTGTTAATTTAATTTCCTTCCCATCATACTTTAGGCAATGATGAATAGTTCCACGTAAGTATCTTAAAATGTTCTTGTTAGCTATCCAATGGTCATGATGAGGCTCAAATTGAAATTAACTAAGAAATTCTACAAGAAAGCATATGTGAGATCTAGTACTTACTAGGTACATCAAATATCCTACCAACTTATGATAACTTTTAAGATTAATAGGACTAGAATCGAAACATCCCAATTTCTTTAGGTTTGTAATCAGAGGATTTTTCATAGGATTGGAATCCATCATACGAAAATTTTGTAAAATCTTGATTATATAATTTCCCTACCCAAGATATACATCACCAGGTTTTTTCCAGACTTCCAAGCCCAAGTAATAATGCATGATTCATATATCTTTCATTTCAAATTCTACTGCCAACATCTTCTTACATTCTAGAATTTTGCGCTCCACAATTGTAACAAAAAAAGCCTCCAAATATAAAAGTATGATGATTGATTCATACTTCACTATATTGATGTAGAAGTTTTCATCTGCAGAACTTTTGAAAAATCCAATCCTTAAGAGATAGGCATCCATTCTAGTGTGTCAAGTCCTAGAGACTTACTTCAATCCATATAGAGCTTTCTTTAACTTGTAGACATGAGTTTCTCTGATATTTATCTCAAATTATTTCAGTTTTTCAATATAAACTTCTTCATATATGGTTCCATTTAGGAAGGTTGTTTTGACATCCATTTGATGGATATTCCATCCCATTGTGGAAGCTAGGGAAATAAAATATCTAAATGTAGTGTACCTGGAAGTGGGAGCAAAGGTTGCTTCATTGTCTATTCCTTCCTTTTGAGAGAAAGCCCTACCAACAAATATTTCTTTGTGCTTTTCTATGCTTCCATCAACGACATGTTTGACCTTATAAATCCATTTGGAAGTGACAAAAGATTTGTCACTAGGTCTAGGAATGATTTCCCAAACCCAATTCTTCATGATAGATTGATATTCTCACGGAATTTCTTTCTTCCATTCTTCTTAATGAGCAGATTCTTCAAAAGTAGATAGTTATGCTTCAATTATATTATTCACATATGCTCCATATCCTGAGCATCTTTTCAACCTCTTTCTTTCTCTAAATGTGCCATTCGGGGGCCTTACCAGAGTCGCGAGAATCTAACATAACCATCAACAGAATATGAAGTGCCTCGACTTCCTGACAAGTCCTATAATTTTAGAATATTATAGAATTTCATTTTGAGATTTTAATGAGATCATGCATGGTGTGTGGATAGCTACCACCAAAAATTTCAACCAGATTACTACCATCCAAATGGCAGCCATTTATGTCATTGATTTGATCAAAATTTACATTTTTGATAAGAAAATTACCCAAGTCAAAATATTCTTCTAATTTCACATCTAAAGATGGAAAAAATCAAACAAATCTCACATGTAACCTAGATAGAATAATTTCTTGATGCAAAATCGGAAATTATAAGGAATAGAAAGGATACTTGACAAGTTTCTTACCTTCTTCTTCATCATGTATGACCTCACTAACTTGTGTAAATCTAAAATCCAACTCATTAGATGATGAAAATAAAGAGCATGTAGTATCTTCTTCACGAGTTGATGCATTACAAAAAGTAGAACATGAGGTATAATGAGGTGGAGTGGAAGTTTCCATAAGAACATTTTCTTGGACCGAACTAGATTTGAGTTCTAAATCTTCCAAAACAAATATTCTTGAGAAAAACAAATTTCCCAATCAAAAGAGAAAATTTACCTCAAAATGAGAACTCTAGCCCAAAAATGAAAAAACAAACACAAACATGAAGAAACAACCCAAAAATGAAAAAGTGTGTATTGAAGAATAATTTTTTTTTTATGGTAAATTTTCAACATTTTATTAAAAACTAATTTTTTTTTTTTTTTTGCAAAAAGATTGAAAAAACACCCTCGTCCCCTTTCAATGAGGCATTAAATTTTCAACATTTTTAAAATTAACTTATAAAAAATGATAACAATAAATAATATTATGGAAATATCACTGTATAATTTAAAAATTGAACATTAATTTCTAATAATTTTTTACTTTTAATCAAAATGTGAGCAAATGATAACAATAAGTAATATCATGGAAATATCACTCTATAATTTAAAAATTCAACATTGGTTTCTAATATTTTTTTACTTTTAATCAAAATATCAACAAATGATAACAATAAATAATATCATGGCAATATCACTGCATAATATAAAAATCCAAACATTAATTTCTAATTATTTTTTTTACTTTTAATCAAAATATAAACTTTGGCAGATTGAATAAAACTTAACTTATTTTTGCAATTCATTGTTGTATTATGGATACTATAAAAATATGAATTCTTCATAATTAAAACATATAATCCAACAAACATAGAGATGACTCATAACTTCATGTAAGATCATCTGGAAGTCAAAATATTTATTTCAAGTTACCATGCAAACATCATTTGCATAAAATCTCTTAGACATTTATTCAAAATCAGTGATAGGTTCTGGCACACTTTAAGAACCTACATCTTCAGATGAATGACTGGATGCAGATGAAGATGATCCATATTCTTCACTTACATCAACTAGTTCCCCATTCGATTCAAAATGCATGCTTACCATTTCAGGTTTCAAAATTCTTCTAGATCTACGACGAGGTTCAGCAAACTCCCATCTCAACATTGTTTCTTCTGGTAGCAATTTCTTCAAATATATATGGTTTTGAAACAAAGAGTTTCTCTCTTTGTTAAATTGAAGTCATACACAAGTATTTCAGCATCCTCCAAATTTAAGAGGATTGTGCGACGAAGAATTATATTTGCACCCTTTATTTTTCTCTTTCTGCCAATTTTTTTATCAACTACCATCTCTAGCTTGTACACACCATTGAATGGGTGGATATTTGTGGCATAAAAATGTACTTCAACAACTGTAATATATTCATTTTATTTAATGACCTTTATAAGCTTGGAAACCCATACTGGATAGCCAAGTGGATCTCCATCTAATAACATTGCTATCATGTAACCCTCCTTAACATCCCACAAAGAGCCCCTATAAATGTCTTTCATGTCTTCAAGTTGTGAACATGATCTTTGAGAACCAATATAGATTTCTCTTTCCTCTACCTATGGAAAATAAATAATACCTTGATATTTTTGTTTTTCAACAATGTGTCTTTCCTCATGTTGAGTGTGTTATATTACTTCCATGACTAGCCCCACGCGTCGGTAAGAGGGGGGGTGGTCGCACCCCCTTCGCTTGCGCCAGGCATAGCGCACAGGGATTTTTTTTTTTTTTGAAACCTATATTAGCTGGGCAGACCTAACTATGGATTTGTGCATGGGCTTAGCACTTGGTTTTGTGAATGATGGTTTTATGCCCATGATATTTTGTAGATCTAATCAAGGGAACTATGGTTATGTTATAATATAGGGTTAATGGATTGGGGTTTATGAATGCTTAGAAATGTATATATATATGTATTGTAACATTGAAAGGAATATAATGAAAAATCAAGCTGGTAGTCCTGATTTTGGGATCCAGGAGAAAATATTTGTCTATATCTGTTTTATGTTTTATTCTCACGATATTGTTTATTTTCTATTTTTAAGAATTTGTTTGCAAATCATTTCTGCACAGGGTTAAAACCTACACCTCATTTTCATTTGGCATATTTTTTGGCAAAAGAAATGGAGTCTTCAAAAGTGTATCTTCATTTATTTATCTTTAAATCATATCACTTTGATTATTGAAAAAATAGTCCCACCAAACTGAATCAGAAACATCAAAGTACTTATGTGTATCTCTAATACATATTCTAATTTCTTCCAGACATTCAAAATAATTTATATCTCTCTTATCTCTTCGTGCGTTATGGAGTTCAAAAACTGATTGTAATAACAATGTCTTTGATGCAAATATTGGATGCTCTAGAATGAACTTCAAAAATGATAAAATTGATGAAGACCCCCATTCTGCAATAGTTGAATACTTGTTGCCCCATATAAGTATTTTCCCATCTATTTTTTTGATACAAAATTAATGTTGGAAGCTAATGTCATTAATTTTTTCAATTCATTTATCCTCACCATGCAATCCCAAAATAAACCTTTGCATGTCAATAGTTCCTTCCAACACATGAAAAACGGGCTCTAGAATTTATGATTTGTTAATACATTCAATTAATGATGGCAAGCTCCCAACATCTTTCCTCCTCAATGCTAGTTAAAAATGACTGAACATCTGATCAATATGGTCATGGTTAAGCCCAAAAATAAGGAAACCAAGATTTACCTTTCTAAAAATTATCAATTCAACAAGCATGTTTAGATACCCAAGAATAACTTGATTTGTGTTTTCACAGCTTGTGTTGTCTAATTGCAAATACAAAACTTCCGGAATAATATTATAACAATGAGAAAAAATATCATGGATTATAGCTATGGTCATATTTTCATCATTATGAATATTTTGAGTTGTGAATTAAACCCTTGGCAACATCTTCCCATTAAAGACCATAAAACCAACCAAGTGAAACTGAATTAAATTTTCCTCTTGTAAATTTTTTGGTGTGTGGAAAACGTGTGGCAGAAGAATTTACTTTGGGTCCATACCATCAATTATCAAAGCCAAATATGTATTTGGATTATCATAATACTTCTTTCAATGTTTATAAATTTTTTTCCTTTCACTTGGTTGCTGAGTGTAATGCTCTTGAAGTGCTTTGATAACAGAATATGCGCATAAAATAAAAGAAACCTATTAATAGATATATTTTCATAGTTGATAACTATCCAATTTTTAAAAATAATGCTATGGATGAATATGTAGAAATTTAAACAATAGTGTGATGTATTACGAGACTCTCACGATCTAACAATTAACTCCACTTTCAAATACATAATCCTTCTACTTAATTCATTATAGAAATTAAATTGCCAATTGCAAACACATGAAGAAAAATCAATTGCACATAACACATATGTTTTTACCGGGAAAGCTTAAAGCTAAAAACCCCAACTATCATATATTATGTATATCATGGATCATGAAACAATCTCATACAAAGCTCTGCTCATAGAGCTCTCAGTACAATATACAATCATCTCACACTATCATACAAAAATTGGCATAAACATGCACCAATTTACTGCCTCCTGACAGCCTGCCTCCACTGCGCAATCCCTGATGGTCAAGAACCTATGAATGATTTCGATATGGCCAGCCTTGACTGCGCAATCCTCATAATCATCTCCAATGTGTGTGTGGATGCATTTAATGCACCATTATAGTCACAACTGATAGTCAACCAGGCCCTTTCACCTATCTCTCAACTGGGTCTCCACTAGATTTGACATGAATTTAGTTAACAGTAGTATTTCTTCAGTTGCATGTGAGACCACTGCTTTTGAATTAATTAAATAATTAATTCACTAATCTCTCACTAGTGTGTCTTTAGTTACAACTAGTTACAACTAGCACAACTGAGTTTAACTCACTTAACTGAGTTAAACTAAATAACAACTCACATAACTACACATCCAACTCTGTTACAACTTTGTATCACTCAGTTACAGTGAATTCCACTGCATGGTCCACCAACCAACCACTTCAACTTGAAATCCACTTAGCTAAATGATTTGCCACTTTCGTTAGCTAGTTCCAAGTGCTCATTGAAAATAGATAATTATTTATTGTCTAATTTTTGTTAAGGGCTTAACAAAAATCGACATGCATTCTAATTTTAGACATGCATTCCACGAAACAACTTTGCACATGCATTCCAAACTTAGACGCCCATCCATCCATATAATTTTCTCAACCATCTATAAATATATTACTACTAAAAATAGACTTTGATCCAAATTCTAAAAATAGACATATCACCTAAAAATAGCCTGTGTGGGCCCCACCTAGTGAAGGTGCTTAATTTTCACTAGGATCAAGGATGATGTTTCTAGATGCCAATTTCACTGTTTCTTGTTGCAATATTTAACACTCCCTCTCAAAAATAAAGGAATTTCTTTGCATGCAACATGAAACTCCATGCATTCGCTCCGCAACCTTTGCATGAAACACTTTCGAAACTGAATAGCATCCAAAAAATTGAATCAGTATAATGAATCTGCCATCAAAGTCTTCTGACTTCTGCTTAGCTATTGCACATGTCTTTAGGAACCACTACGTTGTTGAACTCTGCACCCATGCACTCTTCACTTGCTGTCAACTTTGATCCGCGCTCCAGTATCCAACACTGTCCCTTTGATCTGACTATACCAATCCAACTGATCCTGCTACTGCTGCTCTGTGGGCTCCTCGTAGCCAGGTTCAATTCATGAGATCCACACAATATCAATGAATCTTGCCCAAAAATCTCTTCTTTGGATTACTCATTCATGTCTTCCCACCTCTCACCTGGTGGTATAGCTGCATGCACTCCCTCTTTCCATCTGACATGAAATTTCTCTGCATGAGTGGTTGCTTCCACTCCATGATCCTCATCATGTGGCTATTCCACATCCTGAGGTTCACTCTTACCTGCATGCAAATCCTGCTCCCTCTCAAGTGTCAATTGCATGGCTTTCTCACACTTCCCAATAGTAGGAAGCTTAGTATAAATCCCATCTACTTCAAGTTTATAGAGATTCTTAACTTGAATCCTAACCTTATTGGCTTGCCCTTTTTCTTTGTGTCATGGGAAAACTTTTCCTTCACTAAATACAACATCATAGCCTCTATCCTCTAACATTGAAACTGAGATTAAATTTTTCTTCAAACAAGGAACATGCATAACATCTTTTAAATGAAAGATTTTACCTGGTGTCCTCTGAAAGGTAATGGTACCAATGTTGGTCGCACTATATTGTCCATCGTCGCCCAACTCAATATGCATCTGGAGACCTTTCTCCTCCAAGTCACTGAAAAGTTTCTCATCTCCCGTCATGTGAAAGGAAGCACCACTATCAAAGTACCACCTCGATCCCAATGCACTAGACACCATGCATGCGATAAATGAGAATTCAAGATCAAATTGCGAGGCAAGAGCCTCACTAGCTGCAGCTCCAACAACCATCTTTTTCTTCTTCTTACGTGGAAAAATTGTGCCAATATGTCCATACTCGTGACAGTGAAAACACTTCACTTTGGACATGTTGTGCTCCTTGTCATTTTCACGGACCTAAAATTTAGAATGGAATGTCATCCCCTTCCCCTTCTTCGCCTTGGAAGCCAAATAAAAATCCTCTTCATCATCATGCATTGATGAAGAGCCATCTCTGGTGTTCCACCTGAACTCCTCCTGCACTAGATCTGACCACGGTCGTTCCCAATCTGGCAGTTTTTACCGTCTGTTGACAGAGTCTTGATAATTGTGCCAACTCTTAGGAATTCCCAAGAGAGCCAAGCTCACCAAATCATTATCAAAAACACTTACTCCTACACTCCCAAGCTCATCCCTACATTGGAAAAACTTTGTTAAGTATACTGGAATAGTGTCGTTCTTTTCCATCTTGATTTTTCTGAGTTTATCCTTCAGTGCCAACTTCCTATGGTCATTGTTGCTTTGGAAAAAATCTGTCAAAGCCTTACACATTGCAAATGGAGTGGATTTCCCATGAAGGCTTGAGACAATATGGTCTCTCACACCTTCCAACAGAATCCTCCTTTCCCTTGCTACTTTATTTTTCCATGCATCAAGTACTGCAGCATCTATCGAAGTAGGCTTAGGAACATCTCTGTCGATGAATTCCTTCAAGACATTATCTTCAAGCACCGCCTCCATCATGTCCTTCCATGAAATTTAGTTCAAGCTTCCCTTAAGTGCATACTCTAACTGAAAACCATTGAAATCTATTTCGATGTTTACTCAACTGTTGCACCAAGAAATTCTTGCAGCAAATTCGAATTGTTCCACCAACAAAACTCAACACTGATTCAATATTGTAATCTTCTCCATTCTGATACCATGTATAAATTTAAACAATACTGTGATGTATTAACAGACTCTCCTACTCCAAAAATTAAATCCATTTTCAAATACAGAATCCTTCTACTTAATTCTTTGCGGAAATTAAATCGCCAATCGCAAACACATGAAGAAAAATCAATTGCACATAACATAGATGTTTTTACTGGGAAAGCTTAAAGCTAAAAAACCCAAATATAATATATTATGTATATCATGTATCATGAAACAATCTCATACAAAGCTCTGGTCATAGAGCTCTCAGTACAATATACAATCGTCTCACACTGTCATACAAAAATTGGCATAAACATGCACCAATGTACTGCCTTCTGACAGACTACCTCCACTGCACAATTCCTGATGGTCAAGAACCTCTAAATGATTTCGATATGGCCAACCTTGACTACAAAATCCTCATAAGAATATCTAATGTGTGTGTGGATGCATTGAATGCACCAATATAGTCACAACTGATAGTCAACCATGCCCTTTCACCTATCTCTCAACTCGGTCTCCACTGGATCTAACATGCATTTAGTTAACAGTAGTATTTCTTTAGTTTCATGTGAGACCAATGCTTGTGAATTAATTAAATAATTAATTCACTGATCTCTCACTAGTGTATCTTTAGTTACAACTAGTTACAACTAGCACAACTGATTTTAACCCACTTAACAGAGTTAAACTAAATAACAACTCACATAACTACACATCCAACTCTGTTACAACTTTGTATCACTCAGTTACAATGAATTCCACTGCATGGTCCACCAACCAACCACTTCAACCTGAAATCCACTTAGCTAACTGTTTTTCCATTTCAGTTAACTAGTTCCAAGTGCTCATTGAAAATAGATAATTATTTATTGTCTAATTTTTGTTAAGGGCTTAACAAAAATCGACATGCATTCTAATTTTAGACATGCATTCCACGAAAAAACTTCGCACATGCATTCCAAACTTAAATGCCCATCCATCCATATAATTTTCTCAACCATCTATAAATAGATTATTGCTAAAAATAGACTTTGATCCAAATTCTAAAAATAGACATATCACCTAAAAATAGTCTGTGTGGGCCCCACCTATTTAAGGTGCTTAATTTTCACTAGGATCAAGGATGATGTTTCCGGATGCCAATTTCACTGTTTCTTGTTGCAGTATTCAACATAATACCTCTTTCTTCCCCTTGGAAATTATCCCTTTTTCTTTAAGAGAAGCACATGATGCAAACCCCCATCCTTCTATTCTTAGGAATACAAACATTGTTGAATTTGTTCTTCCATATCCTTGTAAAATATGAATATGTAATAAAACTACCAAATTCTTCAAAACCTTATGCATATTCTTTGTATAAGTTGTATATTTCTCGTCTCGAGAAATTATCTGGAATATGTATTGTGTATTTATTTGGCATACACTCTCCATGATATGAAAATAAGTCTTTCATCCATGAAATTGTAGTATTTGATAATGGCCCAACCTCTAGCCTATAATGTACTTCTGAATAATATGTGGGATATTTTTCCAATATTTTTGGGATTTTTGACAAATGAAAATTACCAATTGAATGCAACATTTTGAAATCCTTTCTGCAAAAAAATACATTCCCAATATGATAATCATAACCTACTAGTGTTGATTGCATTCAACCCACTAAGTGGATTAGGACTAAGTGGATGCTTTGAATATCTATTTGTTGGAAATTATTCATCCCCCCCTTCATGAGTGGTGCTCTCATAATCCTTAGGATTAAGATGAGTGGAAAATTTGACTCTAGAAATTATTCATCCCCCCCTTCATCAGTGGTGCTCTCATAATCCTTAGGATTAGGACCAAGTGGAAATTTTGACTCTAGAAATTCTTCATCAAGTCCTTCTGTTGACGGGAAAATTTGTCCGGCCAACAGTAGGGGATCTCCTTGGTAGAAAGTCCCAATTAGACTCTGTACCGTTTGTGATAGGGATCCCGTCCAAGGTGTGGGTCCAACTATCGCTGAATACTCCTCCTCCTAGACGCAAATGAGCCCTGCAGAGTTATAGGTGTACAATGATTGAATGATACAAGACTAATATCGACGATTTTCAATGAGCATAAACACTACAAATAGCAAGATATAAAATAAAACATGCAACTGAAGGAGATGTTTTTAGCAGCAAATCATTAAGGTCGTGTTTGTAAGATTGTTCAAACCATAGAAAAAACAGTTATGCTTGGTAAGAACATCTTATGCGTACTTGGGCATTTTCGTGAATAAGATAGATGTCAATAATAAAGTTAAAAACATCTCTTATGTAAATAACATAGCATCATAAATACTTGCAGTAAGATAAAATGCATAAAGAGTATAATCAGAAAATGTGGATTAATTAATCATAAGATATCACACATATATGAAGAAATACTCATAGTATTGACACATTGATTCTCATCAGATCCAATAGTGGATTTAAAACAAAATCTTGTATTCATTCATAATGGGTTGTTCAATGTTTTACAACTCTCTTCTCTCCTTTGGAGTCCAAAAAGAAAAGACCCATTTTAAAAGTCCCCGAAGGGAGTATATATAAGACAAAAGTGACCCTTAGGTGTCTTGACTCTTCGCCTTCCCGACTGTTAGCATGATTTGCGACTTGGATGGAAGATGTGACCTGCAACCTAATGGAGGATGCGACCTACGACCTGATGGAGGATACGACCTGCGACCTGGCCATGTAAGATGCGACCAGCGACCCTTCCTATATGTTGTACCTTAATCTCTCATAATGGGAGCATGTGAGTGATTGCGAGGTCAAGAACATCCACTCGTTGTTCTTTGAGGAAATTTTTCCATGCACAATAGTCTGCAGCAGCTAGGGAGATCAGAGGAGTATCTTCCCTTAACCTGTGTAGGCATTCTAGAGTGTTCAGGATCAAAGTTCCTCTTTTTATTTTGACCTGGTTTGATAAGGAAGCCAGTTTGGTGTAAATCCAAATTGGTGTCACGACGAACATAACCAAGTTCTCCTGCGATGACGGAAGATTAGGGGTAGCGGCGGCTTGTCTAATAGGTTGCAAGAATGCCTAAATTTCTTGGTTCACTTGTTCCCATGTCTTTTCTTTGCCCAATGTACCTAGAGATGGGATATGGTGCAGCTCATCCATCGAGTCAATGCCACAGATCAGATTCTCATAGGCGATCATCACCTTCTCTAGGTCTTTAAATAACTTCTCCTTGGATTGCACCTTTATGCGAATTTGGACCTTGTCGTTCTGAGCGTGAATCTAATATTTCTTGGGTAAGGTTTCTAGAGCCTATGGATATCTATTTGTCCATTCAATCATTCTATCCAAGGCGGTGGAGGCCTTTTTCAATTGCTCGTTTCTCTTTTCATTTCCGCTTGAGCTCTCAGTAGAGGTGTGACTGTTTTCTTTATGGTGAACATCTCCTCGTAAACATGCCGCATGGTAGCTTCTAGTTTCACCAAGTCTCTCTGGACGATAAGTGGTACTTCATTAATAAGAGAGTTTTTATCTTGGAGTTGTTGGATTTCTTCCCTTAGTGCTTTCTTTTCTTGCTCCGACCTGGCTTCCCTTTGCTCAAAATCTTGCAATCTATTTTGCAGGGAGAGAATTTCCCTGCTCATCCAGCTCACTTTTTCTTTTGTGGTGGCAGAAAAAGTAGTGTTAGCTGATTCTATCATCACTGGATTGGTCCTAGTGTCCAGGACTATATCCTTTTTCTTCATGGCCATGAATGGCGAGGCAGGGTTCCGTGCCAGGCATCTCCTCTTTTCCTACCTGATTTTGAAAGTGAACTGATCGTAAGTGAGTCTCATCAAATTGAACACTTCCTCCTCCTATCCTTCAGAGGTGCTTGGTTCTGAGAGTGAAAAACGTGTGTTAATTGTAGGTACTTCGATGGGCGGCAGCTCTGTCTGTACCCCTGTTACTGGAGGAGGTGTCTCGACGTCTTTTAATCTTTGATCCTCTTCCTCTTTTCTCTTTTGTTGTTCTTCTTCTTTCAAAAGTTGATTTGCCTCTGCCTTATCCTGTTCCGCCTTTTTCTTGCACTCCACTTCTACTTTCTTTTCCTCTTCTTCCTTCCTTCTTCATTCAACTTCTGCTCTTGTTTCCTCTTCTTCCTTCCTTCTTCGTTCAACTTCTGCTCTTGTTTCCTCTTCTTCCTTCCTTTTACGTTCAGCTTCTACTTTTGTTTCCTACTCTTCCTTCCTTTTGCGTTCACCCTCCACTTGATCTAATTCCTTATTGAGCTGTCATTCAGCTTCTACTTTTGCTTCCTGTTCTTCCTTTCTTCTCCGGGCATCCTCCGCCTGTTTCTTTGTTTGTTCTGCCTTCAGGTGTTTCTTACGCTTATCTTTATCCTCTTTCACCTTATTTTCAGCTTCTCACTGAGTTTTTTATTCTTTTTATTTTTTTTGGGCAGAAGAGCTATAGATTGTGTTAGTTCGGGGCTTCTTGGCCTGGGAAGACGAGGCGCCTCTCAACTCGCGAATTCTCTCCTCCAGAGTATGATCATCCTAGTCCTCCCAATCAGTCAATGCTTTTGGGGCGAGTTCTCTATCCTTGTTGTACTAATTTCATACCCCATCTTCAAATGGTCGTTTGGTATGTTGGTAGCTCCATTTGAACTTGGCCCATTTGCAATGGGTAGGGACTATCCTTTCAGGATCGTATGTCCAGTAATCTAAAGGTGATAGAAAAAATCCTCTGATTTGCTCAGCTTCTGCCTCCACCTCTCTGAAATCCTTGACCGAATAAGCACCAATGGTGAGCGGAAATGTGGGCCACAACTTCTTCTTACCTTTAGTAAGGACATTCAAGAAGTTGGAATTCATCTGATAACAGACTTCTTGAAGTAGCATCCTATCAGTGACGAATCGAGGAAAAGCATGGGGAGTCTTGAATGAATTGAAAACTCGGATGAAGGTGCCTTCTCTAAATAGAAACCAATGTGCTACCTTTACTATCGTTTCCATGGCTCGCCAGGACATGCATGGGGTATCTTGCCTGAATAATTTCCTGTAGAGTGCAGGGACAAAACTATGTGCAATTGGCTCTATATTCTGCTTTTATTAGGAGTCCTAGAATACCTGCAACTCCTTGTGAATTGGGCGTGCTCGCTCTTGATCCTAGTTGTGCACCCATCCCTTAAAGTGGCACCTGGCACAAACTGAATCCAATAGATAGGAGGCCATGTAAAACTCGGACGAGTATCCCTCCTCGGGTGTCAATGCTGCAGATATGTTGGTTTTGAGGGACGCTATTAGCAAGTTGGCCCAATTGAAACGGGTGCCATATACGGTAACAAAATGCATCATAGAAACCCAAGAACCACTGAAAGTGGTGGCATCGGGACGACCATACATCCTACAAAGCATGGCTGCTACGAGTTTATAGACCTTTTTGAGGCCTGCTACTTAATACTCCTAGTCCTTCTTGATTTTGAACTTCTCCAGTTCTTCCCACCATCCTCTCAGGTTGTCTACTATGGGAACTACATGGGTAGTGGCCCATTGCTCTGTGAATGTTTTTTCCCACTCTGGAAGTTCGTAGTAGTACTCTGCATCCTGCCCTTTTATATTTGCAAAATCTTTCCCCTCGTGGTTCCAAATCACCCACCTCTTGGGGTTGATATTTTGTATGATCCAGTCAATGATTTCGGCGCATGGGAAGATAGATGGGTGGGCCCCTGTGTAGTGAATATTTGACCTTTTAACCTGCACATATACTTCTCACTCTGGGAGGTCCTCTGGGAACTCAGGTTGTGCGAACTCTTGGTATACTTGATACCAACTCATGCTTTCTCCTCGGCTAAATACACATGTAGTGTCTCTGTAGATAGGGGGAGGAGACATAGGTACTTCTCTCTCTATGATTTCTATCTCTAGGCTCTTTTTTTTCCTGCAAACCGTCGAGGGCCCCATGTCACTTGAGGCTAAAGATACGAAGACGCACTCTAACTCTACTTCAAGGTTCCCTGGCATATTCATAAAACAGTCCCAGGATAAGACCAATGCCATATTAATGAATGCTTAGTAATTATTTTGATTCTGCCCAACTAAGGTCAAAAAAGGGGGGGAAACTGTGACTTAGTGACCCATTTCCTGGGTCGCCGGGTCGCGTTGGCTTAAAACTTGAGAGGAAGGTGACCTTGCGACCTGGTGACTTGCGACTAGGTCGCGGGGTCGCTGATTCGCGTTGATCTAAACAAATCATGAAGATGCGACCTTGCGACCCAGCGACTTGCGACCGAGTTGCTGGGTCGCTGAGTTGCAAGGTTGTGATGGTTCAATTTTAGCACAATATGCGACTTAGCGACTTAGCGATCGAGGTCGTTGGGTCACGGGGGTCGCAAGGTCGTGGGGTCGGAAGTCGCGCTAGGGTTGGGCGGATGATTTCGACGGTGGCGCGCCCTTTTGCTTCATTTTAGCTTAAAAAATAAAAGGAGTGAGTGAGAAAAATCATAAATGAGGATGAAGTGGTCATTGGATGGAAATACAGATAGAGGGGAGGTTGATTGGCTTCATCTGCAAGTCTGTGTTAGCATGGCAGGGTTTGGAGGTTTAGGAAAGGCTCAGGTTGAAATAATATCTAAAAAGAGGAATAGTAGGTGGCTTAAAAGGGGCTAAGATAAATGGAAAGGGGAAAAAAATAGAAAAAACGGAAACATCAGGAGGATTAGGTAACTTACCCGATAAAAACACGCTCCAGTTGTCCTGTCAAAAGCGTTTTTTACTCTGTGTCACGTGAGTAAAATGCGACCTAGCGACCCTTCTATTTATAAAGTGGTCACGCGTGCGGGCAATAAATGAGGTCACTGGGTCATGGAAAAGTTGCGTTAATGAGATGTGCGACCCTGCGACCCTACGACCCTTGTGACCTGGGGGTCGCGGGGTCGCAAGGTCGCAGGTTCGTTAGGTCGCAATTGTCTAAAGCTGAAAGGGATATGCGACTCAGTGACTTGGCGACCTGATAGGTCGTTGGGTCGTTGGTTGGAGAAAGAGACCTATTCTGCGACATAGTGACTAAAGGCTTTTGACAAGTTTTGAACTTCAGGTTCCGACTTCGCTTTTCGATGCTCAGGGGCTCAAAAAATCTTAGAGGGTGAAATTTTTGGAGGGTGTTGTAGCGGCTACAACAAATGGAGATTCACTGGTAGGGTCCAGAATCGTTGTCGGTGTTTCATCTTGAGGGGGGTGGGTGGGCATAGCGCACCTGTTCCTTTCACCCCGTGGGTCCCACTTCTTCTGTCCTCGAGCCTTGCACATTTTCTCTCCCTATCTGCCTGCCCTTGGGTGTTGTTTTACCGTGTTTTCATTCTTGGAGACCGGACAGAAAAGTTCGGAGTAACCTCAAGGATTTTCAGATCCAGTATAGTTTATTTGGTCCTCATTGTGTTGCTCCGCTGCCAGTGAACTAGATGGTCCCGACGGAGTCACTGCCTATGAATCACGAACGTTGCTCCGCTGTGAGCAAGCCTGGTCAGTACCTTGGCAAAGTCGTCATATCGCGTCTCTACGTAGGAAGCCTTTCTCAATCCTTTACCCTTTATTCATATGCTAAATTCACTTATTAAAATGTGCTCAAGGCACTTATTTTCCGTGCTCAGGGCACTTATTTTGTTTGGAAATTATTGCCTGGGCAGATGAGGGATCCTGACTTATTTTACTTGCAAGAGAGGTTGCTCCTAGTCTATATGATGACTTGGGGTTTCCTGGATTTCCAATAGTCATCTACAGCTGCCTCTTCCCTTTTCCATCTCGTAACCATTTTAACCGAAAATTTCCTTTTGCATAGTAGTCCCTTAGGCCAGCATACTAGGTAAGTTTCCACGTCTTGGTCCGAGGGCCTCAGTCATGTTCTCACCATTGAGTGCCTATCACAAGTATGCTCGCCTCTTTTACACTATGGGAGGAGATAATACAACATCACAGATCCCGACTCAGTGTGCCACTTGGGTAACTTCCATATCCCTTTTCAAAATTTGGATGCCAAAGAAAAGAAATGGTTAATGGGAGCCTGTGTGGAACAAGTGATTTATTGAAAACATGAAAGGTAAAGAATGAAAAAAACAAGAGAAACTATGGTACAGGGTGCAGTGACGGCCCCTAGGGGTTTTCAGGTGAAATAGTGCTTAAGGTCGTGTCCATTCACAGGGAGGACCTCAATCCTCCCTTCAAGAGTTTGTAACCTGGAAGTGTGGGAACTGACCTTCTCTTTGATCTAAAAAGGGCCTATCCATAATGCCTCGAACTTGGAGTGTTTCCCTTTATCTTTATTAGCTTTATCCCATTTGAGGACAAGATCACCTACTTCAAAAACCTTGTTCCCGACTAACTTCTTGTCAAACCATCATTTTATCCGCCCTTGGTGGATGGAGAAGTTTTCCCGAGTTTTTTTTCCTTTCCTCCTCAAGTTTCAACAGAGTGTCTATTCGGGCTTGTAAAGCAGGGCAGGGAGTGCCATGAGTTTCTTGGGATAATCGGAGGGCCGGGAGAGACAAGTTGGGAGGAAGGATAACTTTTTTTCCGTATACAAGGAAGAATGGGGAGGTGCCTAGGGAAGGTTTGGGTGTGACTCGATCTGCCCAGAGGGCATTGTGGAGTGCACTATGCCAATTTCGTTGTTGGGACAACAGGGTCTTTTTGATGATGCGGATTAGGTTCTTGTTGGTTGACTCGGATAACTAGTTTCCTTGAGGGTAATAGTTGGTAGAATGTTTAAGTACGATACCATTTTTTAGAGAAAAACCATATAATTTAACAATGAAAAATATGTTGCATTATCAAAAACAAGGGAGGTTGGAATGCCAAACCTGATCATGATGCATTGGGTGATGAAGGCTATTACCTCTTGATCATTGACTTGACGTAACAGTACCACTTCAACCCACCTCATGAAGTAATCTGTGGCGGTGAGGATGTACCTATGTTACTTGGAAGAGTGTGGTAGGATTTCTCCAATCACCTCTAGCCCCCATTGTTGAAATGGCTCTTCCACTGCGACAAACTGTAATGGGGCTGAAGGCCATATATCTCTATTTGTGAACTTTTGGCACTATTGGCATTTCCAAACGTATGCATGTGCATATTTAAACAAGGTAGGCCAATAGAAACCGGCACGCATGATCTTGTGAGCAGTGGTGTCTCCTGCGTAATGCCCCCCCGCGGGGCCATCATGAAGTTCTGCCAATACTTTATGTGCCTCATCCCATTCCAAACAGCGTAGCAAGACACCACTATGATGTTTGTGAAACAACTTACCCTGCACTAGTTGGTATGATACGGCTTTTAGTCTCGACGCACGCTTCTACTTGGTAGTTAAATTTGGGCCCATGGTGTCATGTTTCAAATATTGCAGGAGATTTACGTACCAAGAGGATGTATCCTACAGGTTTGTGCTATCTGTTTGATACATATCGATCTCATGTTCCTAATATTCTTCCTTGCTGCCTCGTGAGTCCACTGCCTCTGCGACCGTGCGGCACAATCCTTGACCCTTCACTGTGTGTGCTGGCCTAAATTCTAGGTCATATTCTTGAAGGCATGTCATCCAGTTGCCTCGTCGCTCACCCAACTCCTGCTGTACGAATAGTGAGCGAACAAATGGGTGAGGCATGAATACTGTGACATGATTCTTCAAAATGTACGGCCTGAAATGTTTAACTGCCTTGTATACCGCGTAAACTTGTTTGTCAATATTTGGATAATTTAGCTCAGTGCCTTGTAATACAGTGCTCATAAATGATATAGGCCATTCGTCGTTGCTGTCATATTTTTGAGTGAGGATGGCAGCCAAAGATGAATCTAAGGAAAAGGTGTACAGGATAAAGCCTTTTTTGAAATCCGGACTGTAAAGAGCGGGTGCTTCTACGATGGCTCATTTGATGTTGTCGAATGCTTCTTTCTCAGGAGGATTTCATTTAAAGTTAGCGTTTTCCTTAATCATGCCTTGTAATGGTTTCACAATCTGAGCGAAGTCTGATATGAATTTACGAACGAAATTGATTTTGCCAAGGAAGGACTGCATAGCTTTCCTACCGCTTGGGGGCAGTATTTGAGCAATGACCTTCGCACGTTCCAGATCCACCACTATTTTGTCTCGAGTTATTATGTGTCCCAACAAGTTTCCTTCGGCGACGGCGAACACGCTTTTCTTCGAGTTCAGTGAGATCCCGTATTTCCAACACCTTTCAAAAAAAATTTTGAGGTGGTATAGGTGGTCAGATCTGTGCTTTGAAAACACGATGACGTAATCAAGGTATACTACCATGATTTTCCCAATAATTCCTCTGAAAGCGATGTCCATAGCTCTTTGGAAGGTGGTGTCAGCATTAATCAGCCCGACGGGCATGTGTCTGAAAGCAAATGTTCCCCATTTAGTTTTGAATGTGGTCTTGAGTCGATTGGGCTCAGCCACTAGTACTTGATTATACCTTGAGAACCCATCCAATAAAGAGAACATTTCTGACCCCGATATAGCTTGAAGGATTTGCTCCATAGGAGGGATCGGATAGTTGTCTTTGTCAGAGGCTCTATTCAAATTCATGAAGTCTACGCACAAATAGATTTCGCCAGATTTTTTGCGAACGGGGACCAAGTTGGACACCCAGGTGGAATGTCTAACTTTGAAAATTATCTGCGCATCTAAGAGCTTCTTTAGTTCCTTTTGGATCATCGGTTCTAGAGTTGGGTGTACTTTTTTTAGTTTTTGCTGGAATGGCTTCACTCCTTCTTTAATGGGTATGACGTGTTAGTTGATTCACGTATCATAAGTCCGAAGGTCATCATATGTCCAAGAAAACACATCTCGGTATTTCTTAAATAGTCCGGTGAATTCTTGTTTCTCTTACGGGGTGCACTCATTACCTAAGTTTGCAAGCTTGGGATCCTTGTCTATCCCGAGGTTAATTTGTCGGTGTGCTAATGTGGAACTTTGTACCTTTGTATTTGGGGGTCCTCGAAAACGGTTATATAAGTTGAACAACTTTTCGAGTGACACGACCCCCTTGGGTATGGGATTTTCTTTCTGACTTCCTAGTTCCTCCTGTAAAGCCTGATCATGACCCTCTTCTTCCATAACTGCATCTATGAATGTATTTGTATTGAGCATGAAATCCAGTACCTGTTGGTCATCATTGAAAACACGTAAATTAGTGACATTGTTCGGTATGGATGGCTTGTATATAAATTCAATAGAAAACCCATCTCTAAGTGGGGTGAACCTAGCAGCAGCATTGGTAAGTGTATCGGCTGTTGCGTTATGAATTCTAGTACAATTTAATACCAAAAGCATCAAAAGCTGAAATTAAACGCCATACCTCTTGTTGGTAACCCTTCATATGGGGAGACAAGCAATGGATGGTGCTGCGTACCTGACAAGTGATAATCTCAAAATTGCCAATTACCTTCAAACACCGTACTTTTAGATCTATGGCCTTTTGGAGTCCCAGCAACAGTGCCTAATACTCAGCTGTATTGTTGGTGCACTAGAACTCTAACCGATAGGAAATTAGAAACTTGTTCTTCTGAGGGTCTAGCAAGATGCAGCCTGCGCCATCCCTATCTTAGGTTTTGGATCCATCATAGTATAAGGTCCATGTTTCATCTTTTGGTTGGAAAAATTTATCCGAGCCTGTGGAGGATGTACTAGGGGCATCAGCTTCTAACGAATATTTGTTGGATGGGGAGGAGTTTTCAGCAACCAGATGCAGCTCAGACTGCACGTCCTAAGGGATTGGGGATTGGTGAGTCTGATAACACCCAAAGATGGATTCTAAGAAACACATACCAAGATCTTCTTGTGTGAAACTAACTGGTTCATTAGTTGCATCTAGGTCAGTCATAGTATGTTTCATGTATGGTTCACTGTCAACCAGGATTTGGCTGTTCCCGCCTTTGTACGGGAGCCAAAGGTGGGACCAATCAATGGCGAAGTACCCCTGGAGCTTACTGGACAAATCTCTGCTCAACAGAAGGCCATAGGCCTTCGGGATATCCACAATTAATATATCGATGCACTGATGCACTCTGGAATCGAAAGATAAGCGGATAATGACGTTGTTCAGTTCACTTACTGCAGGGACTTGAGATCTGTCAAGCTGGATCATTCTGGCGTCGGTTTTCTCAGGGCGGATGTTTAACTTTTTGCACACGAATAAGGGCATAACATTTGTGGATCCACCGGAATCGACGAGGCAGTTGTGGACATTGAAGTTAAAGATCTCGAAGGAGAGGAGGAAAGGTGGCATGGTTCCCCTGGAGTTGGTGTTCATGGCATTCACGATGGATTGGGGACTAGCAGCAGTTTGGACAGACGTGATGCTTACGGGTTTGGGCACCGATAGATTGGAAAAGGTTTTGAGGATAAGGTCTCGTTGGTTGGCAATGCGAGCGAGCTCATAGAGAGAGATATTGGCCCGAGTCTTCTTCATATCCTCAATAATGTTATACTCGAAATCTATGTGCGGGGCAAGCTCAGTGTTGTTTTTAGAGGAAGCTGATGAAGCTTTAGCCTTGGGGCTTTCTCGGGAATTAGTTGGACTAGATTTTTCAGGAGTCTTGTTTTGGTTCTCTGTGGTTGGGGGTAATATTTTCCGTAAGAAGGCTTTCCTTGTCTCCTCGAAAGACTGATCCAGGACAGGACCTTTGCTCCTTAAACTGTAGTTTCGAGGAGTTTTGGTTTTGGGATCATCTGCTAGGTTTATCATTGATGTGGGAAGGGAGCCTTCCCCGCGGATTACTTCAAAGGCAAGGACAGTAGAACCTGTGCCTTCGTCTGGGGGAGATACTTCCTCGTCTCCTAAATCCTTTTCTTCTTCTAAATCCCCAGGGGTCTGATATTCTAATAGCTGATTGACAATGGCGGCCATACTATTTATCCACTAGGGACATGTTTTCTCCAAGTGTGAGGCCTGATGAAAAGAGCAGAAATTATCTCTCCCTATTTCCTCGACGTTGAGGCCAATGCTAGAGTTGGACGGGGGCCGAATCATGGCGGGATTATTCTTTACGAAGAAAGGTTTCTACGTTTTAGGAGCTGGGTTGGAATCATTTTTCTTCCTCTTCAGATCAGAGACCTCATTGGTTAGCAATTTAAGGGATTTTGCGATACTTTCGAAATCAAAGGGGTCCTTATCTTTATCCCCAGATTTATGACTTGAGGATTGGGCACTCTTCGTGGTTGTTTTTTGATCATCCCACCCTTCGTTTTCAATGGCTCCTATGGACAGCATTTCCTTTTCGACAGCAAGGGCGTTGGTGTAATTGGCTGCCAAGGTAGCACTGGCCTCGCGTTTCACAAATACAGCAATATCCCGTGGGAGGGATCTGGTGTAGTAGTCGATGGTAATGGAATCATCTAAGGCCATGTTTGGAGGGAATTTATTCAGTATGGTGGTGAAACTTTGATTGAAATCCTTGACATTCTCTTTCTTCTGACACTTCAGGGTGATGAGTTCTGTGAGGAGCATCGAGGGGGTTTTATCTTCTGAGAATTTTTGCAGGAAGGTGCGACGAAAGTGTTCCCACGAAAGGATAGAAGAAACAGGGAGCAACCGATACCATGTTGTAGCTTTATTTTCTAGAGTATGAGGGAAAAAGCGACATGCTACATCGTCATACTTCACTCTCATCATTTGTAAAGATAGGTAGAAGTTGCTAATGTGGTCTTCAGCCAAAGTACCCTTTTTGGGGTCGAACTTAGGGAGATGCTTTTCAGGGTGTCGGGGCATGTCATGGAGGGGACCTTGGATACCTAAGGGGGACTGAGCCATCCAAACCAAAGGTTGTACATGTCTGGCCCATTGCTGGCGTGGTCTGTATACACATCCCCTTTCACTTTCAGATCTGCTACCCATGCCAAACCTGGAGGCTTCATCCTCATGGTGGGACTGCATGTCTTGGTTTTCTCCATGGTTTGCTGTATTTCTAATGTTTCTCCAGTTGTAAAGAAAATGAAAACCATTCTGGTTTTAGCGAGGGTGGTGGTCGGCATTTCGGCCTCGCCCATGGCCTCTATCCCCCCTACCTCTATTATTTCAGCCTCTCCCGGCTCCTTCCCCGCGTGGGTCGTCGGCTTGCGTGTTATCATGCAAAGTCTGGTGAGGTTGGGGGCCGGTGTTGGGTTGAGCTTCAGGGTTCTTGGGGCCGTCTTCTTCCCCCTCCCGAGGGCTATCCAGGGGGGCTTTGAAATTTCGTTCAACTATACCCACATAATATTCGATCATAAGACCTACAAGCTGAGGAAGGGAGTTGACAAGGGTTCCTTGGTGCATATGATTAGCGGCGAGAGTCCTATGGTTTTCCAAGAAACTAGTGATCGGGGCTCGTTGCAAACCCCTGACCAGGTCTCAGGCTATAGGGCGTAGGGCCCTTAGTTGGGCCAAAGTAACCTCAAAAAAGGGGGTTCCTCCTCCTCGGAGTTTTCCAAGGGAGGAGGACCTATATTTTCATGTATGATATCCCCTTGGGGAGTTTGTAACGAGATGTTACTTGTGTGATGGGAGGCTTCCATTAGGCCCTCCTTCTAGCGCCAAATTGTTGACGGGAAAATTTGTCCAGCCAACAGTAGGGGATCTCCTTGTTAGAAAGTCCCAACTAGACTCTGTATCGTTTGTGATAGGGATCTCGTCTGGGGTGTGGGTCCAACTACCGCTGAATACTCCTCCTCCTGGACATAAATGAACCCTGCAGAGTTATAGGTGTACAATTATCGAATGATACAGGACTAATATTGACGATTTTCAATGAGCATAAACACTACAAATAGCAAGATATAAAAGAAAACATGCAACTGAAGGAGCTGATGTTAGCAACAAATAATTAAGGTCATGTTTGTAAGATTGTTCAAACCATAGAAGAAACAGTTCTGCCTGGTAAGAACAACTTATGCGTACTTGGGCATTTTCATGAATAAGATAGATGTCAATAATAAAGTTACAAACATATCCTATGTAAATAAAATACCATCATAAACACATGCAGTAAGCTTAAATGCATAAAGAGTATAATCAGACAACGCAGATTAATTAATCATAAGATATCATACATATATGAAGAAATACTCATAGTATTGACACATTGATTCTCATCAGATCCAATAGTGGATTTAAAACAAAAGCTTGTATTCATTCATAATGGGTTGTTCAATGCTTTAGAACTCTCTTCTCTCCTTTGGAGTCCAAAAATAAAAGCCCCCTTTTACAAGTCCCCGAAGGGATTATATATAAAACAAAAGTGAACCTTAGGTGTATTGACTCTTTGCCTTCCCGATAGTTGGCATGCTTTGCGACCTGGATGGAAGATGTGACTTGTGACCTGATGGAGGATTCGACCTACAACCTAATGGAGGATGCGACCTGTGACCTAGCCATGTAAGATGCGACCGGTGACCCTTCTTGTATGTTGTACCTTACGATCTGAGCATGGGACCGTGTGAGTGATTGCGAGGTCTGGAACATCCACTTGTTTTTCTTTGAGGAAATTTTTCCATGCACGATAGTTTGCAGCAACTAGGGAGATCAGAGGAGTATCTTCCCTTAACCTGTGTATGCATTCTAGGGCATTCGGGATCATAGTTCCTTTTTTGATTGTGACCTAATTGGATAAGGAATCTAGTTTGGTGTAAATCCAAACTGGTGTCACAACAAACTTAACCAAGTTCTCCTACAATGCCGGAAGATCAGGGGTAGCGGCGGCTCATCTAATAGGTTGCAAGAATGCCTGAATTTCCCAGTTTACTTGTTCCCATGTCTTGTCTTCACCCAATGTACCTAGAGAGGGGATATGGTGCAGCTTAGCCATTGAGTCAATGCCACTGATCAGATGCTCATAGGCGGTCATCACCTTCTCTAGGTCTTTAAATAACTTCTCCTTGGATTCCATCTTTATGCGAATTTGGACCTTGATGTTCTAAGTGTGAATCCAATATTTCTTGGGCAAGGTTTCTGGAGCCTAAAAATATCTTCTTGTCCATTCAATCATTCTATCCAAGGTGGTGGAGGCCTCTTTCAGTTGCTCGTTTCTCTTTTTCGTTTCTACTTGCCCTCTTAGTAGAGGTGCGACTGTTTTCTTTATGGTGAACCTCTCATAAACCTGCCTCATGGTGTCTTACAGTGTCACCAACTCTCTCTGGATGGTAAGTGGTACTTCGTTAATAAGATTTTTTTTATCTTGGAGCTGTTGGATTTCTTCCGTTAATGATTTCTTTTCTTGCTCCGACCTGGCTTCCCTTTGTTCAAAATCTTTCAATCTATTTTGCAGGGAGAGGATTTCCCTACTCATCCAGCTCACGTTTTCTTCTGTGGCAGTGGTAAAATTAGTGCCAGTCGATGCTATCATCACTGGATTGGTCCTAGTGTCCGGGACTATATCCTTTTTCGTCATGGCCATGAATGGCATGGCAGGGTTCCGTGCCAGGCATCTCCTCTTTTCCTGCCTGATTTTGAAAGTGAACTGATCATACGTGAGTCTTGTCAGATTGAACACTTCCTCCTCCTGTCCTTCATAGGTGCATGGTTCTGAGAGTGAAAAATGTGTGTTAATTGCAGGTACTTCGATGGGCGGCAGCTCTGTCTATACCCCTGTTACTGGAGGAGGTGTCTCGGTGTCTTTTGATCTTTGATCCTCTTTTTCTTTTCTATTTTTTTCTTCTTCTTCTTTCAACATCTGCTCCACCTCTACCTTATCCTGTTCCACCTTTTTCCTGTGCTCTGCTTCTAATTTCATTTCCTCTTCTTCCTTCCTTCTTCGTTCAGCTTCTGCTCGTGTTTCCTCTTCTTCCTTCCTTTTTCGTTCAACTTCTGCTTTTGTTTCCTACTCTTCCTTCCTTTTTCGTTCAACCTCCACCTAATCTAATTCCTTCTTAAGATGCCATTCAGATTTTGCTTTTGCTTCCTACTCTTCCTTTCTTCTTCGAGCATCCTCTGCCTATTTATTTCTCTGTTCTTCCTTCAGGTGTTTCTTATGCTTATCTTCATCATCTTTTGCCTTCTTTTCAGCTTCTCGCTGAGATTTTTCTTCTTTTTATTTCTGTTGGGCGGAAGAGCTATGGCCTACATTAGTTCAGGGCTTCTTGGCCTAGGAAGACGAGGCGCCTCCCAACTCTCAGATTATTTCCTCCAGAGTATGATCATCCTGGTCCTCCTGATCAGTCAATGCTTCCATGGCAAGTTCTCTATCCTTGTTGTACCAGTTTCGTACCCCATCTTCAACTGGTCGTTCGGTATGTTGGTAGCTCCATTTGAACTTGGCCCATTTGCAATGGGCAGGGACTATCCTTTCAGGATCGTATGTTCGGTAATCTAAAGGTGATAGAAAAAATCTTCTGATTTTCTCAGCTTTCGCCTCCACCTCTCTGAAATCCTTGACCAAATAAGCACCAATGGTGAGTGGCAGTGTGGGCCACGACTTCTTCTTACCTTTAGTAAGGACCTTCGAGAAGCCGGAAGTCATCTGATAACAAACTTCTTGAAGTAGCATCCTATTAGTGACGAATCAGGGAAAATCATGGGGAGTCTTGAATGAACCGAAAACTAGGATGAAGGTGCCTTCTCCAAATGGAAACCAATGTGCTACCTTGACTATCGTTTCCATGGCTCGCCAAGACATGCACGGGGTATTCTATCCGAATAATTTCCCGTAGAGTGCAGGGACGTAACTATGTGCAATTGGATCTATATTCTGCTTGTATTTGGAGTCCCAGAATACCTGCAACTCCTTGTGAATTGGGCGTGCTTGCTCTTTATCCCAGTTGTGCACCCATCCCTCAAAGTAGCATCTGGCACAAACTGAATCCAATAGATAGGAGGCCATGTAAAAATCGGACGAGTATCCCTCCTCGGGCACCAGTGCTGCAGATATGTTGGTTTTGAGGGACGCTATTAGCAAGTTGGCCCAATTGAAATGAGTGCCATATACGGTAACAAAATGCATCAGAGAAACCCAAGAACCGCTGAAAGTGGTGGCATCGGGATGACCATACATCCTACAAAGCATGGCTGCTACGAGCTTATAGATCTTTCTGAGGCCTGCTACTTGATACTTCTGGTCCTTCTTGATTTTGAACTTCTCCAGTTCTTCCCACCATCCTCTCAGGGTGTCTGCTATGGGAACTGCATGGGTAGTGGCCCATTCCTTTGTGAATGTCTGTTCCTGCTTTGGAAGTGCGTAGTAGTACTCTGCATCCTACCCTTTTATATTTTCAAAATCTTTCACCTCATGGTCCCGAATCACCCACCTCTTGGGGTCGATATTTTGTATGATCCAGTCAATGATTTCGATGCATGGGAAGATAGATGGGTGGGCCCCTGCGTAGTGAATCTTTGACCTTTTAACCTGCACATATACTTCTCGCTCTGGGAGGTCCTCTGGGAACTCAGGTTGTGTGAACTCTTGGTATACTTGATACCAACTCATGTTTTCTCCTCTGCTGAATACACATGCAGTGTCTTCGTAAATAGGGGGAGCAGACATAAGTACTTCGCTCTCTGTGATTTATATCTCTGGGCTCTTGTTTTTCCTGTGAACCGTCAGGGGACCCATGTCACTTGAGGCTGAAGATACGAAGATGCACTCTAACTCTGCTTCTCGGTTCCCTGTCATATTCATAAAACAGTCCCAAGATAAGACCGATGCCATATTAATGAATGCTCAATACTGCTTTTGATTCTTCCCAACTAAGGTCAAGAAAGGGGGGGAAACTGCGACTTAGCGACCCATTGCCTGGTTCACCGGGTCGTGTTGGCTTAAAACTTCAGGGGAAGGCGACCTTGCAACCTGGCGACTTGCGACTAGGTCGTGGGGTCGCTGAGTCACGCTGGTCTAAACAAATCATGAAGATGAGACCTTGCAGCCCATGCGACTGGGTTGCTGGGTCGCTAAGTTGCAAGGTTGCGAAGGTTCAGTTTTAGCGCGATATGCGACTTAGCGACTTAGCGACCGAGATCGCTGGGTCTCGAGGTTTGAAAGGTCGTGGGGTCGAAAGTCGCACTAGGGCTGGGCGGATGATTTTAACGGTAGCGCGGCCTTTTGCTTCATTTTAGTTTAAAAAATAAAAGGATTGAGTCAGAAAAATAATAAATGAGGATGAAGTGGTCATTCGAGGGAAAGAAAGATAGAGGGGAGGCTGGTTGGCTTCATCTGCAAGTCTGTGTAAGCATGGCAGGGTTCGGAGGTTTAGGAAAGGCTCAAGTTGAAAGAAGATCTGAAAAGAGGAATAGTAGGTGGCTTAAAATGGGGTAAGATAAGGGGAAAGGGGCAACAAATAGAAAAAATGGAAACATCAGCAGGATTAGGCAACTTACCCGAGAAAAATGCGCTCCAGTTGGCCTGTCATAAGCATTTTTTGCTCTGCGTCGCGTGAGTGAAATGCGACCTAGAGACCCTTCTATATATAAATGGGTCACGTGTGTGGGCAATAAATGAGCTCGCTGGGTCGTGGAAAAGCCGCGTTAATGAGATGTGCGACCCCGTGACCCTACGACCCTTGCAACCTGGGGGTCGCGGGGTCGCAGGGTCGCTAGGTCGCAACTATCTAAAGTTGAAAGGGATATGAAACTCAGCGACTTGGCGACCTGATAGGTCGCTGGGTCACTGGTTGGAGAAAAAGACATATTATGTGACTTAGCGACTTAAGGCTTTTGACAAGTTTTGAACTTCGGGTTCTGACTTTGCTTTTCGATGCTCGGGGGCTCAAAAAATCTTAGAGGGTGAAATTTTTAGAGGGTGTTGTAGTAGCTACAACACCTTCATCACTAGTGCTCTCATAATCCTTAGGATTAAGACTAAATGGAATAATTGACTCTTGATTTACAAAAATCTATTTTTGCTGCCCTTCATCAATGTTTCTCTAATCATCCTTAAGATTAGGACCAAGTGGAAAATTTAACTCTTTATTCATAGTGAACGCATTCCTGTTATATTCATTAATATGAATAGAGTTGTTGTGTGACAAATATGTTGATGTCACAGAATGAAAAACTTCACTATCAGAAGGATCCATGACTTAAAAAAAAAATATGTTGAATGATAGAAATGCACTCCCTCTCAATGACAATATATATCTTAAAGACTGAAACTTTTCCCCCAAAAGTTTTGTTTGAATTATTTCCCTCCAAAAGTTTCATTTAAATTATTTCCTTCCAAAATTTTCATCTAAAATGTATTTGAAAACATTTTACTAAATTTTTGGTATTGAAAATTTTCACTCTACATTCTATTCAAAATATCCACAAAAATATTCATTTAATGCATTCCTTCAAAACTACAATAAAAATTTTATTTAAATTATTTAACATTGACTACGTAACTAAATTAATCTTTATAATTTATATTTTTTTTTTAGCCAACATTGAATAATAGTTAATCTAAACCTATAATATTAACTACATATTAATTTTCTTAATTTTAATTTTAATCCCACATTCGAGAAACACTAAAGCAATCCCAAAATCTTCTTTATATAATAACATTCATTGTTTCTATTTGTCACATCACATCAAGTCTTCTGGGTTTTGTTAAAACATTTGGAGCAATTTTGCGGAGGTGTTGCATTGGCATCGATAGCATATTGAACGAAAGTTTTTCGCATTTCAAAGGTTATTTTTCCTTCTATTTTGACCATTTAAAGATGAATTTGCGGAAAATCTGTTCTTTTATGGTTTTTATGCTCCAAAACTATTTTTTTTAACTGTCTTTCTTTTTTTTTTTAATGTTTTTTGCAATATCATATTTTACACGAAAAACCACATAAAAAACTCTATTTTTTATATTTTTAACTCTAATTTGTAGTTTTTTAGGAGAAAAATATAATTTTTAAGTTTGCTCAGTTCCTCCATGTTCAAAAAAACAAGCAAACACTATACCCATAAAAAAATAAAAAATAAATACATTTATTCTTTTCTCAAAAATGATAAAAAAAAAATCATTTTTTTACATGTTTTTTCTATAAGATTTTTTTCTTTAATTATATTTTAGTTTAATATATATATATATATATATATATATATATATATATATATATATATTAAATGAGGGTTGGAGGTCGATGGGCGCTTGCCGGACCCAAGCGCCTGCCCGTTGGCCTTCGGCCCTTGACTGGGCATCAATCCCTCGGCCTAGCCAAGGGTCGGAGGCTGGTCAGTGGGGTTGGTCGGGCTCGGCAGGCCTGCCCACTGGCCTCTAGCCCCCAGCTGGGCCGAGTGGTCAATTCCCAAAATCAACCACTCGGCCCAGCTGGGGGCTGGAGGTCAGCGAGCAGGGTTGTCGTGGCCCGACAACCCTACCTGCCGGCCTCTGTCCCCCCGCTCGCCCAAGGGGTTGGTGCCCAACTAGGGACCGAAGGCCAGCAGGCAGGCCTACCGAGACCGGGTAGCCCCACTTCCGACCTCCGACTTCTAATTTAAATATATATATATATATATATATATATATATATATATTAAATTATAAAAAAATAAAAAAGCCTTATTTTAATTTTTTTTGTTAAATTATATATAATTGTTTTTAAAATAAAATTATTTTTTATTTAATTTCTTTTTTAATTATATATAATTTTTTTAAAAATGGAAAATGATTTGGATCGATAAGAGCTAGGACATGCTAGATCTAGGGTTTGCGTCATAAACCTGAACATGACAGTAATCAGATCAATACTTTGCAGCTGAATCGCGATCATACAGGGCTGCCAGGAGGGATAAGTGTGTCAGGGGGGGGGGGGGATATCCCCTCCTACAAGAACTTCATGGTAGGAGAACCACATGGGAAGCACTCATCTTCTCGTACAAAACTTCTCACAGCTAGTGGAAGAGGGGAACTGGTTCGTGGGGCTCAATGGCATCACCATTTTCGTGGGAAATTCCTCCCACGCCCCTCCGAAAAACCCAACTTCATTATTCCAGAAAAAAAGTTGGAGAACTACAGGAAATATATGAAGGACCATGCCCTAATCTGAAAATTCATAGGTATCTAGCCAACAAAAAGAGGTTTCATCAAATGGATCCAGTTAAAATGGCAAGCAAATGGGCATATAGATCTAAATCTGGGAGCAAAGGGTTTCTTTACGATAATTTTCACAAACCTTGAATACAAAGAGAGAATATTCAAAGGGGAGTTGTGTTTCTATTATAATCTTGGGCATTTTATGAGATTTTGGGAGGAGTGATACAACCTAGACCAGGAACATTTCATGGAAGCACCCGTCTGGGTTAGGCTCTTTGGGCTACCTATGGAATTTTTGGATCTTGATATCTTGGAGGGGATTGGCATCTCAATAGGAAGATTTTTGAAGGTAAAAGATATAATAAGGAGGGGTAGATACACTTCATATGCCAGGATTTTTGTATACGTGAATATCACAGAACTACTGCCAGACTCGATCAAGCTTAAATATCAATGGCAAGTATGCCATAAACCGATAGACTACGAGCATATCTCGTTCAAATGTCGCGGATGCCACGAATATGAACACATGTTTAAGGAATTCCCTCTGAAACAAGCGACAAAGCAAGATACAAAGGAGAAAAGGAAGGATGTTGAGCAGGGATCTGAAGAAGATGGTTTTTAGGAGGTATCCAACCACAAGAAAGGGGAAAAATCCCCCACGGAAAGCCAAAATAAGCAAACCCATAAAACCCAAGTTCATCAAAATTGATATGAAGTCCTTCAAGAAGAAGGGGAAAGCTCGAAAAATCCAAGGGAAGGAGCCTAAAGGGGAAAAAAGGGAGCCACCTTGAAAAATTCATCCACAAGAGGAAAGACCAGGAGGAACCGGCGAGCCAAGAAGGGATAGAAATGGGGGTTAAACAATCAATGGGTATCGATGGTCGAATTAGAGAAGATATGAACAATGAGGAGAAAATCATAAAAAAAATTCTACAGGAATGGAAAAATATGGACGAAATATTCATCCCATAAGACCAAAAGTGACTTTACAGAGACATATTTCAGAGGTACCAAGTGCAACAAGCCCTAAAACAAGTAGAATATGTCAAATTGTTGGGATCCCCAGTAGGCATAACACAGGAGTCGAACAGCCAAGGTAAAGGTAGGGGGGAAAAAGAGGAAGAAAGACCTTACATGAATCGATACAAATGGTAGGGAAGATGTTGGTCAACTTAGGAAGTGTAACACCACTATCAATGGTGTTCCACAACTTAAACAAACCTTCTTAATGATTGTACAATATCAGAATATCAAAGGCCTGAATAGAAAAGTAAAACAGAGATACCTGAAAGATAGTTTAAGGAAGGATAAACCTAGTATAATATGCCTTCAGGAAACAAAACTCTCAGAGACAAAGTTAAAAGAGATCATGCAAAATATGCAACTATATACTATGAGGTAATGGAAGAGGACACTAGAGTGAGTGCAGGGGGATTGGAAGTCCTTTGGAATCTGATTGAGTTTATTTTTGAAAACTGGTTCAGTCTCCCATGCATCCTCTTGGGATGATTTAGACACATCAACACAAGAGATTGGGTACTTCTCTCATATGTATACTAACTTCATATTCCAGGAGAAGGGGTTGAGTTCCTCCAGAAACTGAGGACATTCAGGGAAATCAATCAAGACACTTTTTGGATAGTGGGAGGAGACTTTAACCTTATCACCTCCCCAACCAAGAAGAAAGGAAGGATGAGAAGGACAGATCAAGATATGGAGAACTTTAGAGATTTGATAATAGATCTGCATCTTATGGATATCCCCATAGTCAATGGCACATTCACGTAAAGTAATAGATGAGGGGGAGAGAACCAAATAGCCTCAAGGCTAGATCACTTTCTAGTCTCGGAAGACATAATAAGTAGAGGTGTCTTCTTGGAAGCCTCTATTGAACTAGGCCTAAGTTCGGACCACAAGAAAATCAGGGTTTAAATAGATATAAAAATTGCTCCTATGAACAAGTCGTTCCGCTTTGAGATATTTTGGCTGTGCAATCCCAGTTTTGTGGGAAATTTGTAAGTATGGTGGAGGTATATAAGGGTTCAACGCTGGAATTGAATGCATACATTTCAACTTAAGATTAAGGAGATAAAGAAGAGAATCAAAATCTGGAATAAAATGGAATTTGTAAATATTTAGAAAGACCAAAGAATATTGTAAGAAAAGATGGAAGAAAT
This sequence comes from Pinus albicaulis, assembly GCA_034641835.2. Lineage (NCBI taxonomy): Eukaryota > Viridiplantae > Streptophyta > Pinopsida > Pinales > Pinaceae > Pinus > Pinus albicaulis. Next base: position 446,481,981 of record CM076572.1, read on the forward strand.
ACAACAAATAATAATAACGAAGGAAGAACAGTGGGTTTGATCTTAGAGGAAGGAAGAACCCCAAACAAGTTAGAGGAGTAGAGACAATAGGAGGAACTCTTCTGGAAACAAAATTCAAGAGTGCAATGGCTAAGAGAAGGAGAGCACAATACAAAAAAAATTTATAAAGCAATGGTTCAGCACTGCCAGAAAAACAAGATTTTCTCCTTGAAAGATCCAGAAGGAAATAGGAGGGAAGAGCACGAAGAAATGGAGAACCTGTTCGTCGATCACTTTCAGAATCTACTTTTCAAGCTAGACCAGAATAGAGAAGAGGTTATCCAATGCATAACTCGGCACATTCCAAATATGATCAACAAGAATCAAAATATGGCATTGATGAGGGATATATCAATGTTTGAATTGGAGGAAGTTGTTAAAGGAATGGCTAGAAATAAGGCCCCAGGGCCTGACGGGTTCAACGCTGAATTTTTCCAGGCAACTTAGCACTTCCTAGGTAGCTATATATGGGAGCTCGTGGAAGAATCCAGGCGTAATCAACAGGTAAATCATGGACTCAACTCTCCCTTTCTATATTTAATCCCTAATACTGCGAAGTTAGAGGAACCACAAGGTTTCAAACTGATTGCGTTATGAAACGTGATATACAAAATCATCTCCATGGTCATGGTAAAGAGGCTGAAGCTGCTCCTCCTATATCTTATATCACCGAAGAAAACAGGGTTCGTCCAGGGTAGACAGATCTTAGATGGAATTTTTTACTCTCAAGAATTCATCCACTCTCTTAAAATCTTGAAATCCAAAGGTATGTTAATAAAACTACATCTTTCTAAAGCTTATGATAGGCTTAGTTGGAAATATCTTAACAACATTATTTGAGCTTTTGGTTTCGACCCCATATGGATAAATTGGGTCTCATCCTAGATCTCCTCCCCTGTTTTTTCCATCCTCTTGAATGGAGCCCCCTCCCGCACATTTACCTCGTCTAGGGGCCTAGGGGATCCTTTGTCTCCTTTCCTCTTCATCTTGGCCACTAAGGGTTTGGGCCACTATAAAAAACATGTAATGAGATCTGGGTCACTGAAAGGTATAAATCTATGGGGAGGAAATCTCACTCTTACCCATCAGCAATTTGTGGATGATATTATGTTGTTTTGTCAAGGTAATCTCAAGGAAGCTAAGGCCATCAAAAATATCCTCAAGGACTTCACGCAAGCGTCAGGAACCATGATCAATGAGTCCAAGTCTAGTATATATTTCTTCAACAACCGGATGGTCACTAAATCTTTCCTAGATAGAACCCTTGGATTCATATCCCTCTCGACTAAATACCTAGGAGTCCCCCTGGTTCTTAACTCTTTTTGCATGACAAGTTGGAAAGAGCTCATTGAGAAAATACGATCCAGACTCCACTCTTGGTCCTTCATAACTTTGAATATTGCAGGGAGAGTGATACTTCTAAAATAGTTACTACAATCCATACCGATATATCAATTATCAGGGTTGGTTGCCCCCAAGACAGTGTGCTCAGTGATGGTGGAAGTATTCAAAAAAATCCTATGGAGAGGAGCGCAGGAGACCAAGAAGTGAGCTTTGGTAGCGTCGGACAAAGTAACCAGAACTAAAAAAGAAAAGGGGCTTGGGATCTGAGACCCCTATATCCTAAACTTGGTTCTTGGGGAAAAATATGGTGGAGATGGTTGCAAGGAGGTCTAGACATCTAGAAGAATACATGGACTCGTAAATATAGAATGCCCCAAACACATGAAGAAATAATAAGAATTCCTAGTATTTCAATGGGCTCATCCCTATGGAATCTTGCATCGAACAATAATGATTTGGTAAGGAAGCATATATTTTGGGAGGTAAAGGATGGGAACAGGGCTCGATTTTGGCAGGACTCATGGCATCAAAGACCAAAGTTGCTTAGTTGGTTGGACCTAGGAGAGTTTTTCCTATATACATCCAGAGAAAAGTACAAAACAATGAACCAATATTAGAGGCAGGAAAGCAAGGAGTGTAGGATATCATGGAAAACTAAAGTTGACTGGCCAAAAGCTCCAGATTCCAAACAATGGAAAGCATTGAACAAGGAATTACAGTCCAGGAAAATTGTAATTCATGAAGGAAGGGACGTATTGAGATGGGGATATAATTCTAGAGGAATGTTCTCAGTAAAGGGGGCTTACAACATATTTACATAAGATTTGCTCCAAAATAGGATCCTCTTATGGCACAATATCTGGTCATTTCATCACTGTCCCAAAGAAACGCTTTTCATCTGGCTGGTGGGTAGATGGAGAATCCTGACATGGGATCAGCTAAAGAAAATAGGTCTCTATGGTCCCAATAGATGCAGCATGTATGAAGATGCAAAAGAGGATGGGGAAAACCTATTAAACAGATGCCCCTATGCAGACACATTATGGAAATGCTCGACATATATCTTTGGTATCACTGACAGGGTCAGTACTAGCATTCGATCCACCTTAGAGAACTAGAGAAGTGGGATTTTAAAAAATACAGTGATCAATGGGGATTGGACAATAAGTATGGGATTCGTGATATGGGGCATTTGGAAAGAAAAAAATTAGAGAATTTTCAAAGACATTCAGGCTCCCAGCAGAACAATCTATAAGGGGATAATTGAGAACATCAGGGAGATGATCCTCTCAGAAAAATGGTACCTATATGATTGGAATGTGGCCGTGAACGAATTCAATATCCTTGCTAGCCTTAACCTCATGCCAGATATGTTGGCCCAAGCCTCTTAGAAGCTCCACCCACTGAGACAAGTGTCCCCTATGCAGTTCAGTAATCCTCCCCCAAACTTTATCAAATTGAACTTTAATGGGGTTCTAAAGGAAACCCAGGAGAGATAGCTTATGTGGGTATATTTAGAAATATAAGAGGGAGGACATTGAATTTCTACGTGGCTGATTGTGACAATGCCAGAAATAACGAAGCATAATTCCATGCTGCTAAACAGGGGCTCGTCATTGCTCGAGGAAAGGGATACAAAATATTAGTTGTGGAAGGAGATTCTACATTGGTCAACAACACAATTAAAAGATTAAATCAAGGTGAATCATGGGAAAGGTTAAGCAAGAGCTGGAGGACAGTTATTCTAGTACAAGAAGTGGCCTCAGAGCTTCGCAAATTTGATTATATACTCCCACAACATGTTCTCTGCAATGGCAACAATGCGACGGATTTCTTAGCTAATTGGGGATGTGACCATCAGGGAATCAATCTGAATATAGAATGGAGAATCCCTCATCCAGAATAATTTGGGCGTTTGAAACTCATTGTATCCTAGGACCAAAAGGAATCCACTCCAAATCTCACTAAGGAATATATTAACCCCCGATTAGGGTGGCAAGGAAACATGAATGCAACAACAGAATGAATATGAGAGTTAAGGCAGGAAAGGATGGCGGGAAGGCAAACCTAGATAGAGGCAAGTGGCATGGTACAAGGAATGAAGGTGGCCATGCGTGAGGGGAGTGGAACTCCGTCTGAGATTGGCGGCATGCGAGAGTTAGAAGTAATCTATGCAGGAGGAACTACAGGGATTATATGCAACTAGTTTGGGTTATTTCATGTATTGTGAGGGAGAAAGTGAGGCAGTGTGTGTCGGTGGCGAGGAGGGAAAAGCTTGGCACAGGCAACCTGCGACACAATTTCGGAGAAGACAGGTATGTGGCTATCTTTTCTCATCCAATTCCTCTACAAATGGCTCGTTCTAAAGGCCTGTGTAATGATTGTGGTTAGTAAGAAGTCTGGTGCACACAACAATGTCTAGCCATATGGTTGGGATTCAGGAGGGACCAGAAGGGGAAGGTTAGATAGGGGTAGGTTTATTTCTCTGGTATTTGGGATCAGGTTGTGTAAAATGGGGGATGGGGACCCGGGTAGAATTTCAAGAAAACGGGTAGACCTATATAAACCCAAGATGAACATCAGCAAATAGGGGAAGAGAATGGAAGTCATGAAATTAACAAAACGACCCGATCGCTAGGGTGTTGTGTGGGTTTACTATGAGTCTGTCACGAGCAGTGAAGAAGGGCATACCTATGAGGGAGGAAACCTGGAAAAAATGGTAATTGTGCGGAGATGGTGAGGCCAGAGTATCAGTTAGGGTCGCATACTTTTCATAAGGTAGGCCAGGGCCTGCTGCAGTGTCATCGGATCGTTCTGGGGGGCAGGGCGTAGAGACTCATGGGGAAGTTAAAGTGGTAAGTCGAGTTTGTTTATACTATAACCGCAACACTGAAATGTCAATTCTAGTTTCTGTGAGTTCGTGCTATGTCTGTGTGACAGCCTCTAGAAGGCAGCATAGAACCACCAAGCCTCCATCTACAAGTGGGAAATATACTATGGCCCGTGCAAAATCAATGAAGGAGGAGAGTGGAGGGGGAACCCGAATGCAGACATGGAAGAAAGGTCAGAAAGGGAACACTAAGGCTCCAACCAGTGCTCTAAGATGTACGGGGCGTAAACCTCAAGCGGATCATATTGTAGAAGCAACCTTTACATATATTCAATAATTCCAACATTAGGTTTGGAAGATCATGACCAAATGGGAGGAAGCGCTCACCAGGAAAGCTAAGGAAGAGGGAGTAAATCTAGAAGAAGAAAATATTGTGTCGGATCCTAGCAATACCAGAGGTAGAGTTTCCCAATATTGGAAAACTCTGCAATTATACTGGCATATGAAGAACTTGGTGGCTAAATCCATCATGTATACCACTGAATTCATGCAAGTCAATCTTGAAATGCAGGAAATTTAGAAGGATTTTTAGATGTTGAAATTTCAAGTCCAAATACAGAACACCCAGGTGAACAAAATTGAAAAATTCCTGAAGAACATGCAACAAACAGAGATGCTCAGGTCTAGTGCCAAATACCCCGTTCCAATTGACTCCTCATAGGGTTGAGATAATTGATGCCCTACTTCCTATACTATGTATATGTCTTTATGTTTATGTTGTTGAATTATGTCAGTAGTAGTAGTGTGTCCAACATGTCTAACTATGTAAAAGTCACAAACATTGCGGCTATAAAAGCTGAGTATGACAAATTGAAAGCTTTTTGTTTCTGGATGGCTTACAATGCCTTCCGATGGCCAACAGATCTGGTTTCCCAACAGGGAATATTGAGGCCACGGAAGTTAATTCTATAATGTAATCTTCCCTTTTGAAAATGAATAGAAAAAATAGGTACTGCTTAGTTTACAAAAATAATAATAATAATAATAATAAATTATATATATCTATATATATGTATGTATATGTGTATATGTGTTTATATGTATGTATGTATGTATGATTTTAAAACTATATAATTATATTTGAAAAAAATATATAGTTATTTTTTAATTTTTATTTATATAGTTTAAAAAAAATGTTTTTTTTTTAATTTTAATTTCTATAAATTAAATTTGGATTATTTTTAAAAATTTATATAATTTTTTTTAGATAGTGTAAAAAAAAAAGCATAACTTTTTTTTTTTTAAATTTTAATTTATAGTGATCTTTTAAAATATTTATATTGTTAAATAAAATTAAAAAAATCGTTTAATTAAGATATGTGTTTTTTCATATATTCATATATATATATATATATATATATCGTAAATATGTATCAAAGAATATCTTTAGGAATAAGCTAACTAAGGCAACAATTGCATCATCTAAAGTTGTAGTTGGACGCACTATGGTTGCTATTGAACACACCCAAACTGAGCAACATAATAAAAGCAAAGAAAGTGGCCCATCAAATACATTCAAGATTATTTCAGAATGGAAGAATGCATAAGAAATAAATAAAATTATTTTTTCATGGCATCTTAAAGATAGTGAAACCGATGATGGTGTACATATCTATCTCTATTGTGGTATGATTAAATTTGGTGAATCATATGAGGTGATGGGAAGAGTATGAGACATATGTTTGGTCCCGAATAAAGACATTATTTATGTTCTTGCAAGATTGGCCAATACACGTGAAAAGGTTAAATATCGTCTCTTAAAGGTCCAGTATGACACATATGAAGAATCTACATAGTTGTGTGAAGAAATCGCAAGAAACATTGCAAATAACATTGTAAGTATGTTGATTTATATTTATGTGATATGCATTATTGTAAGGATCATTAAAATTCTTATAAATTATTGATCATTGAAATATTGTACTTTTTTTCATAAGATTTTGCAAAGAGTCTTTCAATCATGTTGGAGGGTATTTATTATCTAGAGCCAAATATTATGACTGTGATGAACAATTTCCACACAGAGACAGAAGAAGAAAGGAGAAAGAAGAAAAGAGAAATATCTCGTAACACTACAATAGTACATACAAGGGATCGAAAAAGAATCACTAAGGTGGGAAAATATAGTAAATTTAGACATGTTTCTTTTGAAGATGTGGAAGTTGAAGCTGAAAAAATATGTTACCATTAGTGAGGAGGAGATTAGAAATTTTGTTGAAAATGAGAAAAGAAATAAAACAACAAAAAAAAACAATGCCCATAGATATCTCTCTTCTATTTGATGATGAAGAGCTTGCTTATCAAGAAGAATATATGTTAGCCAATAAGAAGAAGAAATCAAATATTGGTCATTCTATAAAAATCAAGGGCAACAATGAAGAAAAAAGTGAAATCTATAAAGGAAATAGAGAAATCATAACACCTGGTGCTGAGTTAGAAGATGGCAGTATTAAAACAAAACACAATTCCTTTTGAGATCAGTTGAGAAAGAATAAATTAATTAATGGTGATCAAACATTTCAGCTTAATGTCAGCCAATTATATAAGCCAAGTGAAGGACAATCTCAATATCAAATTATAAAGGCATATCACTTACATGTACATAATCTGAAAAAATTGTTCAAGTTCAATACATATGTGCATGTGGCCAATTATGTGATTATTTTTTTATCCAAATCAGATTCCAAACAAACAAGCATTTGAGAGGACACAATGTTTGAATACAAATATTAGGTAAATGGAGGGAACCATTTAGTAGAGGCTAAAACACAATTGATTGAGGAATATCCTAATAAATCTCTTTTTGAAACAGTGAGATACATCATTTACGTTGGTTTAACAGAAAAAAAAAAGCAAATTTATTGACATGGGATCATAATGCAAATAATGAGTACATAATGTCTATGAATTTCATCCAAAGGGCCGTAATTAGTCATAATGAATTTGTAGAAAAAAATGGTGGGGATAAGACAAAATCCAGGCTAAGATTTCGGAAGGAATGTTTAATGGAAACAGGTTATCAAATTGAGGATAAAATCAGTTCAAAAGGTGGTAAAGTAAATTCACATTTATTCAGAGGCATAGATAACATTTTTCAGTTGGCATTTAGAACGGGGGAGATATGGGAATTGATTGATGAGATTTTTTAGCACTGGGATAATATTTCCATAAAAAATCGTATGGTTAAAAGGTATAAACCCATATTATGTATCAAAAGTAAGACATGTCCTGAAATGAAGCAACTTCCAGATGATATGACTATCACACCTTGGAGAACAATGCAAGGATTGAAGAATGAGATACTAGTCAAATCAATACTATGTCGTGTGAAGTCAAGTGAATTATCAATGGATGAAATGTAATGCTCAGAATTTCAAAAGTAAGTTTGTTGAATTATTTTTACTTTTTCTTGGATTATAATTTTATTTTAAATATAACATATTGATGTTGCTATAATTTTTTATACATATCACTATATTAAAAAAATTTACTTTATTTATTCAGTTAGAAGATTTTAAGAAAACACAAGAACATATGGTTAAAATTTTGAATGAAGAGAGTTGGGATGACGTTGTGCGCAACTACCCAGAATCAAGTTCTACAACAACACTTAAATATGTTTATCTTGCATTCAATAAGGTATGTTAATTTATAAATTCATTTTATTAATACATAAACTATTTTTATTTTATTACTTATACATATATATTTTTTATATCGTTAAATATTTCGAAGAAGGATGCAAATGGAGTACCAAAAACTTTCAAAGCTTTATTGCAAAAATTAAGTTGGAAAGGACGAGAAAGCAATGTCTTAGGAATGTTGAACTTGATCCTACTCTTTCTCATTTCATTTGGAATGAGCTCGACACTATCCAATATCAAATAATACAAGGTGATTGTGAAGACATTTCAAAATTCATATCTAAAAGGGAATATGACCTATTTATTGCATATATTCCTCACGGTTTCAATTTCCCAGACATTGGATATGATAGTCAACTTTATATTTATCAATATTTTAGTTAAGTGGTTACCGGTTTTCAAGAAGGCACAACATCACTACTTTGAATATTTGTGACATTTCATTCAAACACACAATTTTCAATGTTATTAACAAGCTTCGAGGGAAAAGAAAACTCAAGGATGCATCTTACATGGTAAGACATTAAAATTGTGTTTGATTAATGTTAAAAAAAAATATTTTTGTACGGGTTAATTGAACTTTTACTATGTCATGTTATAGGAAGAAGTAAAATATTGTTTCTTCCGAAGATGAGCCTATTATAAATGATTGTGAGTTCATCCATGTTGAAGGTTAGACAAAATATGATAGCTATAAGCCTATTCTTGTGAATCGAGTAGATGGAAAGAATCATAGTCAAGTATTGTTTCAGGATGTTGTTATAAGAAAACTAACATATGAGGATAAATATGCAAAAGGAGATATATTTAACATTTATCAAAAACTGCAAGCGTTGATTAACTATCTGAAAGATATATGTTCAAATGAAGGAGATTGGATTTTGGATTCATTCTCAAGTTCAAGTAAGTTTTATTATATAAAATTGAATTTTAATATTTTATTTTTTAGTTTTTATGTGTTTATACTAATTTATTTAATTATTTCTTTTGTGCTTGATGATTAGGTACAACACTAGCATGTTTCCTACAAAAAGAAATAAATTTCATTGCCATTGAAAAAAAAATCATTACAATGCAATTTTATTCAACAAAGAATTAATGCTCTTCAATTTCTTCCAGAGGCAATGCAAGATGTTGGTCTGAGGGAAGGGGATTTTAATGAGTCACGTGTGACAAAAAAGGTAAAGGAACCTCAACCACATTTATATAGAATGATTGGGAAAAGGACACTTTAGAAAATTTGCAGACATCAAAGATCCATTAGAAGAGGACAATGACCAAACTGAAGCGGAAAATGTTGTGGAAGAAAACATTAATGAAGTTCTAGAAGATTTTGAACATGGATTAGTTGATATTATTGATTAACATTAAGTTATCCTTGCAAATAAAGCTCAATTTTGAGAGTTATTCATCAGTTTTACTTGTAATGTTTAGACCTTGAGATTTTATGAGAAGAATGAGTATTTCATTATTGTTTTTATATGTTTAATATTTGTATTATCTGATTTTCACTTTAATTTTTATGTGAATCATTATTTTTTGCAAAACAATTGTGATTACTATTAATTTTTGACATAAAATTCATAAAAAAAAATTGTTATTTTTTTAAATTTTTTTGTTAATATTTTCCCATAAAAATAGTTTATATAATATGTTATTTTTAACAAAAAGTCTCAAGAGGTATATTATTTTCATTGTATTTATATTGAAAATGTGTATTCTTTTGTCATATGTTTAAAAATATTGGCTTTTTAGTGACAATTATTTGATGTGCATTGAAATATTACTTAACAATACATAAACGTATAGAAACTAATAACTTTAAAACATTGACCCATGTTTAATTTTTAACTATGAGAAAAAATGAAGATTTCATTATTAAAAAAAAATTGAAAAGAATTTTTTGAAAAACACAAATACATAAATACACTAAAAATAAATATCTGAGGAAAGAAGAAGACATTAGAAAATGTAAAGTGCCAAAACTAAACCCTCTAAAAAAAGGAGTTGATGTTGCATCAACACTTTTCAAAATCAACATGAAAATAACTCACATATAACAAAAAATGTTCATAATAAAGTATAAAGTGCCAAAAATATGCTCAAGAAAAAAAAAAATTATTCTGAATAACCACTTTTCAAAATTGGGTGTTTTTTTTGCTGCATCAAAAAAATGAATAATAAGTAATTTTCTCGTTTGATTTATAACTCTGTTGAAACCAAAAGATCAAATGGTGCACTTGGGAAACCATCATCACATACAATAATGGAATCATAATCAACAAAATGGAGGCTTTCCAAGACTCCAGACTGATTAAGAAAATTAATTTTAGTTGGTTCATCACCAAGATTGCTAGATTCGAAATCAACCAAGGATGGGAGAACATTATCTTGACACGAAGGATTTTGAAAAAGAGAATAAATATCGAAATAATCCTCACTTTCCTGCTCCTCTACCTGTGAAGAGTGACTTCCTTGCACCTGGTCAATACTTGTATTTGGAAGAGAATGATCAAGGGGCAAGGTATCATGAGAAATATATGATAGAGGATGACAGGAATTCAAATTATATTTAAAACTAAAGTTCGAGTGCCAATACCATCTTGATAAATCAAGGGATTATCCTTCCCCTTTGGCTTCATGAACCATTCCAATGTTTCCTCCATTGTATCTAAGTCATGAAAAGTGGGAGAAGGTTAAGAAGATGGATTATGAAATTTATTTCTATATTTACCAACTTCAACATTATCACAAGGAGGCACCCAAATAGGTATTGGAAAAAGAGGAGGACAAGGAACAAAAGGATTATTATATTCCTCCTCTAGAATTAGAGGTGTCTCATAATTTATAGAAGTTTGGGGAACATAAACATCAGGGGGTTTAGATTCATCGTGTAAAGATATCCAAACCAAAATTTCAAACTTCCTTTTAAGGAAACCAAAATCCAAATTTTCTCCAAGAAACTCATAGCATAAGTGAAGGAATCGATTGGAAAAATCCTCAATTGATTCATTAGGATTCATTATTAGTTGATAAATCCTTTTCAAAACATATTTTTAATCATACCTATCAAAATCTTGATGAAGCTCCTTGAGGAATTAATCAAAATAATGGATGGATGTAAATGGTAAAGTATGAAACCATCGATTAAAATGACCAAGGGTGAGGAAGAAAAGCACACAAGAAATACTTCCATCGTCGATTTCATAATATTCACTAAATTTAAGAAAATCATAAATTTGCTTGGCTATGGATCTTCCATCCTCACCATCAAATTTCAATTGAGAAAAGTCATAAAGAGGCTCATCATGGATTAAAAATTTACCATCAGATGAATTACAGAAACAAATCAAGAGTATGATTTGAGGATTAGCCATTAAATGTAAGATATTCAACATAGTCAAAGGGAACATCTTGTCATCTAGCCCTCCTTCTAGTGCCAAAATGCTGAGAATGTTGGATACCACCAACTTACAGGGGGTCTCCCCAATGTGAAATCCCAAGTAGACCTCACACTGTTTGGAGTAGGATTCCCATTCGGAGTATCATCCTAGCCACCATAACAAAAAAATTTGTCATGGATTCAACAAATAACATAAAATATTATATATATAAACCTTGAATAAACAAGAAAGTTGAATATGTGAAACATCGATTGCAATGTGTCAAAGGATACCTTCATGAGGGGAGAGACAAAAAGTGAGCCTCTAGAAGGAAGTAATACTATTAACATAAGGGAGACACACAAGCAAAGAAATATTATTAGTTATCTAGTAATATAGTTCACATAGATACAATGATCGCTAAACCACATAAAACACATCTTCAACAAATATAAGCACCAAGGCCATTGAAATAGTTCAATCTCCTTAGTATAGATGAATGAAACATATATAGAAAACATCTAAAGAATAGTCCTAAGACATTCACAATACATGCATGAAAATGTGTTGGATCATTGAGATTCAATTATAAGGTGAAATATCCAATTACACATTTACAATAGAGAGACACTACTTCCAATAGTGGAACATTAAGTCACTTCTTGCTTCTCCAAATAATATTTTTCTCTCCTACTCCAAGTAGAGAAGCCAAGACTAGCTCTCCAAAGCTTAAGCCTCCAAAATACCCTTGCTTGAGTTATGAGGCTGCTTTTATAACAAGAGGAATGACCTTTCATATCCTCGTGACTCTTGGATTACCCTCATGACTCATGGACTTCTAGTGTGTACTTTGTACTTATAAACAATTCTTAAAATTCTAAATGAAATTTGAAATTTTATACAATATTTGTCCATATTTGACTATGTGACTCTTCATGTTCCACATATGACTCTTGGACTTCCACACATTAAATTTTGTCCTTTTCTTTGAAAATACATCATTAAACTCCACATGATGATGTGGCATGACACATGGAACTACATTGACAACTATAATGACACTTGTACAAGTTAAAACTTGACAATGATGATATGAACTTCATGATGATGTGGCAATGCCAAGTTGTCTTCGTTGTTGCTTCATCTTGAATTCTTGATGATAGATATTATCTATACTTCAAATTCATGAAAGATATACTTTGCTTCTTATCTTCACCCTCCAAAGGATCTTAGATCAACATTGGAATCCTCTGAGTCATCATGCAATATCTTCTTTCTCTTTTTGTCCATGATCTGCTTCCTGTCTCCATGATAGCTCTCTTTTGTTCTTCTTCTTTGCAGGTGTTTCTTCATGGTTTCTGTCGAGCCATAAAAAGGTATCTTTCAAACACCTAATTAGCTTACATTAATCATCAATCCGGGAGCGACTTTTTATTTCAAGAGTGTACTATGTCTGAGGCTGCAATTATCTAAGAGTAATGCTGTGAAGATGTAGTATAGAATTTTGAATACAATAATAAACAAATGCTTGTAAAGGAATCTAATTACAAATGGAAACGCTCTAAAACTTTAATTAAATCAAACTACAAAACATCGATCAGGGATACAGTAGCAATAACTCTTTCCCTTAGAAATCGATGCAATATAACCAATCTGGGGACTTGGAAGCAATAACCAGTGTCCTCTATAGTTGGTGATCTTAAAACAATCGAATGAAATCAAACTCGAACTACTTGCTGATAAAGATAACTGAAAGGAACTGCAAAGGCTAAAAAGGAACAACAATCTTGTAACTCCTACACATACATAGCAATTGTAACCAAATTATCTGCTAAAGTAAAGCTATGAATTAGAAATAAGCAATAACTAGAAATGGAATAGCAATATAATTTGAACAGCAATTACAAACTTAAATAACTTCAATCTATTGTCGGCCAATACTACAGATCAATCGATCACAAAGAATCGTAAACTAAGAAAATAATAACTTAGAGTCGAATAGAGAACAGTAAAGCTTCACAATGATAGCAGAATAAATGAACAGCAGATGTCTTTCTTACAAAGATTAAAATAGCAATGCAATTCGTTAATGAATTTGTATTCAATCTAACAACAGTCAATCAACTCTGCAATCGAAATAAACAATAAACACAACTTCACACAACAGTAAACAAATATTAAGAATACAAACAGCAAGGTAATTCCACCAGAGCCGGGCCCTTAGCGCCAGTGAAATACTATTGGGCTACTTCAGATCTTAAGAAATGAAACGAAATGTGTGCTTGATATTAATTAAACATAAAGTATTACAGAGGTTGTTCTCTCAAAGCCGAGAGTCAATAAACATAGTATTACAGAAGAAATGTCTGAATATAAGAACTTTTTCAGACCAACTGAATGACTAACTGACTGACTCATCACTAAAGGACATTGCTTTATATATCAAATCCTGATGAACAAGATGAGGAATAAGATGAGTTTGAACAGCGATCCCTCAGGATCGAGGGATCCTGAGGGATTCGCTCCCCTTCGTTTAGTTATCAACTTGTCTGCTTTGACCAAGGCCAAGTTGTCCCCTGCCTTTTCTTGGCAATTCGTTTGGATCTCCTTGCCTTTGGCTGGATGTGGTTCAACATTGATGGAGCAGCAGTTACATTGATCTCAGCCTCGCCTTTGGTATAGATGTTCGCTTCGTCTAATCCATGTTTTATCAGCAAAAATCATCCTTTAGTCATCTTTTTACAATGAACGTAAATCTTTCCAATCCCATCATAATTCTTATAGTAAATTACCTTATCAAGGAAAAAAGGAGTATGTCTGTAGTAAAAGAATGAGAAAATATACAGTAATTAGATACCCTTTTCACTGCCCAACATACCCCCCTACTTAATCTTTTTCATGTCCTCATGAAAACTATAGTTCACATGGAGAGTAGTCAAAGAATAAGCCGGATAAGTTTTGTCATCGACAAGTCTAAAACCATGTAGTGCAGCTAATTCCTCAAAAACATGTTCTGTCTGTCCTTCGGGGAGTTCGTAAACAACTTTGTAGTCTGAAGCAGGAAACCATGCAATAGGACTGCGGAACCTACATCCTAACTAGAATGGTCCTTCTTTTAAAACGAGATGACTATAGGAAATCAAGCAGTGTGTAGCTAGCCCAAAGTTTCTATAATTAAGTGGTTCTCTGTTTTGCATGTTCTAATTGGAAATTCTCCACCGGACCTTAACTACTATATAAGCTTGGTTTCTAATGGATGATAAATAATCTATTCCATTCAAGATAATCGATTTGTGGACAGGCCCCAATAATTGGATAATGTCTTCCTTTGCCATCAAACTTCTTTTCCTAGCCCAAAATTGGGATGGGTTCTGAGGTTCACTCCTAACCCACAAATCTAATTCATTCTCTTGCCTTTGGAAAGAATTATAGGCTTTAAGCCATTTTAATTGATTTACAGCAAAGGAAATGAATGCCTGAAATTGAACATCTCCCACAAAAGAGCTAGGGTTTGATTCACAATCATTTTAAAGTATTAGATTATGTAAATAAAATTCACACAAAAGGCGTTGTACTTTGATCCCATAAAGTTTGCAGCATGATACAAAGTCATCTATAGTTTTTAGCTCTATGGATTTCCCTGCTTTAACTGCCTTGATCTTTAGTTTTAAATATCTTTCTAGTAAAAATAAAGCATAGTTTTTTGTGGGGCATATACAAGCTAAGACATTAGTGTATAGGGAGCAGAGAGTGTTCATTCGATTGTAGACTAGTTTTAATTGGTTCATTACCTTGTCGGTCTTTTTCTCTACTCTTCGACACTTTTTGTGAGCCTCTGCTTCTGCTTCATGAATACTCTTCATCTGTTGCTTCAGTTCCTGATATCTCCTCCTTGGGACAGTGACTTCTTCCAACCTTTGTCTTTCTATTTTGGCCTGTGCCAAATCCTCTTGGAGTCTGGCTAGTGTCGAGTCACTAAAAGTATGCTGACTACTAGATTGCATGTTTTCACTTGAAACAGGTCCCTCTGGAATAGCTTGTGTTGGAACAGTTGTTTGTTGTTCTGTATCTCCATAATTGGGTTCATTCATGGCTTCTTCAACTTAGGGGTTCCTCTTAGCGGCCGCTTTTCTCTTTTTCGAAGCTTTCTTAGTAGCTATGCTTATTTTCTTAGGGGCTCTCTTAGGCATTTGTTTCATTCTCAAAACCCTAATGGTTTTCCTGAGCTATTCTACGAGTTTATGAAACTTCATTCGCTCCCTGCGAAGCTTTTCAATCTCAGTTACTTTCCTCCTCTTTTTTAATGGGACAGTTGTTCCTTTATCTGAACCCGTTTGCTCCATAGGATGTTGGTCCATATCAACAATGCCTTCAATTAAGTTCTCTTCTTGGTCTTCTGCTTGGGGTTCCTCTTCCACATTCATATGCCCTTGGCTAAATTATTCAGGAATCATATCCTCGGTTAACTCTGCAATCTCTTGAGGGCTTCCAAGTTGGGATATTACTTCAGTGTTCTCTTTTTCTAGTTCATGCCTTTCAGGGGAAGCAACCCTAGCTTTGCTAGGGTTTGCTGTTTCATCCAACATTTCTTCAGTTGTATCTTTATTGACTACAGAGTGCTCCTGTAACTGATTAATATCAATATTAATATCCAAAGGGCTATTAGGCTGCACATAGTTACTCATATTGGCCAAAATTTGGCCAATTGGTCTTCCTGTAAAGCACTTACGGTAGCATTCTCGGGAGGCTCTGTTCCTTCTTTTTCACTATTATGATTGTCTTCGTCCTCCTCACAGGTATGATAGCTTCCTTCTTCCTCATCCGAATATCGAATTTCTCCTTCCATTTCCTCTTCTTCATCAGTACGAGGGCTTGCTCCCTCCAATTGTGGAGGTTGTTCATCCTCTGAGCTGTGCAATTCCAAGGGCTGGCTACTACTACCCGGAAGTCCTTCCATCATCCCCCTACTTTGTTTTGAACGGAGGGACTATCTGTGAGTTGATGGCTTGGCTATTGAGCCAGCCATTCTCTTCCGTTTCAGGGCAGGTAAGGCCAACCCTCCATCAATAGAGAATATCAACTCTTCCCAGCTGGTCTGTTGCTGGGCGAGGCTACGACTTACTATTAATAGAATTAAGCAATGGTGGCTGACCACCATATCTGTGTACTAGACTTTTCTTATGTTACGGGAAATATCATACAACAGGGAATTTAAAAATGCAGGCAAATTGATAGTGCATTTCTGTTTTAATACAGCCAGTAGCTTAAGCTGGCGAGGTCTTACCACATCTTTTCGTCTGTCGCACGTTATGTAGGCCTACACAATCTTGGCCAATTCCATCCATGGTTCTCCCAATGATGCTGGTTGAACTCCTTTTCCTTTGATAACCAATGTCTTTCCATCATCCTGAAAGATCTTCATGGCTTCTCGAAGCCTAAGCTTCTTATGCGTCCATATAGTTCCTTGCACTGGTATGCTCGATACTTCTACAATTATTTCATCAGATACAACTATCTCTCTTCCTCTAACCATGGAGAATCCTTCTTGCAAGTTCTGTAAAAATTCTGTGGCCACTGCTTCGTGAGGTTGTTGCATCCTCATGAAATATGTAATCCATCATATTCTTTCCAAAATCTCTCGTGCAGAATAAAAAATGATCAGCACCTGTGGTTCACTACGAATTGGTCTTCCTCCCATTGTCTCTATACCCTGTTAGTTTTTTCCAAACACACAGTGATCGCAATGGAACAGCACAGCACATTAAATTGGAATAATGTCGTTATTTCCTAAAATGCAGGGATTTAATTCACATACAGGTAAAGAAATATCGGGATTTGATCTACATGCAAACATCCGCGCCCCCCCTGCTTGATGATAGGTCACCCTCGACCGTTAATTGAAAGAGGCAGCGTGGCACAAAAATAGTACAACAAGAAAAAAGTAGCCATAATTATTATACATTCAATCAAATTATAGCAATTACTAAAATCAATGCGTGTGATAAATCAGTAATAGATATAAAATCATTTTGTAATGATTCAAATATGAGGAGAAGGGACAGCTTAGGATAAACATACGTACAGATGTGTTTATTACCACTTCAAACTAATATGATCGATTTGTAATGATATTCATGTATAATAGGTTCGAAATGGAAGGTTAAAGATTCATAATTTCATTTGATCTTAAATAGAGATATAGGAAAAATGGTTAAATATGACTATTGATGTGTATAAATGTGACTCCAATACCATCAGCAAAGCTCTATTGCCCACAGGTGTCCATAACCTTGACAGAGTTGCTTTCTCACCCTTGGAACCATTGTCCTTTATTTATACTGAGGAAGTGCTTGTTAAATGTCATAATGGAGGCCATTGTGCTGGCTTGGTGACCAGATAAATCACAATGCCATTCACCGGGAATAAGTGAAAAGTGGGCAGGCCAGCTCGTGACGAGACCTCTTGTTCCAAGGACTTCCTTAATTTTTTCAATTGTCCATTGGACCATATCCCTGGTTTGGTGGCCATGATGGGAATGCCACTTCACTGACTTCCTTATGATCATGGTAGGCTGGCTCTTAATGAGACCCCCTATCCTCCATCTGGAAAATCATAAAATTATTAGTGGAACATATAAATATTTTTCTTTTTCATATAGCACTTTCCTAGTTATTCATAAAGGATGGCTCAGCACTCCTTAAGCGTAGGGATGGTGGAAGAAGTCTGAACATCTCAATAGAAAAGAATATGCCCTTATTCCTACTCCATAAATAAAAATCAAAGAAAGTTATATCATATGGGAAAGAACCAATCATGATAAGGATAATCGATCAGATTAATTCAATGGTAATAAAACAACAAGATTATGTTATTAGTTAAGTCCTTTTTTCCTGTTTTCTTATCATTACTAAACAATTTTCTTAAAAATGATGATTTTTTTTTATTCGCTGATTACAGTAAGCTTTAATTTGTATGATTGTATATGAATAATATGTTTTCCTTTAGAAGAGTCATCAGAAATTCTCAAAATTCTAATCTAAAACAAAAAACAATTCACTCAGAAGGCGTTGTTCCTTTAAAAAGAACAACAGAAACAATCTGCGAAACTGTTGTTCCTTTCAAAAGGAACAGCAAAAAGTGAAAAACTGTTGTTCCTTTTAAAAGGAACAATAAAAATCTACGAAACTGTTGTTCCTTTCGAAAGGAACAGCATAAGTGTTGTTCCTTTGGAAAGGAACAACAAAACTCAAAACAGCAAAATGAACAGAATTTTTGAAAAAAACGAATTGTATAAAACAGACAGCGAAAACTGAAATAACCAGAAATTTGAAAAAAAATGAATTTTATAAAACAAATAATCCAAACAAATAAACAATATTTATGTACAAAAATTTTAAAAAAAAGAATTGATTTAATGACCTGGTGCTGAGGAGGAGTTATCCCCTTCAGCAAGAATTTTCATGGTAGAGTCTTCCCGTAACTGTTGGTAAAAGGATTCTCGGGTAAGCGGTTTATGATACAATCATACTCGATGACCGTTTACCTTAAAGGAATGCCCAGATCCATCAATGGTAGCTAATGTAATAGTGCCATTATTATGCACTTTTTGTATTTCATAGGGTCCGAGCCATCGTATCTGGAGTTTCCCTGGAAAATCCTGAAACCTAGAATCATATAGGAGTGCCCAGTCTCCTTCGTGGAAGATCTTTTGTTTAATCAGGGTGTCATGCCACTTTGCTCTCTGCTATTGAATTAACATTGTGTGCTGAAGAGCAGAGAGCCTATTTTAACCTAACTCATTAATTTGCTACAGTCTTTTGATCTAGGCTTCATTTAGATCTAGACCCACCTTTTGAGTTGTTCTCAATGTCTGAATTTCAAATTATATTGGAAAGATGGATTCTTTTCCAAATACCAATTGATATGGTGAATATCCCGTAGTGGGTCTCCACGTTGTTCGATATGCCCACAATGCTTCTGGTAATCTGTAGGCCCAATCACGTCTGTGTGAGGAAATGGTTTTTGTTAATATAGATTCAATGACTTTTTTCGTGCTCTCAACTTGGCCATTGGCCTGTGGGTGGTATGGGGTTGTAATCTTGTGCTGAATGTGATATTTTTGTAGTGTTTCAGCTAATTTATTACCTACAAACTGTGGTCCTCCATATGTGATTATGTCCCTTGGGAGGCCATACCGAACAAAGATTTGGAAAAGAAACTGTATTACAGAGTCCTCTGTAGCTTTTGAAAGAGCCTCTGCTTCAACCCATTTGGTGAAATACTCAGTTGCAACTAGGATGTATGTTTTCTGGTTTGATGGGGGGCTAATGGGACCAACAAATTCAAGGGCCCAACGTTCAAATGGTTCAATCACTAGTTGAGGATTTAAAGGCATTTCATCAGACTGCCCAGGGCGACCTGCCCTTTGGCAGCTATCACAAGCCTGCACAAATTGCTTGGCATCTTTAAAGATAGTAGGCCAATAATAGCCTATTCGTAAAACTTTATGGGTAGTTCTATGATCTGCAAAATTCCCACCACACTATCCATCATGGCATGCTTTCAAAATTTCAATTACCTCATCCTCCCGAATGCATCTTTTTATTTTCATATATGCACCTGTATGAAATAGGTAGCCCCCAATCCAAGAGTATCGGGTACTACGGTGTATTATCTACTTTCGTTCATTAAGGGATATATGTTTAGGTAATTTACCTATTGCCAAATAATTTGCTATATCAGCATACCATGGGGTTCTAACAGTAACAGCAAATATATGTTCATCTGGGAAGTGGTCTTCAACTTCTTTTGCATCTGTTGGCTTTGGCATTCTTGACAAAAAATCAGCTACAGGGTTCTCCTTTCCAGGTCGATCTTTGATTGTAATGTCGATTTCCTGCAATAAAATCAACCATCTTGTCACTCTTCCATTTGTAACAGGTTTATTTTCTAAAAACTTAATGGCAGAGTGATCAGTATATAGTACTACAGGATACCCAGTTATATAATGTCTAAACTTATTTATAGCATGTACTATTAAATTGTACCCCTTTCAAATACAAAAGATAATTTAATCCAACAGAGATGATTTTTGCTAATAGCAATGATTGCATATGGTTTCATTTTCCTTCAAGCATTTCTCCAATATCAATTATAGACTAAATAAATTTGGAATGGAAATTCCAATCTAGTCCTCAAAGACTTAAATAACAAATGTTTCTTCGTATCATTAGTACTTGTCACATTTATCCGTCTCAGATGAAATCATCGCATAGTGTATATGTGTGTAGCTATCTTGAGAATAATGTCTCGATAACTAGAACCAAATCAAGAAGCCATATACTGTCCTTTGTAGGTGTGGGTATTAACAAGATTATTTGAATTTTAGCTGGGTCCACCTGAATTACAGATGCTGAAATATAATGGCCTAAGATAACTCCTTCATTCATCATCATATGACACTTTTAATTGCTTAAACAAAGCCTAGTGTCAATACATCTTCGCAACACTTTTTCTAAGTTTTTCAATGCTGGCTCAAAGTCATCCCCATAAGGTGTGAAGTCATCCATATATACTTTGAGACCTTCTTTTATTAAGTCTGCAAAGATGCTAAGAATGGCCCTTTGGAATGTAGCAGGGGCATTGCATAGGCCAAAAGGTAAGACTCGATAGGAAAATGTCCCCCAAGGATAGGTAAAGGTAGTTTTGTCTTGGTCTTCAGGGGCAATCTGAATTTGATTGTACCCACTGAAGCCATCTAGGAAAGAAAAAAATTTCTTTCCTTCCAATGTGTCTAATACCTAGTCAATGAAAGGAAGGGGAAAGTGGTCCTTCTGTGTTTCCTTGTTAAGTTCACGGTAATCTACACATATTCTCCACTTTCTGTTCTTTTTTTGTACCACTACTAATGGAGAGACCCACTTGCTATCAGATATTGGGTAGATGAAATTAACATCCAATAGTTTTTGTAGTCCAACTTTCACAATATATTTAAGGTGAGGGTTTAGTCTTCTTTGGGGTTGGCGAATGGGTCTTGCATATTTTTCAATATAGATGTGGTGTGTGCACAATTGAGGATCAATTCCTTTCATATCGGGTTAATCCCATGCAAAGGTTGCTTTGTATTTCCGCAATAGTTGGACCAACTTATCTTCTTGTTCAGCAGTCAAATTTTTGTTAATGTTTAGAATTTTTCCCGGCTCAATTTCTACAATCTTGCTATTATACACAGAAGTAGTGGGTATTACTTGATCAAGAATGTCTTTCAAAGGATCTTCTTCTTCTTTATTATCAAATCTTGCCTTGATCATGTGACATAGCAAATGAGATCTTATTTGTGGTTTATTAACAAAACTATTAATGATATCATCCTCTGTTTGATCTTTAAAATCAAGATAATTTTCTATAATTAGAGGTGATCTCATATTTTCCATAAGATATGATACAGGTGGTTTTCTTGTTTTGATTATTTATAGACTTGGCTGGGCTGGGGGTTATAAAGCTAAATTCTTGACACAGTTTCCCCTTGTTATTTTCATGTTGCCTTGTCGGCATCCAATACAAGCATCGGCAGTTGCCAACCAAGGTCTACCTAAGATTAATGGGTGTCCATCTAGCCGGTTCTTTGGATTGATAACCAGGAAGTCAGCAGGGCATTCCCAGGAATCTACAGATACCATTACATCTTGTAGTGTACCCTCTGGTTTGACTACTAATCGGTCATCCAATTCCAATAAGGTTGTTGTTGGTTCTAGTGATGTAATGCCAATTTTTTGGCAGGTAGTAGTTGTTAGGATATTGATTGCTGCTCCCAAGTCAACTAAGGCATTTGGAAATGATTGTCCATTGATTTGCACTGTCACTATAGGATTTCCTGGGTCTTCATATTTGATAGGTGTTTCCATCCCTGATAATAAGTCAGATAAAGTACCGACTATTTGGACAGTTGGATTGGTGTTTGGTATCCTCTTTGGCTTCTTTATACATAATTCCTTAATGGTTTTTGCATATATAGGAATATCTTGAATAGCTTGGAGGAGAGGGATTTTTATACATAAATTTTTTAATTCTCCCAGAAGATCAAAATTGGGCTGTTCTAATGGGCATGGTATGATTAATCATTCTGGGAATGGTGGAGAGGAAGTTGTTACTTGTTGTTGATCTTGTTGTTGAACTTCCTTTTCTTTCTGTAATGTTTTTTCTACAGGTAACGGATCTTCAACATGAACATCGTTGTTTCTCTCTGTTTCTACTATGCGTCCAGACTTTAATTGAAGATCATTGCACTCCCTCAATTCAGTTTCTAATTCTGGGGTTCCATTATTTGGACAGACTGAACTAGCCTTTTTTTTGGGTTTGGATTGGGATGGGCTGGGAGTTGCAGTCCTAAGTTGGTCTGGGGATTTGTATCGGGAGCTGGCAGTGTAGGTTGAGAGAGAGGGATTATTCCAGCTGGATTATTTGTAGGTCTTTGCCAGTTTGACTACCAAGCCTGACTCTGTGAGGTAGAGGGGGACCATTGTGTTGGATAGTTATTGTTTTTCCAAAACGGTGGACAGAAAGGAAAGCTAGGCCAATTATTTTGATTTGTTTGATTTGGCCAAGATGTTGTAGGGAATGGTTGTTGTGACCAATTGGGGAAAGGCGGTTGATTTTTCCACATTCCACTATATTGTTGAGCATTCTATTGAGGAGGCTGAAAAGAAGAAAATGGATTAGTTGGCATACCTAATTGTCGTGGCTGCCATTTTCGGCGCTAATTAAGCAGACATACCACTTCTGATTCTTCTTCTGCCTCCTTATAAACTGATTTTAGGCCAGGAAGTGAGGGACATCCTTCTGTAGGGTGATATTTCGTGCAAATGGCACAGACTTTGATTACATCCAACGGACATTCTTTGTGGTTGTGTTTCTTTATGCATCTAGGACAGAATATCGCCAAATTTTTCTCTACTTCTGCTTGCTTCTGTTTGGCTTGCATAATATCGAACTACGTTGTTAGATTCCCAAGTATGTCTGTCTTAAAATCTTCCAGCATGTTTCCAATCTCTGCACGATTCACACCTTCATTGGAGGTCTTGCTGTCTCTTGTAATCATATCACGTTCTGCTGATTTTAGCCTTGTATTGCCCCTTGAACTCCTGATACATAAATCAATGATGTCAGCATAAATTTCCTGATATATATCACCTTTTCTCATAATATTCAATGTTTCAACCCATTGATCTTTCATTCCCCTAATTAATGTAGTTTTCAACACATTATCAGGTAAGGGTAAGGATGCATAGGGAGATCTCTGAAGATTGTATTGAAACCGTTCCACATATTCTTCCAAGGTTTCATTTGGTTTTGCTGTCATTTGGAATATTTCATCCTTTAGTTCCCGAGACTTGCAATAATCTTGATATTTCTTTAAGAACGTAGCCTTCATATGATCCCAATCAGTGATGACACCCCCAGCTAATCCCATAAACCATCGTAAGTCTGCCCCTTTTAATGTAGAAGGGAATAGTTTTAGTTTTTGGGGATTGGTGGTATAATCATATCCCCTACATAACACATCAAATTCAAACAAAAATGCATCTGGATCTTCTGATGTTAAGCCATGAAATGTGGGAATATGTTGAATGGGAATGGCCTTCATAGGTGCATTGACTGTAGTATCTACTATAGGATATTGCAACGTAGAGGTTTGATGGGGTGTCTGTTGATTTTGATTTTGGTTCTGGGCCATTTGGTCAAAAACGTGCCAATATCCTTCTGGGATCTCCAAGGAATTCCTAGGCTGACTAGCAGGGACAGGAATGGCTTTGACAACACTCCCCTTGTCTGGAATAATGATTATTCCTTGTTGTCCTACTGTTTGAGGTGATTCAGGACCTTGATTTTGACTGAGTTTAACAGCACTTCCTTTATCCGTATTGTTTACTATTTGGACTATTTTAATAGGAGATATTGGGTCTCTTGTTTCTCCTGTTTCCCCTTCTCCTTCACGGAGATTACTAGAGTTCCCTTCTTGAGGGGAAATTATGCAAGGATTCTCAATTTCTTGGGAATCTTGCTCAATTCCCTCTGTCTGATTGTGTATCTCAGCAAAGGCTTTAGATGGTGACTATGTAGCCTGAAGGGAACTAGTAGGCTGTCTAGAAATGGCTTTTCTAAATCCTACTGATGGCTAAGATTCAGTTCTCTTAAGGATTTCGTCAATAAAGGTTGTCCACCCAAGGGTCACCGGTCCCTTAGGTTTTTCAATTTTAGGAGGAATTTTGTTTTTCTTAGTTGGTCTATTCATTCAAGAAAAAAAACCTTCATTCCTACCCAAAGAAAGAAGCTTACCTACTTCTGCTGTGAAGCGGGCTGTGAGCAAGTGTGTTTCTTGCCCAGTGCGCAGGTTCTTATCTTCCGTCTTTAATACCCAATTCTTCGCAAGCAGAAGAAAATTAGTTGTGCATCACTCCTTTAAAATGGCATACACTCTCCCCAGCAACGGCGCCAAAATGTGGAGCCATCAAAAGGTATCTTTCAAACACCTAATTAGCTTACATTAATCATCAATCCGGGAGCGACTTTTTATTTCAAGAGTGTACTCTGTCTGAGGTTGCAATTATCTAAGAGTAATGCTGTGAAGATGTAGTACAGAATTCTGAATACAAGAATAAAAAAATTCTTGTAAAGGAATCTAATTACAAATGGAAATGCTTTGAAACTTTAATTAAATCAAACTACAAAACATCGATTAGGGATACAGTAGCAATAACTCTTTCCCTTAGAAATCGATGCAAGATAACCAATCTGGGGACTTAGAAGAAATAACCAGTGTCCTCTATAGTTGGTGATCTTAAAACAATTGGAATGAAATCAAACTCGAACTACTTGCTGATAAAGATAATTGAAAGGAACTGCAAAGGCTAAAAAGGAACAACAATCTTGTAACTCCTATGCATACACAGCAACTGTAACCAAATTATCTGCTAAAGTAAAGCTATGAATCAGAAATAAGAAATAACTAGAAATGGAACAGCAATATAATTTGAACAACAATTACAAACTTAACTAACTTCAATCTATCGCCGGCCAATACTACAGATCAATCGATCACAAAGAATCGTAAACTAAGAAAATAATAACTTAGAGTCGAATACAGAACAGTAAAGCTTCATAATGATAGCAGAATAAATGAACAACAGATGTCCTTCTTACAAAGAGTAAAATAGAAATGCAATTCATTAATGAATTTGTATTCAATCTAACAACAGTCAATCAACTCTGCAATCGAAATAAACAATAAACACAACTTCACAAAACAGTAAACAAAGATTGAGAATACAAACAACAAGGTAATTCCACCAGAGCCGGGCCCTTAGCGCCAGTGAAATACTGCTAGGCTACTTCAGATCTTAAGAAATGAAACGAAACGCGTGCTTGATATTAATTAAACATAAAGTATTACAGAGGTTGTTCTCTCAAAGCCAAGAGTCAATAAACATAGTATTGCAGAAGAAATGTCTAAATATAAGAACTTTTTCCAACCAACTGACTGACTAACTGACTAACTCATCACTAAAGGACATTGCTTTATATATCAAGTCCTGACAGACAAGATGAGGAATAAGATGAGTTTGAACAGCGATCCCTCAGGATCAAGGGATCCTGAGGGATTCGCTCCCCTTCGTTTAGTTATCAACTTGTTTGCTTTGACCGAGGCCAAGCTGTCCCCTGCCTTTTCTTGGCAATTCGTTCAGATATCCTTGCCTTTGGCTGGATGTGGTTCAACGCTAATGGAGTAGCAATTACGTTGATCTCAGCCTCGCCTTTGGTACAGTTGTTCGCTTCGTCTAATCCCTGTTTTATCAACAAAAGGCATCCTTTAGTCATCTTTTTATAATGAACGTAAATCTTCCCAATCCCATCATAATTCTTATAGTAAATTACCTTCTCAAGGCAAAAAGGAGTATGTCCATAGTAAAAGAATGAGAAAATATACAGTAATTTCACACCGTTTTCACTGCCCAACAGTTTCTCCTTGTTATCTACTCTTGAGAATAACCTTGTAATGATAATAAAGTACTCATTTGAATGAAAATAATTCATGAAGAGGCATAATCAGTTTAAAACATCTATCCTAGATCATGGAATGATATACTCATGATAGTCCTATGAGAGGGTTGAAAGAAGAAGGCTTCACTAGGAGGGCACAATTAAACTCGTCAAGATTCATAAGAGGCCTTCAAGGTGCACTTGTGTGCTCAATCAAGGGAGAGAGAGAGCTCATGGAGCACAAGGGTGTACTATGAAGAGATGAAGGAGTGAGGCTTCAGGCCTTCAAGACTTCAAGGTGTGCTAATGTGCTCAAAGAGACAAAGAGGGCACAAGGGCGCACTCCGAAGAGGCGAAGGAGTGAAGTTTCAGAACTTCAGGCCTTCAACGTGAAAACATGTGCTCAATGACAAGTAGGATGCATTGGTGCATGTCGAAGGGATGAATGGAAAACATTCAAGCCTTTGAGGTGCACCCATGCACGCAAATATGATGCATGTCTTTGTGCCGAAGGAGTGCACTCAGGCATCAAGATTCGTGACTGCGCCATGCGCTCAAAGGGAAGGATGAATCTTCATGGTTTGTGATTGCACCATGCACTCTAAGGCTTCATGCATTTTGATTGTGCCATGCATTCTAAGGGGGCACAGTTCTTCGTGGCAAAGGGGTGTGCTCAAGCTTTAGGCTTTTTATCGTGCCATGCGCTTAAAGGTAAGGGTGAATCTTCGTGATTTGTGATTCCACCATGTGCTCTAAGTCTTTGTTCTTCATGAGCATGCCATTCAATCTAAGAGGGCTCATTTCTTTGTGCTGAATGAGTTCAGTCATAGTCTTGAAGCATGCTCATGTTTTTGAAGTGCACTGAGGATCTCAAAGTGTGCCTTTTAAGGCAAGAAGGTATTTTTTTTCTAGAATGTGTATTTTAAAGGAGATAAGATCATTTTTCTTCTAAAGTGTGCTTTTTCACTGAGTGCTTGAAGTGTGCTTCATTTTTTAGAATTGCACTTTATAGAGTTAAAGTGTGCTCAAGCATGGAAGGGTGAAATTCTCTCCAACAATGGCTACTTGTTCATCTGGAATGTGATTTTCACTGAGGGAGATAGCACAAGGCTACATGAATTATCCTTAGGAAGTACTAATGCACTGTAAGAGGAAGGATACCTTATAAAATACTTAGTGCACAATTATGGAAGGAAATATGGTTCAATGAAGCTTATGGATAAGTTGCGCTCATTATATACTAAGAAGGCTAATGCCTCTACAATTTTCATCGAATAGTATGACTGAGAAAGGGCTTCAAAATATCTAAATTTGAGACTAATAGAGGAAAATAAAGAAATGCATTCGATCACAATTCAAACGTGGATGAAACACATGAATTCCATTGATGCAAGCCAAGGGAATGCATAGGAATCATGAACAACAATCACACCTTGAAATGATAGAAAATCAACACTTTCAAAATTTAAAGAAAATGAAGGAAACACATGCAAAAATTAAGATAACATGAGTACGACACTTGTTAAGGAAAAAACAAGTAAAAATGATAGCCGTGAAAGTGAAAATGACACGTGAACGCAAAGGTGCGCAAAAACAACATTTGAGAACACTCACAAAAATAAAAGTACAATCGAAACCAATGTTGGGAAGACTATAAATGAAAGTACACATTGGTTGTCGATATGATTTGAACATCGCACAAGAATTGTCTTGATGGACGGTGTTAATTTTGTTTAAGTTTTCATAAAGAAAGTGTTCTCATGAACTTACAGAAGATTGAGCATGTGTGTGTAAGTAACTTCATAGTTAAAAATAGGAAGAAGGCTTAAACGTTTTACGAAACATAAAATGACCATAGAGTGGATATAGGACGACATACCGTAAGATTCTCCATAGGCTCCAAGATTCAAGTGTGGGAAAAATTTTGGAGGGTATTGATCGCAACGACAACACTTGGCGACACATTGGTAGAAATCCTTTTTTTTTATGTTTAATTCTCTAAGCGCAATCTCTCAGTATTTCAAGAAGTACTGATTCATCTTGTGAATTTTATTGGATTCCATACATAACCTGATTAGAGATATAATCCCCTCCATTCCCTTACTCAGTTAAACATAAATCATGGGTTGCCTAATCATAATTGTTTCGATCTAGGAAAGGGTAAAATGCATGGTGATTTTAAGATGTTCAGAGTATGAGTTTCATCTTTAGTGTTTCTCTGCTCCTAGTAGACCTGGACAGTACCCCGACGAAGTCAC
This sequence comes from Pinus albicaulis, assembly GCA_034641835.2. Lineage (NCBI taxonomy): Eukaryota > Viridiplantae > Streptophyta > Pinopsida > Pinales > Pinaceae > Pinus > Pinus albicaulis. Next base: position 446,510,575 of record CM076572.1, read on the forward strand.
TATAGGATCACAAGCATTGTTTTACTACTAGTGAGCCTGGATAGTGACCTGATGAAGGCACTTACTTCACCTCCCTGTGTAGGAATCCTTTCTCTTCTTTCACCCTTTATTTATTTATTTATTTAATCAGTGCTAATTTCAGTTAACAATGGTATGTTTTATGCTTAGCACAATTACTTCAATGTTTCTTTAGCCTAATTAAAATTTATATTTCCATTAGAAATCACATTAACCATCAATCACATTGACAATAACTGTAGATAGAACATAAAATTATGCATAATACAAGCTAATACAAGGTAACACTAGATTTGGCAGATGCCAAGAAAAAAACCCCAATGTGGGGAAAAACCTTTGATCAAATATTATTATTATTATTGTATCAAATTTTCAACACATAAATACAATACAAAAAGTCAAAGATAACTTGCCAAATCAAAGTCAAAACATCCTTGTCAAATATGCAATCAATTGCAATTAAATTAATCCCTAACCAGAAAGTAAATGGTGGTAAAATCAGAAGCAATATGTCTCCTTTAAATCTTGGGAAAAGGCAATCAAATTCGGCCTTCAACAATGGTCAAAGTCAACTCAAAACAATCCTTCAAAGTCCAATCAGATTTGGTCAAAAGAGAGAGAAAGTCTGTTGTAATTTTATCTAGTGAAATTTGCAGACAACCATGAAGTCAAATATTCTTATTATTATATCAAATTCTCAACACAAAGAGAGTACAAAAATTCAAAGTTGACTTGCCAAATCCAAGTCAAAACATCCTTGTCAAATCTACAATCAATTGTAGTTAAATTCAGCCCTAACTAGAAAGTAAACGATGGTCAAATGAGCAGAAAAATATATTCTTTAAAGCTCATTCAAAGGCAGTCAAATTCATCCTTCAAAAATGGTCAAAGTCAGCCCAAAATAGTCCTTCAAATTCCAGTCAAATTCGGTCAAAAGAGAGAGAAAACATGTTGTAAGTTTATACAATCAAAGTTTCATTCAACCCTGAAGTAAACACTAGTTAAAGTGCCCAGTTTTTCTCGATTTTTGTGCCCAAAAACTCAGTCTTCCAATATCGAACTTCTAACCCAAAAATCGCAGTCAAACTTGGTCAATGCACCCCTAGTCAACGCTGGTCAAACATGCAACAAAATTTTGAAATTTTGGCCTGCAATTCATCCTCCTTCTTGCCACACACGTGAGAGAAAATAGTTACCCAACAATTGTATGACCCAATCAAATGAGGAGAGAGAATAGTGTTTGAGTGATGATGATGAAAAATGAGATGAGAGGACACTTTAATTTATACAAGTCGTTGTGGGTGAAGTGTCATATCCATTGGGCTTCAATGTTCCCTGAGATGTCTAGACAAGTCATTTCTCTATTTTCTTATCTGTTAGGATATCCCAACGATCAATGGGTCAATGAATTAATTTTAGGATTTTTATCAATATTTTCCTCAAGTAAAATCCTTCAATTATGTTCAATTACATCTAGTTCGACCTTTCAAACATAATTCATTATTAGTTTTTAAATTTCAGTGTTGAAGGCTTTTTCAAGCACTAGTCATTTTTGGTATATTTGTTCTTATATCATCAATCAAAGAGATTCAAATTTCCTTTGCATAATTTGTATATTGTAGACAACCCAAAATCATTTATTCATTGGACCTCATTAGTGAGGAAAATTTCTAAAGAATTCTCCTTTAGTTATTTTTTCAATTAGTTATTCTATGTGGAAAATTGTTTGTTAAACAATGATGCAGTTCCTAGGATTTCAACTGATATTAAAAGAATTCAACATTTAAGTGAACATTCCAAGGTTGGATATTGGTATTTATACCATAATTTTACAAATAATATAATTTATGGATGTGAGCTTCATCCATACAAATTAACATTTTTTTTTCCCTATGAGAGTTTTTGGACTTGAATATATGAGGAAAATTATGAATGCATATGATGTTCATTTTATTTCTAGAAAACAAAAAGCCCAATTCAAACTAAAATCATATTTGGCCCATTCATAGCTAATACAAGAGTTTCAGAGAGGGAGGTAAATGACTTATTGAAACATATGAAGTTCAAATTGAGTTTTAGTTTGTATTATGATCCACTAGGATTTATATCATCAATTAAAGTTGCAGAAAAGTCAACACCATATGCTCATGTGGAAAAACCAGAAATTGAACAATTTTCCAATCATTAGGGGAATTTTGAGGTCTAAAAGGGGCCTCCTCAGAAATTCCAAAATAATAGTGGAAATAATATAATAAGATTTGATTACATCATCAAATTTTAGAGGTAAAAAAGAAAAAACTACTTTTTCAACTCGTATTTTCAACTTATCTCCCAAAGTTTTTAATAAAATTTTGAGCAGAGGTACTCATTGGATGCAAAATTCAATTCTTCATTAAATTAGTACCAATGTTGCATACTTTCGATGGACCTTGCTACAAAAAAAGTGAGAAAATACATGAAAAATTGTATTGCAATCACGTTTTTTAATGTATTTCTCATTTTTCGTGTAGAAGGGTCCATCGAAAGTATGCAACATGAGTATTCCTTGGATAAGGAATCAAATTTTGCATCCAACGAGTACTATCGCTCGAAATTTGAGTAAAAATTTTGGGAGATAAATAGAAAATATGAGTTGAAAAAGTAGTTTTATTATTTTCTAATCTTTTTACCATTTACTTAAAAAATGGTGAATAATCCCCCATGGTTGACATCATCATCCTGAATCATATTGGTTCTTATAAAGTTTATTTTGGTTGTACATTTTTCTTAGGAGGCCCATTTTAGACCTCAAAATTCCCTAAATGAAAGAAGAATGGGAGTAAAATACTTTACACGAAGTTGAGGAAGTAATATCTAGTCAGACAATATTAGAAAATCCAAAAAAAAACCTTGAAATAATTAAAAATACCAAGAGAAAACCAGTCTCCATCGAGATCAAATTTAGAGAAAACAACATTGAAAGCGATGAAGAGAATAAAGACAACAAATAATTATGAAGAAGAATCTTCGGAAGCTCAAAATTCTATGGACCTTCTACAATTATTCTTACAAGGCAATATCCATTTTCATTGCAACAAATTGAAGAAACTAGAATAGATTCTCCTTCTCCTTCTTCTCTCCTTCAAGGCAACAAAGTATATTTTCAAAAAATTTAGAGATGAAAAACAAGAATGAAGTACTAAAAACTTCAACATATGCAGAATTTTGGAAACAATCTTCTACAACATGGACCAAATTAATTTATGCCCTGGACATTGAAAAGGGGCAATTCTAATTAGCATTTTTGGAACCAAATATCCATGGGCCTAAAACAGATGAAGATTATAAAAATTGTTTTTATTTTATTTTGATACCAAACATATTCATCCCATAGATCAGATTGATCTTTACAAGCAAGTAGGGGAGAGGGTTTATACATTTTTGAAATTTTCTACCATGGAAACTTCTAAGATGCAAGCATCATTAAACAATATTCATTCTCAATTGAAGTTGGAAAATATGTCTTCTCTAGCTAAGGATACCAGGATTAAGGGAATTGAAGACCTGATTTTAAAATTAGGATTGGATCCTAAATATGTAAAAGAAACAGAAGAAATAATCAAAAATAGGAATGCAGATATACAAGCATTGAGGAAATAGTTGAAATCGCCAACAACTAAACATCCATAGGCCTAAGAAGTAAGTCAGTCGGAGAAGGAGAAAGAAAACATACTTCGGATGATTGTTGAGAAAAATATACAAATTCAGAAATTGGGGGCATAGATGGAAAAGTTAATCAAGCAACGAGAACTCCAAATTAGCCCTAGAGTAAGAACAAATACAACAGTAGTGTCCACAACAGATACAGAGTCCACTGGTCAAAATTCAGCAGAATATTTATCTAAAGCCATGGGAGATATGGCAATTAAAGATAAGAAAATTGAAAAGCTCAAAGTTCAGATAGAAAATATCCAAGACAACAAGATTAAAATTGATCATGCATATTTAGCTAAAATACATAAAAAAAATAAAATTGACTAAGAAATTAGAGATATATGAAAATGAATCATTAATTTCACCAACCTTATCTCAAGCCAAAGAGAAAACATGGATTGATATTAATTCATCCTTAACTGAATTATGGCCAATAATTGAAAGAATTTTTAGAAGGAAGAATTATTGCAGAAATCAAAAGTAGCAATGGTAGAGATTAAAAAAAAATTAGATCACAAGCTAGGGGAAGCTACCAGGATAATCAAAGTCCTTAATTCCAAAGCAAAATAAGAACGTGAAGAATTTGGAATTCAAGTTAGGAATGATGCAATCCTAGAAGCAAGGAATGTTTTAACAAAGAAAAATAAAATGTTATGGTTAGAAAACAAGTGTCAAAAATTAGAAGTGAAAATTAAAAAATTCCATAGAAATTTTAATACTTTGCACCAAAAAGGACTCCTATATTTGTGAGACTCTTCTAGCCAATTAATTCCACTAGAGGATTATCGACACAGGCTACATGAAATAGCAGCAGATAAGACCAAGTTTTCCAAAGTCAGAGGGATAATTAGTGGAAAAGCTTTCATGGAAGGCCTAGAATATGATTTGTTTATTCAACATGAAGATCCACGTTTATTTTTAACTTGGCCTACTTTTAAAAAGTACAAAGTAGTTTATGAGGAATACAGGAAGGTAACAAAATTTTCTATCCTGGATGATAAAAAGTGGAATACGTTACTTGAGCTCGTCGAATAGAACATAATGCAAAATTTTAGTGATCAGAAGGCAGAAAAACAGGGGAAGAAAGAAAAATAGTAGGGGCAGTGAACATAGATTCAATTTCCAGCAGAAGTCATCAAACAGAGGCCTTGAAATGTGTGTTGTTTGTTCAAATCATCTTAGAATAGCTATTTTTATGTTCTATTTTTGTAAATATCCAAATCAGTTTTGGATAATATTTCGATTTTTAATAAATTTTGTTTCAAATTTAGATATTTTTTAGTTGGACTCTATAAATATTTTGTAATTTGAAGAAGACAAGGTTGAACACTTATAATGATCTAGGACATGATTGTAATATTCTAAACTATTTTTGAAGATAATTGAAGGATTCTGGATTCATTCATAACAACATGTGTATTCATGTGAGTTTTCCATGTTATTCATTAATGTTTTCCATTTTTATTTCTGCACATGTTCAAGGTAACATAGGATTTTGGGAAAGGCTAGATTGAATATCAATCTCCTTGACAGCCCCATGAAAAGTTATAATCTTAGATCTAAGACTTTTGTGATCGATAACTTAGATAAATGTCTTTCAGATTAATCACATCATTAGGATCTGGTCGACCTTTCGAACCATCTAATGTGCTTCATCCTCAGGACAAGGTGAAAAATATAATCGATATTAATAAATAAATAGTGTGGATGCATCATTGCCCAGAGATAGCCACTGAAAACTAGTCGTTAAAAACTAACCATTATTGAATTAGTTACTTAGTTATTAGAGAATAATATTAAAATATTAGCTGTTAAATTTTTTTATTAAATGGGTTAATGAATAATATTATATAATTTATTAATAGATATTTTAATAAAATAATAATAAATTATTAATATTATAATAGGGTAATATTAAGTTAAAAAATAAAAGCTAAAATAATTTAATAATAAATATTTTATTAAAAGGTTTAAAAATTTTTATTTATATATTATTCTTATAATTCATAGGATAATATATAATATATTATAATTAAATAAAAATAAAGAAAAAAAGAGAGCAAAGAATAAGAATATTAAAGAAATAGGTTAACTGACTTTTCAGTTAACCTGTTTATTTAGTATTATTATTCTTTTCTCTTAGTTTTTCTTTATTTTTATTTAGTTATAGTATATTATATATTATCCTATGAATTATAAGGATAATATATAAATAAATAAATTTTAAATATTTTAATAAAATATTTATTATATAATTATTTTATTTTGTATTCTTTAATTCAATATTACTTTATTATAATATTAATAATTTCTAATCATTTTATTAAAATATCTATTAATAAATTCTATAATATTATTCATTAATCTATTTAAAAAAAATTCTTAACAGCTAATATTTCAATATTATTCCCTAATAACTAACTAACTAATTCAATAACAACTAGTTTTTAACACTTAGTTTTCAATGGCTATTTCCGGGAAATGATGCATCCACACTATTTATTCATTAAGATAGATTATCATTTTCACCTTATCCCGAGGATGAACTACATTAGATGGTTCAAAATGTAGACCAAATCTTAATGATGTGATTAATCTGAAAGACATTTATCTAAAGTTATAATCATTAAAAGATATTAATTAACTAAACAATTTGTCTTAGTTGATTCCATTATTGACTTTTGTCATCTCTTGAACATGTATTTTTTGGTTGTAGAAAATTTCTGCACGCATCAACTGTATATAACTAGCACTTGCACCAAGAGGTGCAAAGAGCACGCCCAAGGTGTTTTTGTTTTTTTCTACCCTTGGAAAATAAATAACTATCAAACATATCTTCAACTTGTTGATATAAATTCCAAAAGTGACATATAATTGGAGACAACATGATGTAACTCCTACATTATAATTAATTTCTTATAAAAAACTTTTAACATTCATCAATTTAACAATAACATTCTTATACAAATCAAACATTCTAACTCTCTACTAAAAAACCCTTTAGTTATATTAATTTAATTCAAAATTTATTTTAAACATAATGTCAACAGAGTAAAAAAAACAACACATTAAATTTTATTATAATGAAATTCTTTTCCATATCCAAAAATATGACTACATATTAATTTTTTCAATAATAATTTTATATAATATAATTAAAAATAATAATAATAATACCTATAATTTAAGAAGTTTTTTTATCCACTACATTTCCACATTTAAATATATTACTCCTTCATCTCCAATGAAAAGCGAGTATCAAAAATACAAAATGACAAAGGAAAAGATAAAACATAAGACAAAATGACACATCCTCCATAAGAAATAAAACTCTGCCTCATGTATAATAAAGTTATGGGTACCTGGATACAATAAGTGAAATAATAAGATCTTCATATCATTTTCATGTGCAATAAAGTATTATTATTAACTTAAAAACCCATTAGACAATGATGCAAATGTAAAAATAGAATTTTAGTATAATTCTAATATTAAAAATAATAGAAATTAAAAAAAAATAAAAAAATCAAAGAGATATTTCTCTGTGGAGAATATTCATATAATTCGAAGATATATCTCTATGTACCAAAAACAAAATTGTAATTAATTGGTTTGCATAACATGGCAGTGGTGTTTTGCAAACTGAAATGCATGCCCTAGCGATTATGATGCCTCTTTGCATATAATTTTTTATTTACCTCATACCACGAGTATACACACTGCATCTAGAGACCTCCAGTTGTTTCGCATGTGGTTTGTATTTATCTTACATGTGCATTGGCTCGCATCCATCTCACTCATACTGTATTGTGATTTCTACTATATTCACCGCTAACGATGGTCCTATTTAACAAACTTTCCATAAACGATTCCAACATGAAACATTCATAAGCCAGGATGAACAAATGGGATGATGCCCAAGATTCTTAATAGGTATTGATTCCCTACCCTACTCATTTTAGTCATAGCCTTTATCCACTCAACCACCCACTGCCTGGTGAGCATAGCCACCTACCTTTTATCCCCACCAAAATGAAAGGATTCGAGAGGATTGAAGCCAAAGGTTCTCGCTTCTGATACTCAAATGATTAATCATCGTATGTAATAGTTCGTCATTGCATCTGTTATCACTCTAGTAATTCCCAAGTTGTGAGATTTTGATTTAAAGTTTTAAGAACACTAGAGGTAACCACAAACCTACTTTTAAACTCTAGGATCTAGCCTTCCTAGGGTTTAGAGAGGGCTCTCTCTGTAAGATTTTACTTTGTTTTGATTATAAAATATTAGACTAGTTATGATTGTGCAAATTAGTTTTGATTTTGGTTTGGTTTGGTGAGAAAAATCACTTAATGAGATAGATAGTGGGAAATTCGATTGTCCATTGGGCTAAGGAGTCAAAAGTCAAGTAGACAGAACTAGGATCAAGGTCAAAAAAGTCAAATGTTTTCAGGGCAAGATAGATAAGCCTTTGAAGATCTTGGAAGGATGTTTGGTGAAGTGGTTTGATCGGGATAAAGAGCAATGAAGGGTTCTTTGATCCAGAAAAAGGAAATAGTAGGCAAAGGTCAAATTAAAGAGGGAGCAATCAAGGGTTCCCTACTCTAGAAATCAGCAAAAAACATAGAAATGATAAACATTAAAGACAGGGTGCATTTAACAAATCCTGAAATAAAAATCTTGTTTATTCATTCAAATTTAGAACACATAATGGATGCATGAAACAAAGAAGAAAAAAAATGACAAGTAGAAAGTACTTCACTTCAATAGCTCATCACATGAATCCTGAAATATGATGCTAGTAGATTTGATCCATTTTGCTACTCGAAATTTGCAACACAAAAGCCTTCAAGTCCAACAAAAATGACTATAGAAATCTTCAGCATTTTTTTCCACACTAATACTTCTAAAGATGAAGTATTTATACAATATTGTTTACAAAATATCCTAGAATACTTCTAGGAATTATCTAAGGAAAATAGAAATATCTTTACAAAAAAATAGAGACAGCTGCTTAACAAATCAGTAAGTTGTCCTATTGATTCAAATAAAATAGAAAATTGTTTGGATGAGGTGCAGCTAGCTGCCTTGGTGTCCTCTTCGCTGGCTCAAATATTTCAAACTTGTTTTGAAATCTGATCTTCTTTATCTTATACTCTTTTACTCTTATTCCCTTTAATCTCTAATACTCTTTAACTCGGATTATTTTTAACCTAATATTCTTTAACTCTGTAAAAAATGTTTTACTGGTGAAATAAATTTTGTTTTCACTGAAAAATCAGCAAACTGTTTTCTTACTTTTATCTGCTTTTTAACTTTCACAGTTAATCAGTAAGTGATTGCCAAGATTCATCATTAGGAATTTTAATCTTTTTCAGCCTCCTGAAATTCTCATCTTCCTCAGTATATCTAGCAAATGTTGGTTTTATGATAAACAAATGTCTTATCTCATTCTGTAGATAAAATAAATCTTCGAAACATATGAGTAAGACCTTCCCTCTTGGAATGCCTTGTCCACTTGTCTTTTCAACCTGCTCTTTTGCTTACTCTCTGATTTTCTTATTATAATCTTCATGTGGCATAAGTTTTTCATTAATGACCAAAATATTAGGCAAACTTCTTTGCCTCAAATTTTCAAATTTAACCATAAACTTGGTTCTGGTTATGTTCATACTTTCACATTTCTCCTCCAGCTGTTTCATTAGATTCTTCTTTGAGATGACTTTCCTTATTACAAGGATTGTCTCTGTCCTATCAGTGATTTGTATTTCTTCCAACTCCTGCCTATTTTTTTTTTTAGAAACTTGATCAATTATATGGCTTGCTCAGGTTTAATACCTAGCTCAACTTTGGTTTTCTGAATTTCTACTAGTGTTTCTTTGTAAATCTCTTTGTTCAAAGGTTACCTAAAGTGAGGGCCACACATCATTGATGGCTTCAATTTTTTTGTTCCATAAATGGTTTTTCACATATGATATTGGCTCCTTTAATTTTAAATCCTTTTGTAGCTTCTTCATTTCTTCATTTAACCTATTAGCCCTTTTCTCATGAGTTTTAACATTGATTTGGGCTAAATTATTTCTGTCCTCAAGGTTATCAATCATCTTATTTAATCTGTTAATCTCATTTGTTTGAAGTGACATTTCTTCCATGGCTTTTACTAGTTTACTAGCTTCATCTGTTGGCTGCACTGTTGATGTAGAAGATTCTGTGGCTGAAGTTGTAGATGATGTCACTTGCATTGCAGTAGCCAGTGGTTCTTTGGGTGCCAACTCTTCTGCTAGAGTTGAAGGCACAGTAGTAGTAACCATGGGAATTATTGAAGGGAATTCCTGCTCTTTTGTACTTTCCCTTTCATGGACAAGCTTGTCCATTTGAATTTCCATTTCCTTGATATGTCATGTTAACTGAAAAATTAAGTTCATCATGTCATCCTTCTGAGTCTGTTCTTGTATTATTTATTTAGCTTGATGATGTTCAGTTGATGGAAGTTTAAGTTGTTTCCTCAATGTTGCAATGTCTTCATTCTTTTTCTTCACTAGTTTTTATGTTGCTTTAACATTTGCAGGATCATATCCTACTTGGATAACTAACTCTTCTAAAGACTTAATCCTTAGGTCTTTAGCATATAATGAGGCTTTGTCAACTTTCATTTGATCTTTCATGTTTATGATTATGTTCTAAAATTTTTGAACACTCATAGCCTTGGTTGTAATGGTAGAATACAACATCTCTAAACTCTGTCTATGAAATTCTATTTGATTAAGTGCATGAATTTTTTCTATTTGTACTTCTAGATCAACCTTTTTGTAGTCTGCAACTATCTTTGGAGTCTTCACTATAGGCTGTAACACTAACATTATCAACTTTTTATTTGAGTAATCAAAGGCAGATAAAATTCTGTTTTGAACACTTGGTGTTTGCTTCAAATATTTAGAGTAAATCTCATTTTTTATCTCTTCATTATTTGTCTTAATATATTTGTATTTTTCTCTTATATCAAGGTCCTTTTCCTCTGTTGTCTGTGAAGATGCTACTTCTAAGTTCTTCTTTTTCTCTATCATTTGTGTATTTGAATTATCAGGATTTCCTTCATTCAAATTCTCTATAACTGGCTCATTTTTATTGACTTTGGCATCATCTATATTTGCTACTAGGATATCTATGTCTTAAACCTCAATAGTCACTTTCTCTTTGTCAACTGAGTTTATCTTAGGCTTTTTGTTGTATCTTAATTTGAACTTATTCTCATTTGTGGTTTCAGCAATGTATGTTCCTTCTTCTCTGACCCTTTTGGTAGCTTTTTCTCCTTGATTGGTAGTTTGTAAGGTGTGACTAGTCATTAGGGGAATTTTGAGGTTTAAAATGGGTCTCATAAGGAAAATGTACAATCAAAATTCACTTTATGAGAACCAATCACATTTTAGGGGATGACATCATCCCTAATGGTTGAGGTGGCATTGCTTGAGTTAAAGGTACTTACTTGTCACATTCTCAATGGTGGATAAAAAATCATGGTTAACCATGGTAGTGCTCTAAGTACTTTTAAATTCAAAGTAAAGTACTCATAATAAATTTCATTTCACACTTTTTGAATAAAAATATATTATCGTCATTTCATATTTCTTGAAAGAAACAATGCATATCCCTATACATTTATTATATTATATTATATTATTTTTATATAGTATATTAATTACATATTATACAATTTAAATAATATGAATTTTAATTAATAGCATATAATATAATTAAGAAATTTATATTTATATTTTATTTTAAGTTATTTAAGTACAAAGGAAAAAGGCATTAGTTGTTCAATGATAATGAATTTTTCTTGAAAAACTCATTCTTATTTATAGTCACATCAATACAATTTTTCTATTAATTTTCTTTTGGTACAACTTTTGAATTGAATTTAACTATGGTTACATGGATTGTGGTGCAAAAAGTGATTTGAAAATTCAAAATATTATTTTATTGGTTTAGCTATTATTTTATTATTTCCTTAGGAGGCCCATTTTAGATCTCAAAATTCCCCTAATGATCACCCTCTTAACTGCATCTACCAAAGTGTTTTCTACCCATTTAGTCTGATTGACATACTTCTCAATCTCTAGTTTTTTCTCATGAATGTAGGGTGTTAGTTTACACTTAACCCTCATTTTACTTAGTATTCCTTCTGGATCATAGTTCCAGGAAAAACTCCCTTCAAATCTGTACTCTAGTAACTATTTGGTTGCTTCTGTCTCTGCATATCTGTGATTACAAATGAAAGGTCCTACTTGATTCTTAAACTTAAATTTTGTTTTCTTCTTTTCTCCTAGGAAGTTGATAGAATCAGAATTTAATATTTGCCTGATGTATTCCAAGGCAAAAACCATCATTGGTACATATTTGGGTAGTTTTTAGGGCAACAGATTAGACCCAAAAACTCTGATTTCTATGTGTTTTTAATACAAATACCAATCTCCAGTTCTTGTCTATTCGGATAGTTGTAGAATTTTCTTCATTTCATCATTGATCCTTGGTTGTTCAATGTTGGTCAACATATTGATCAATGGATTGACAAAATTATCTGTGAACTCTACAAAAGTTAATTTTGGGGACTCTTCTGATTAATGAAGTCCAAAAGATGACTGAAAGTGGATTTTCTTCTATATCAAGCTTCTAGGGAGTTATAGGGAACTTATCTGCTTGAAAATATAAAAACATATGGAAGAGAAAATATGTGTATCTAAACACTCCTTCAGTTGGAAACTTGATCAGCTGATCATGGATATTGTCAGCAATGTACTCAGCATAATTGAAAACTACAGAGGGAGGTTGTCCTGGTGCAAAAGTAGATAGAAACCCTAGGATAGACTCATCAGTATGCTCATTTGCAAAGTATCCTAGATGAATGACAACATGGAAATGACATGCCTAGACCCCTCTGGAAATTTTGAAGTAGAATATGGAGGATCGATTTGAGGAATTACCACATGTAAAGGCATAAATACTTGGAAAATCTAAAATCTTTTGGGAAATTCAAGGCCATTGTATAACTTTGTAAGTGCCTCTATTGACAAAGGAATTGCTTTAGGATCTAGTTTGAGTTGTAACATCTGGTTTATGGATGCAACAATAATTGTAAACAGTACCTCTTTGTTTGCATTCATCATTGCCCTATTTTCAGGTGAATAATAACTTTGACACAACCTAATTACCTCTGGGCATTGATAAGTGACTGGAACAACATATTTGGGAAGATTTTATTCCCAAATTTGGACTTCTTCAACCTGATCTAAGGAATTTTCATAGCTCTAGCAGTGGAGGTCTAATAAATTAAATTCAACAACAGGATCTGTTATTTTATAGTAAACATCTGCTAAAGGGATGTGCTCAATGTCTACAACAGGAGGTTGTAGAGGATTCACAATGATAACAGTCTTGGAGGGCATATCTGGAGTGGATTTTGGCATTTTTTGGCTTTCAAGATTACTAAGAACTCTATTTTTTAGACTTTCTAGTTTCTTATGTAAGATTAAATGGTTTACAGAAGTATTCTTTGACTTTGACAGAGGTTCTTGGATAAAATGGGTACAATTTGTTCTTTTTGTTTTATTTATCTTCCAATTTCAATATTGAAAATGTATTACAGTTGTATTATGGACTCTCACTGGTTATGAAAATAAGAAACAGAGGTTTATTAGGCTTTTCAGTAGATAATAGGGTTAAAAATTGTTTCAAATAGGGCACAGAGGGTTGGGTTACCTGCAGAGGGTTTCTGAGTTTTAATTGGAGTTTTATATAGTCTGAAACAACTAGAATAAACCCAAGTTTCTTTTTAAAACTGAACACAATATAAAACAGGGTTTTATGGAAATTTTGATAAGGTTTTGGCTCTTTTGGGGCAATCTAAAGGCTTTCTTGGATTGAATAGGCTTATAAAGGTTTTAATTTATTTAATAAATTCCTTTTCAGAATGATACAGGGTCGTTTTTCTCGAAAAATACCTATTTACGCAGTTATGGGTCCTTGAAATAGGCTCTGAGGTGTTTGGACAAGTCTTTGGTATCTTTTCAGGTATCTTGGAAGAAATGTTGGACTTTCAGCAATCTTCAACAACAAATGCAGGCTTTTTCACTAATTATGGGCATATAAATAGTGTAAATGCTTCAGTCTCTAAGTTGGGAGGACAAATACAGTGATATAGCACAAAAGAAAGGGATTAATGGTGTGATTTTGGAGTTTATTAGGAAATTTAGGTTTTAAAGTACCTGCAATTAATGGCGGTCACGTCGAGCGATGGGCGGTTTTCAGGTTTCAAAGGCGATAAACCGTGAGTGGTTATCGCATTGATTTTGAGTGGTAAGCGGTTTCAGATAAAGAGGATGCGATCCAATTGAACTGAGCCACGTGTAGGAGAGAGAAAAGGCTGAAACAACCTATTTCGCTTGGAAAGGAAAAATTTATCATTGTGCAACTTAAATTGTGATATGGGCAGATGATCGTTAGATCTGGGATGAATAATGTGAACGAGTGAGATTATTTTTAAAGTTGCCCGGCGTTCGGAGTGGGGTTTAGGGTCTAATATATGCGGCGGGATTGGTTATAAACTTTATAAATATGTATTTATAAAGTTAAAAATTTATGTTATTTTGATTGGCAGAGGGGTAAAGTTATATGTTTTAGATTAAAACATTTAATAAATGTTTTTAATTACTGGTGCAGGTATTATTATATGGCAAAAAAAACCTTTTAACAGGTGTTTTAATACCATAGAGGCTGGATTTTTTTTTTATATATTTGATATGTTTAAACCTATGGGGAGAAAGGGCGGGTTTTATTTTCGTCACATGGGATAATTTAACATAGGTTTAAACTTAAAATAAATGTGTTTGGGGGTTATTTACATATAAATGATTTAATAATATATACAAGAGGGATATAAATAGGGATTTAATACTTTTAGGTTAGTAATTAATATGAAACGAAGATGTAATGTATGAAATGAATAAAAATACATAATATAAGACTAAGTAAAGTGTAAAAATAGGCCTTTAAGCATAGTTTGTCCCATTTTTATTTTTTACACATAGACTTAGGATAAAATGCATTTTATGGTCTTTTTAGTGTTTTTGAATGAAAATGAAATTAGTTAAGTAGGGCTTTTACTTTTACTAAGCAAAAAGGTGTTTTACTTAGGAAAAGGGATTATAATCTTGGAAAAGGGTTAATATGCTGATGAAATGGGTTTTATGTAGGGAATCCAATATTTTTAACCAATCAATTATTGAGCCTTGGTTCTGGTCCCAACAGAAGTCAGAGAAATTCTCTGAGCCTCTTTAACTGAAGGTTTAGAATACTGGATCATTTGTGGGGGAGGGGAAATTAGTATTTTTTTCCCGGTGATGCTTTATTACATGTCTTATACAACTGCTTTCTACCTACCCATCATTATTCTAACATTTTTCACTTCATTTTCATGGGTGCATTTAAGCTTGCAACCCTAAATCCATTTTTCTTTCAAAGTATAAAAACTATCTAAGTCTAACCTTATTTCATCTGAGGGCTTAGATTAAAATGTTAAGCTCCTCATTTATTCTCTAATTATCTACTGATTTGTCAAGTTTAAACTGTTTGACATATCTTTATTCTCTATCTAAAACATGAAATTTAATGCATGAAAAGTTAAGATTAAAATATTTAACCGATCATGGATTATGTCATTTATTGACAATCTGCACATAATCATTATTTTTGCAGTAAAAATAAATAGTAGTGGCATTTTGACTTGCTCAATTTCAGGTCTTATTTTTATCTCTTTTTCTTTTGGGGCTTATTCTTTTTCTAAGTCCTTTGATCTTTCTTTTAGGACTTTACCCTCTTTTAATTTTTTTATTATTTTCAAAATATGGGAAAACAACTTGCAGAAAGCAAGTTATGTACATATTTACAAGACTATAAAAATCAATTCAAAAACTATGAACCCTATTATTATAGGACCGTAACAGTGGCTCCACATGGGGATGGAATTTCCTGGTGAAATTTCAAGAACTTTAAGACTAGTAACCTTTGAATTTTGATTATGATGACCCTGTAAGTATCTTCTGATCTCTGCAATTTATTCACACTGTATGATATTTTACCTCTCAAATCTTAGGGACTTCTCTTCGAGCTTCAACTTTGTTTGGAAAAAATCCAATCCAATCTAAAATATTCAATGTATATGTACAATGATCAAAGTAAATGAAACTAACTATTTGTTATCTCAAAGGAGTAGTAGTACTTCAGCATTCTCCATTTACTGGTCCATCTAATATATTTTATCCATCCATTTCTTTAAAATAGAAAGCATTGTTACCTCTGTAACCATAAATAAGATAAGGTCCTTTCCATAGAAAATCAAATTTTCCATGTTTACCTTTGTCTTATCTTCTTGAATCCCATTTTAACACTTTATTTCTAATTTAGAAATCATCTTCTTTAGTATTTTTGTCAAAAAACTTCTTTATCTTATCCTGGATAACTTGTGGCTTAATGTAAACCTCTTCCCTTGTTTGTTGTAAGTGAATGGTTTGATTTATCCTTCTTTGAATTTCATTTGGTTCAACTTGTAATTTTTGGATAATATTCATTACTATTACTCCTAAGGAAGATGGAAAAACAACATCCATTCCATATACAAGCTGGTAAGAAGATGTACCAATGGATTTTTTGGTTGTAAGTCTATCTGCCCATAAGGCATTGACTAACTTCTTGGTCCAAGTCTTTTTGTTATCTTCAAGTAACTTTTTGATGATGTTTACAAGGCTCTTATTTGAAGATTCAGCTAGACCATTACCTTATGGGTAATATGCAATAGCATAGCCTAGGGTGATGTGATATTTATGGTAAAATTCAATAATATTATTAGATTTGAATGATGCTGCATTATCAATAATTATCTTTTGGGGACATCCAAATCTTTAAAGTATGTTGCTTTCTAAAAAGGATATCATGATAGTATATGTGGCTTGCCTAGAGGGTATGGCTTCAATCCACTTGGTAAAATAGTCAGTGGTTGTCAGAATCCACTTGTGTTGAGCTGATGATGGGGGGTGAATTTCTCCAATAAATTCAAGACCCCATTGTTGAAATGGCATTTCTGTTGATATAGGCTTTAAGGGCAGGGGTAACATCTTTTTCTTACCCTCAAATATTTGACTCTTGTGACAGGAAGTCACATATCTTTTAACATCTGCAAACAAAGTAGGCCAGTAAAAACCAGCTCTTAGGATTTTGTCTACAGTAATCTTCCAGTAGAGATGTCCTCCACAATCACCTGCATGAAATAATTGTAATACTTTGTCAGCTTCTTCTTTTAACAAAAAATTTAATAAAATCCCACTATGATCTTTCCAAAAAAGTACATTGTCTAATATACAAAATCTTATTGCCTTAAGCTTTAAGAATCTATCTTTTTTTCTTGACAATCCAGGAGGAGCTTGTAATTTTTGTAATAAAAACATGATATCTGCATACCATGGTGAGTCTGAAAAGGCTTCACTGGTATCTGGAGTTGCCATCTCTTCCTGATCATCTACTTGGGCAATAAAATTTATGTCTAGGGCATGACAATTTGATTCAGCCATAAGTTTATCTAAACCTTGACCTTTTATCAATTTTGTGGGTTTTATCTCTATGTCATATTATAAAATTGTGGCAATCCACTTACCTCTTCTACCATCAGGACCATCCTGAGTTAGAATGTCATTTACTACTGCATTTGGAACATAGGCAATAATGTGAGAATAGAGAATTTACACTCTGAAATCTTTAATGGCCTTTACCAAAGCTAGGGCCTATTTCTCCATGATATTGTATTTCAAAGTAGCATCTCTAAGTGTTTTGCTAAAGAAAGCTATGGGTTGTTCATAACCCTGGTCATTTTTCTGCAGTAAAACTGCAGCAATGGTGTGTTCTGAAGAAAATGAAAAAATGATGAAATCCTTTTTAAAGTCAGGACTTATAAGGACTGGAGTTTTGGTTAAGGAATGTTTGATGGATTCAAATTATTGTTTGGCCTCAATATTCCATTTAAGAACTAAATCTTTTTTAAGCATGTTGTTTAATTCTCTAATTATCTCGGCTAAATTGGAAATCAATCTTCTTAAAAAGTTAATATTTCCTAGAAAATTTTGTAACTCTTTTATGTTTCTCGGAGGACTGATGTTAAGAATTGCTTCTATTCTTGTAGGATATATTCTAATTCCTTCCTTAGAAATTATGTGTCCTAGTAACTTGCCTTCTTCTAATCCAAATAAGGTTTTCTTAGGGTTTAAAGAGATGTCAAACTTTCTGCATTCTATAAAGACTTGTCTAAGATGATCCAAGTGTTCATAATCAGTCTTAGAAAATACAATTATGTCATCTAAGTAAATCACCAATATACAACATTCTATGGTATACAATATACAATGACAAATTCGATGTCATATCTCGTCATGTCAGGCATTCGCTTTTGTACTTCTCACTGGTAGTTTCTTAGTCTATTAAGGCATCTACACATCGAGACTCCAGGAGGGCTGCCACCTAAAATTGTTTCACGTCCATCTATAGAGTGTACATGGGCTGATCCAATATACTCTCTAGGTTGGCCAATACATGTGCTCCAAATTTCCAAGCTAGCAACAACTTTTTTCCATCAAACTGTTGCACTTCGGCACCAAAATTCACCCAACTTTCAGCTACTCTTTGTCCTTCACGACAGCTCATCTAGGGATACTTTGGGTAGCCAACATGTTACCCTCCAACAGAAAAATGGCACCCAATTGTCAATTATGCTCCTAGGATGACACTTCACCACCACGGAATGTCATCCACATGTCATCAACAAGTTGTTGCAATCACGATCCAATCTGATCAAACACTTGACCCAATACACCTCTCCAAAACACTCTTGTTCACCACGCTTGTATGTTTCTCCTATAATTTTGGTTAGGGCATCAACCTTCAGCCCTTACCCTCCACACAGTCAACAAAAAAATCATCCTAAGGTTGCGGTATCCCAAGGCAAGACACCTCTTCCTCCATGTTTCCCTATTCTAGGTATTTCCACCTAGACACAACCCTTAAAGGGACTCTAACTGCTGGTTATGGCATGTGGCTTGGCCCAACAGTTAGTTGTAGATGTGGTCCTCCCTTAGACACCACCAAACTGCCTTCAAAACAAAAACGGCATCTCCTTGTCTCATCGGCCCACACAACCCAGCAATCTAATCTAAAAAAACCCTTAAACATACCTCAAAACAACCCACTGTCACCTACAACAACTCGGCTTCCATCTTAGAATTAACCATGTTTTTCATGGCCCCCTTATCACTATCTTTAACCTCCTCTTGTTGCAGCTAAGCCTCCTCCAATTTCAGAGCTAATCTTGGAGATGCATTGCCATACTTGGATACCTTTAACACATCAAATCACACTTTATTTATAGCCAATAAAGGGGCTCCAACGAATAGATGAAGAGACACATCTATTGGACGAATTTTACATCAAGACTCATGACTTGAAAACCAATAATTACTTTCCAACTTCAAAAATTCATTTCTCCTCAACTACAACTTGGAATCGAATGATTCGTGTTGTGTTGGAATCGTCTCACCGAGCACTATCATCCTCATCCATCACATGTCAATTTCTCATCACGATTTTGGCCCAAATCATGATGTGTGCAAAACCCCACACTTGGGTTCCAAGCCCACAATCTTCCCTTGTGGTGCTTTTCCCTCCAAACCCTGCACCTTAGGGCTTCGAGTACCTCCCAAGCTACACAAATCAACACAAATATGTAGAATAACCCATTTCACTTGATTAGCAGATTGATATTCTTTACATAATACATCATAAGACATTTCACTTGATGAACATATTAATCTTCTTTCTCGTGTTTTATCCTCTTCTTTCTCATGTTTGATCCTCAAATGATTAATCACCGTATGTAATGGTTCATCATTGCAACCACCAGTCAAGGTAGGAACATGTTTTCTGCAGTGATAAGTTTCATGCAAGGTATGGTACTCTATTATCTCAGTTATGGATGAAACAGGTGGTCCTTCTATCATCTTGTGGGAGCTTGGTTTCTCTCATCAATCTCGTTCGATGGTTGGATGGGTCATTCATACGAGAAAAAACTTGCACACTAGGAGCATGACTAAAACATGACGTTGTCCAAGAAAAAACTTGCACACTAGGAGCATGACTAAACCATGACATTTTCCGAGAAAAAACTGACTGTCGAAGAAAAAAGTGCACGATTAAACCATGACATCACCGTAATTTCATCCAAATATCTATAATGGAGGACGACGAATCTCCACAGTGTCACTGAGAAGAACCTCATAATATAAAAATGCCTTCGGCATAATTAATTATATATTCATTATGAATATTTAAGAATTATATACCTTCTCAATTTATGCTTTTCAATTCAATTTAAAGATTAATCCTGTTATGAATGAAAATCAACCCTTTGATCTTCTTAGAAATACTTATAATTTACAATTGTTTAAAGGTTTAATGAAATGGTCATCCAATTAAAATCAAAGCCTTATTTAGATGATTTCGCACAGTTCCCCAACCTAGAACTCTCTACAAAGATACAACACAACCAATGATCCAAATTATCTGGAGGAGAGGCAATAGATAGAGTGTAAATAAGATAAAAAGACATTTTTTTTCTACAACATTACTTTCTTCATACCTGGAATGTCTCATCCTTTTGTGAGGTCGACTGTAATATCCCTTTTTAGGATTCTCAAGATTCTATTTTAGAGATGTACTATAGAGTAATTTACTGCTTATTTCACCTTTCAAAGAAAGAATGAGATCCAGAGGCTACCTGGACAACTATAGACTATGTCTATAGAGCTTGGAATAACCCCTTTTCAGGAATTTCAACAAGGTGTTCAAGGAAAATGTTGTATAAGTAAAACTGTGAAAAAATAAAGTAGATCAGGGCTTGTTTCCCCTCATTTATGTTGTATGTGACTTATATATGGAATTTCATCAGAAAAAAATTAGTTTAGGCACATTAAACATATCTCCCAAAAAGTAGACTAGCTAAAAAAGCACCCAGAGGGGAAGGTTGCAGTCAATTGCAAGCACTGCTTCAGGAATTGCACAGTTTTAGCTAATGTTCAATGGAGATCAGAAAGAGAACTGATATCTTAGTATTACAGTATAAAATAATCATTATGACAAATCCCTTTCATTATATAGTAGAAATCATGAGCCAAAACAACGGTAAATCTTCAGAAAAGAGAACAAGAGCACATGTAAGTTTGCAGAAATGCTTCAACAGTGTTATTTTTCAGGAGGTTCAGCAGATGTAAGTTACAACTTAGATCTAGATAAGATCTATGGAAAAAATATCAGATCTATATCAGATCTGGAAACTCTATATTTTTCTCTACAAGATCCACTTGGAATTTTGACAAAAGCATGCATGAATAAGAGTAGATCTGAGAAACAAGTTGCAGATCTGGAAACTGCTGCAGTAAATTTATGAATATAGAATTTCATTACAATGGATCAGATTTGAATAGAACATAGATCAGCAAGCCAATCCATGGATCACTATGTGGATGTCAAGCCCAGCACAAGAGATCTCTGATCTAAATTATGAGCAAGACAACCTGCAAACCCTCATACATAAATAACGCAGTTTTCCCAGTGGGACAGCGTTGTAGCTCAAATGATACAGAAAAATACTGAATAATTACATATCTGAAGTACAAGAAATGGTACTCTCTTTCAGGAGATCAAAGGACCCACTCCATGGAGAGAGACTCTTAAAATACACTAGATCTCTGCAAATCTAGGTCACCACTTGCTGCAACTTGTAGAGACAACAAAACCCTCAATGGATCAGCGCTACCAATGTAAGTAGGAGCTTGGCCTCAAGCCTGATAGTGGTTCAATTCAGAAAAATTTCCTCCTTTAATCATCAAAGGAAGAGGTGAAACTCCTGCATAGGAATTCCAGTTACAATCCTCCACTCAACAGCAAAGAATGGTATTTGTCTAAGCAGACAAATACTCAGAAATTTGAACTATCAACAACCTTCTCTTGCTGCCCTTATTTTCCTTTTATAAGATGAGAAAGCTCTTGCAAACCCTAAACCACAATGATAAGTTAGCCCTTTTCACATTAGAAGCTCCCTTCTAGAACCGCGTTGTCCCTTTTGGAGATGCAATGAACCTAGACATCGCTGTTGATTTGGTCAAGGTTGACCCAGTCTTTAGCTCAAACCTCTTTCACACCTACAAGTGATTATTTACATAGCCCTGATTTGTCTTTGTTCACATGGGCATTGATTTATTCAGAATTTTTAGGATTTTTACATGTCCTCCTTTATTCATTTATTCATGAATTATAAATTAAAACAATATTGAATGTTCCTCTTAGCTAAGGCTAAGTGGGAACATTACAGTCCTCCCCTCCAAAATGTTTCTTGTCCTCAAGCAACTGACAGGGTAAGAGCTACAGTTCTTCTCCTTCTCCATTGATGGCACCATCAAGGATCAAGCTTTCATCATGGACTAAGTGCTCATCAAGCCAATACATCAAAAACTGCTCCTCCATTGCTAACATGATAGGGGCATAATCTATCCCTTCAGGGGTGTAAAACTCAACAGAAATAAACATGGATGAAGCAATGTCACATCTAAAACATGTATCATGAAGTACAGTATAAAGTTCCATCCCATGTGGTACATATACTTTTTTTCCATACAAACCCATAAACAATACCAATATATCATCTATGTATGGAAGCAAAATCACATATATGCAAACTGAAATTTGCACTTGAGGAGGTGGGTCACAATCCCACATAAGGTACCAATGCAGTGCACTCCTTGTTTTGAGTAGATCTAAGTGTGTTAGGTGGTACTCCCACCACCTCTTTGCTGCATGGGTCACTTTGACATGGCTAAAATTGAGGCCCAAGTTAGGTGCCTTTGGGAAGCACCCATCATGATAGATAATCTCCCTTTACACCTCAAGGGAGTGGCCAGATTTGGAATTTTTATTGGCCTCATCAATGCCATGAGATCTGCATGTAATATCACTCCTTGTAGGAGCCATGGCCTGCATACATATGGTAAGAGAATGTGCCAAATAAGAAAAATAAACATGCTCCATAAGATCAAATTCTTTACCATTCAAGTCTCCCACACACATAGAGTTAGGAATGGGCATTTCTCCTCTTTTAAGAGAAGGAAGAGATGGCTGAAATGTCTCCTGCATAGGATCCTTTGGCTGCCCCATATCCTCATAACTATTGCACTCTTGTAAGTGCTGATGTAGTTCCTCCCAATCATAGTGCTAATGTAGTTCTTCCTCCATACCCTCCCAATCAAAACTCCTCAAGATTAGGGAGTAGATCTTTGCTGACTGCATATAGCTGGAAAGGAACTCTTTGTGTGCTCTTTGTAGTATCTCTTGCTTAAGCTTGGAGGCTTGAGACAAGAATACTTTATCAAGATGATAAATGACCCCTTCATGTACCAAATAGCCTCATTATTGCTTCATGCCATCTAATATCATCTCAGTGTGCAGATCTTTGGAGTACTCCACAAGGAGTTAAGATCTCTAATAAGGATCTACACAGATCAACAAGGACAGCACTGTTGATGAATCTGTGGTGGTTATTGCCTTGTTTTTTATTGTTTCTTTGGCATTATACATGCCAAAATTGTTTGTGGGAAGGCTGATCCTCCCCCTTGCTTCCTCCCGTAGCGTTGTGGCTTTATCTTCCATCGTTTCAACACTTGGTGAGGCTTCCCCCACTTGATCAGAATATAATTCCATTCCAAGTGGCTTGCCATGATGTAGGAATGTTCCTTGCATCATTCTCATAAACATGAGATAAGGAACTGTGTGGTCCTTGCCCCCACTGTGCAATTCCATCTTTGTTTTTTGGCTGGAAACATCCGGTGAACGATAGGTGTGCATGCCTTGAATTATTTATTGTTTCCCACTCTTCAAATCCACCCACTCCATCTGCAAGGCCTTCCAATCAGTGGTGATTTTTCCCAAGGTAATCAACCAATGGACACCTAAGATGATGTTGGTGTCTGGTATGTCAACTACAAAGAAATGGTCCACCAAGGTGTAGGTTCCCATAGCCACAGAAAGTGATGGAACATACTGCATGCACTGCATAGTTCTATCTCCCGGAACCAAAACAGAGAAACCATCAAAAGTATCAGTGGGGATCCCTCTCCTCTGCACAAGGTGAGCATCAATAAAGTTGTGGGTTTCCCCACTATCAATCATAATAGACACTCTTTGGTTCATAACTAAACCTTGCACTCTGAGGTTCAAGTACTTGGGCACTCCTCTCAGAGAAGCAAGAGTCCCACTTGTTGGAGCAAAGGCTCCTTCTTCCTCTCTGGATGGTGATTAATCCTCCTCCTCATCATCACCAGCGTTGTGACCTCTCCTAGGTCCATCATTTCCCTCTTCCTCCTCAAAATCAGAGAAGACTTCAATATAGTGTGCTCTTCCAGCAGTCCCAGTACCCATGGCTCTTGACAAGTGAAACATAATCTCTTTTTCCTCAACTCCCTCCAGAGATCAATTTCAAGAGGTTTCTTCAGTGAGCTCTCCTTGGATGGAGCAGCTTTCCCTTCTTTCCCCTTAGAAGAGTGAGTGGCTTTGCTTGGGAAGCTTGCCTTTGCCCTTGTCAAGGCATCTTGGAGATCTCTAGCTCTCTCAATGGAATCATGCAGAGTGATGGGCTTGGTAGACTTAACCAACCCATGCAAAGGTTCCTCTAGGACATCAATGAAAATGTAGACTCTCCTTGCTATGGATAGATCAGGGACCATTACTGACAACCTCAGGAATTCAGAGATATAGGCCTCTACATCTCCTGTCTACTTCATCTTTTCCAAGCTTATAAAAGGGGCCTTCGGATCTTTCCGATCAAATCTATCCACTAGTCTCCTAGTGAACTCAGCATATGTGGACACATTTTTGTGTCCCAATGTAGATAGTCCATGAAACCACCAGTTGTGGGCTTCTCCCTCAAAATGCAGCGCAACAATCTTGATGGCTTCTACTTCTGGCACTTTATTCAACTGGAAATAGATGTCCAACTTCTCCACCCATGCTTTGGAAGAACAAGAGGGTGATCCATCGAACTTAGGCAAGAAGAACCTGCCCATAGTGTGGTGTATCCCATGAAGGAAACCTCCATCTCGGTACTGTTTTCATATCCTCCTCCGGTCCTTGAGATGGAAAAAGTATTGAAAGCTCAAGTTATCCTTGAACCTATGACTTTGTGAGTCATATTCTACAAAGTAAACTTCCAAAGAGGTTGGCTCTTTCAGTTCTTCATTCTCTACAGCCAAGAAGGTAGGCATTGTAGAGTGTTGTGAGGCTTGTGGAGCTTGTGGCAAGCTCACAGGTTGACCAGTCCCAAATTGAGACATATCAAAACTTTCTCCTTGATGGAATCTCCCAAGGGACTCCCTCATTCTATCTATCCTCATATGCTTTATCTCCTTGGACAGATATTGCATATCCTCCAAAAGATTTTTTGCAAACTCCTCTGCTTCCTTATCTTTATCATTCACAGATTCAGGGGCTTTCCCCTTGTATTGACCCTTGTCAAGGTCAACAATAGTATATTCATAATTTTTATGACTTATATTCTAATATCTCCTCTCCCTCTCAGAAAGAGGATCTTCATCTTCGGAATGCAACATGACTGGTGCTTCAATGCTAGCACAGGTTGTGCTAAGAGTGGAGCTCTGATACCATTGTAATATCCCTTTTTAGGATTCTCAAGATTCTATTTCAGAGATGGAATATAGAGGCATTTACTGAATATTTCACCTTTCAAATAAAGGATGATATCTCGAGGCTACCTGGCAAACTGTAGACTCTGTCTATAGAACTTGGAATAACCCCTTTTTGAGGAATTTCAACAAGGTATTCAAGGAAAACGCTGTATAAGTAAAACTATGAAAAAATAATGCAAATCAGGGCTTGTTTCCCCTCATTTATGCTGTATGTGACTTATATATGGAATTTCATCATAAAAAAATCAGTTTAGGCACATTAAATAGATCTCCCAAAAAGTAGGCTAGCAAAAAAAACACCCAAAGGGGAAGGCTGCAGTCAATTGCAAGCACTGCTTCAGGAATTGCGCAGTTTTAGCTAATTTTCAGTGGATATCAGCAAGAGAAATGATATCTCATTATTACAGCAGCAAATAATCATTATGACAAAGCCCTTTCATTATACAGGAGAAATCATGAGCCAATACAGCGGTAAATATTCAGAAAAGAGAACAGGAGCACATGTAAGTTTGCATAAATGCTTCGACAACGTTATTTTTCAGGAGGTTCAGTAGAAGTAAGTTACAACTTAGATCTAGAGCATATCTATGGACAAAATATCAGATCTATATCAGATCTGGAAATTCTATGGTTTTCTCTACAAGATCCACTTGGAATTTTGACAAAAGCATGCATGAATAAGAGTAGATCTGATAAACAAGTTGCAGATCTGGAAACTGCTGCAATAAATTTCTGAATATAGCATTTCATTACAATGGATCAGATCTGAACAGAACATAGATTATCAAGCCAATCCATGGGTCACAAAGTGGAAGGCAAGCCCAGCACAAGGGATCTCTGATCTAAATTATGAGCAAGACAACCTGCAAACCCTCATACATAAGTAACGCAGTTTTCCCAGTGGGACAACACTATAGCTCAAATGATACAGAAAACTACTGAATAATTATAGATCTGAAGTACAAGAAATGGTACTCTCTTCCAAGAGGTCAAAGGACCCACTCCATGGAGAGAGACTCTCAAAATACACTAGATCTCTGCAGATCTAGATCACCACTTGCTGCAGCTTGCAGAGACAACAAAACCCTCAAAGGATCAGCGTTGCCAATGTAAGTAGGAGCTTGGCCTCAAGCTTGATAGTGGTTCAATTTAGCAAACTTTCCTCATTTAATCATTAAAGGAAGAGGCGAAACTCCTGCATATGAATTCCAAATACAATCCTCCACTCAACAATAGAGAATGGTATTTGTCTAAGCAGACAAATACTCAGAAATATGAACTATCAACAACCTTCTCTTGCTACCCTCCTTTTCCTTTTATAAGATGAGAAATCTCTTGCAAACCGTAAACCACTTTTATGAGTTAGCCCTTTTCACATTAGAGGCTCCCTTATAGAACTGCGTTGTCCCTTTTGGGGATGCAATGAAACTAGACAACGTTGTTGATTTGGTCAAGGTTGACCCAGTCTTTAGCTCAAACCTCTTTCACACCTGCAAGTGATTATTTGCATAGCCCTGATTTGTCTTTGTTCACATGGGCATTGATTTATTCAGACTTTTTAGGAGTTTTACATGTCCTCCTTTATTCATTTATTCATGAAACATAAATTTAAAAAAATTTGAATGTTCCTCTTAGCTAAGGCTAAGTAGGAACATTACATCAACCATTTCCATATCAAGCAATAGTAGCATTCATCTTTCCTTTAATGTTGAACATGTTGTTCCTTTGATTTACATTGCCTTTGAAATTGTTGTTGTTTTTTTCGTCATCCCTTGGAGAATCCTTCTTGTGAGGAAACTTTATCATATTGGTTGAACTTGTTACAATTGAAGCGCCTTATTTTCCTTCCTTCCTTTGAATCCATGCTTGAAACCTTGAGCTTGCTTTCTTGGACCAACATTATTTTTCTTCTTTGCATGAGCGGAGAAGGAAATTTTGTGAAATGTAACTAGGTCGGTCTTCATGTTGACTATGTAATTATGAAAAGAAGGAGACAAAGATAATAAAATGTATTTTGTTGCACTTGCTTCAAGGGTTTCATGAGCAAGATTTTATTATGTAGATATACTTATTCTTGATGTCTATTAGGTTCTTGTCTTCTATTAAGTGTCAATATCATGAAGGATCCAGTTCATATGAATATGCACCAAGACCGTGTAAAGAAGCTCTCAAACAACCCTCTTGAATTATTGGAAGACAAGCTCCTAAAATAGCGAAAACAACCTATAACTATATTGGAATATATGCTGGAGAAAATAAGCTACCAAGTCGGCCTAATTACCTATAGTATGGTCGGCCCAATAGCTAGAAAAGTCACATATATATATATATATATATGATTGTTCTGCGACCCATTTGTAGCACAACAATTACGAATTAGTCTGTGGTTGGATAACGTTTAAGAGAGAAAATCTAAGAATAGAATTGAATGCGGATTTATATGAAGGAAGAATGGACTGAAGGATATAGTTTATGGAAGTAGCTAAAGAATATAAATTGTGGAAGTGACTGAAGGATATAGATTGTTGAAGGTACAAGTTTCGAAAAGGTACAATAATGTATAGGATTGGTGCAGTAAATTTGCGGAAGGTGCAGGAAGGATATAACAAGGATATATCTGGTTTTTATAGCATCTAAGGAAAGAATTTGTAAAAGAAAAAGACAGTGATCTCAAGGTGATATAAAGTGAGGAAGGTAAATCAGAGATTTACCTTCCTAACTACATTTCAAGATATTCAGTTACAAGTGAAAATAGTTCTATTTCTACATTTGACTAAGTACTTTGATGATTGACTTGATGGAAGATTAACTAAGTTAAACAAGAGAATGCATAAGCAAGATCACAAGTAGTTATCAAGAAGATAATTTTTGTATTAATCTCAAGCCCTACAAATTCTCAACATGGTATCAGAGCTAAGGTGTTGAACATAAGGGATGCTTGTCAAAAAAGTCACTCAAAGAAGCAAGGATCAAAGTTTGGATTGAAAAGACAAACCAGTTTGCAAGGAAGACTATCCAACTAGTTTATATGAAAATATTAACTCATTAATCCTTGGTATCAAAATATTTTCACTCAAAACATTGCTTGAAGAGAATCACAACTTTTGAATATAGTCATTTTAGTCAAGAGTTCAAGAACAACAACTTTGAAGAAAATAAACTCTTGACTTCATCAACATAAAGGGAGTTGCAAGCAAGACCACTCAAGTAAGTATTCATGACCTTATCTATCAAGATGACTTTTTGTAAATAAAGCAACAAGTTGGTTGGATCATCAAATGTCAGTGCATGGAAGAAGAGAACAGACTTGAATTTAATTGAAGACGAAGTGATGGACTATATTGAAGGATCCACTATTCAACCTCCAAAAGATGATACTTCAGCCCATGCCAATTACATGAAGGGAGAAATTAGAGCCCAAAGGATTCTCATATAATCCATCAAAGACTCTCTCATTCCCTATGTATCAAAACTAAATACTAAAAAACAAATATATCAGAAATTGGTGGAGCTATTCTCTGTGAGTACTGCTGGAGAAGCAATCTCTGTGAGACAAGAACTATACAAAATGAAATTATCAAAGGAAGCAGGGATTGTCCCATACTTTATGAGGATTTCTGAAATAAGAGATCAACTACAGGAACTAGGAGAAGTGATGTCTGACACTGAGATGACAACAATGGTGTTGAATTCTCTACCAAAGGAATGGGGAAGCTTCACTTCTAGTCTATATGGGAAGAAAGAAGCCACTCCATTCCATGATTTGTGTTCTCTATGTAAAATAGTGGAAACAAGACTTAAGGCCAAAGCTAATACAGGATCAATTGAAGAGAATCATGCCTTTGCAGCCTCATACAGGAAGAAAGGAATATTTAGAAAATTTGGCCCTAAAAATAAAAGAAAAAATATGGACAGTGTGTGATGCTTTGGATGTGATGAACTTGGACATTATAAAAGAGATTGTCCTAAATCTGGATATGTCAAAAGGAAAAAGGAAGAAGCCCATGTCACGTATGAAAGAGAAGAACCTGACACTAAAAGATCTAAGAAGGAGGAAGCAAGAGATCTCTATTATGATTGAGATCATCTTTCTCCTTAAGTGATCCCTGATTGTTTGTAAAAATTATATGATAGCAATGTACATTAAGAAGCATCTCGAAAGAAGCATGGAAGAAGCTCTCAGTGTAACAGCTTCTGGAAAACCTCCCTACTTAAGTACAGCGGTCATCAGATCAAGGGTCATCATGGGTACAAAGCTTTGAGATGTGATGACATATTGATGAAGCAGATCAAAGGAATGAAGCTCTTCATTCAAGAGAAACCCCTACAGGATGACTTAAGGAAAAACAGGTATGAGGTATGCAGACTTATATGCTAACATTGAATGCTATGAATTCATGTCATATGGTTGCAAGTAATGAACTTCTGTATTTAGAAGTATGATCTATAAAAGAGTATCTCTCAATGCACAGACAAATGAAATCAATATAATATGTCATCATGGTATATGAGGTGGCTGTTGAAAGTTCCTAGGAATGGAAAATGTGCAGAAAGGAAGATATCATGAAATGAAACCATGTCTTGAGGAAGGTACCATTCAGAGGCCAAGTAGATGTGACTAAGAGATCTCCTGGGAAGATATGTAGACTCTAACGAAAGTCTGGAAACCCTTAGAAAAGACATATCATTAGGAGATGTGTCAATCTGTGTGAAGGATACCAATGTCTACAGGAAGATGTCATGGTGAAATATCATCACTAAGGTAACTTTAGTTCTAAAAGTTAATATGAATATGTTTATCTAGATGAATCTATGCAGGGCTGCTAATCATGAGAAAGGATGTATGATCCTTGAAAATGATTCGAAGGAAAGTAGCATGGCATAACAATGGACCAGATAAAGGAAGTCTGATAAATCACTCTCTGATAACTGACATGACTTAGGATGAAAGAGATGGATGTTCTATGCCCTATGAAGCTAAAATTTGGAGATTCCTTAATATCGAAATCCATGACATCGAGAACAAGAATTCTTCACGAGCAATTGGGTGTCTCACCATTGCAGCGAGAGGTCCCTAGTTAAGAGGGAGCCTGATGGTAAGTTTATTACTTGGAAGAAGCTTGGTAATTCCTAAGGATGAGCTTAGGTACATTCTTTGTATAAGAATGAGTACATTCCCTTGTGGAATAGGTCCTCCCTGGTTGAGAGGGAGATATAGACACATTATTATGGTCTTGGGAAGACATAATGGAGGATTGGGTAATCATTTGGCATTCGATACTCTTTGAGAATGTGGTAGGGCATTCAAGATAAGAGTAGTCGGGGACTGATATTATTTGAGGGCTAGCTGCCCAAGATAAGAATAGTCCGAGAAGGTCATACTTTGGGAACACCCAAGTGGAGTATGTACCTTGGAGAGACAATGACAAAGGTGTCTATAAGTCATGTGCCTCACCAGCATTGAAGCCCATTGTCTCATTGAAGAGATGGGGATGTTAGTCAAGGCCTTGCACTAGTACAATGTTGGCTCATATGATGCTATATAGATGTGATTACCAATCCGATTTTTATTTTGAGGTTCTTTAAGTTTGAAAGTGATCATGTAACTATATTAATACCTCCCTAGTTAAGAGGGAGTGTTGTGAAATGTAACTAGGTCGGTCTTCATGTTGACTATGTAATTATGAAAAGGAGACAAAGATAATAAAATGTATTTTGTTGTACTTGATTCATGGGTTTCATGAGCAAGATTCTATTATGTAGATATACTTCTTCTTGATGTCTATTAGGTTCTTGTCTTCTAGGTATAAATAGAATTAAGTGTCAATATCATGAAGGATCCAGTTCAAATGAATATGCTCCAAGACCGTGTAAAGAAGCTCTCAAACAACCCTCCTGAAGTATTGGAAGACAAGCTCCTAAAATAGCGAAAACAACCTACAACTATATTGGAATCTATCCTGGAGAAAATAAGCTACCAAGTCGGCCTAATTACCTATAGTATGGTTGGCCCAATAGCTGGAAAAGTCATATATATATATATATATATATATATATATATATATATATATATATACAGAAATTGTGGATTAGTTTGGTTGGATAACGTTTAAGAGAGAAGATCTAAGGAGAGGAGATCAAAGGACAGAATTGAATGCGGATTTATCTGAAGGAAGAAGGGACTGAAGGATATAGTTTACGGAAGTAGCTAAAGGATATAAATTGCGAAAGTGACTGAAGGATTGCGGAAGTGATTGAAGGATATAGATTGCTTAAGGTATAGGTTGTGAAAAGGTGCAATAAGGGACAGGATTGGTGCAGTAAAATTTTGGAAGGTGAAAGAACGATATAATAAGGATATCTCTGGTTTTTATATCATCTAAGGAAAGAATATGTAAAAGACAAAGACAGTGATCTCAATGTGATAGAAAGTGAGGAAGGTAAATTCCTAACTACATTTCAATATATTCAGTTACAAGTGAAAATAATTATGTTTCTACATTTGGCTAAGTACTTTGATAATTGACTTGATGAAAGATCAACTAAGTTAAAGAAGAGAATACATAAGCAAGCTCACAAGTAGTTATCAAGAAGAGAATTTTTGTATTAATCTCAAGCCCTACAAATTCTCAACAGGAACTAGGTTCGCTTCCATTTGAGGGTTTGTCTCTCTCGATCATCCTCATTTTGTTATGAAACCAGCTCCAAAAATATAAGAAAAGTGAGAGCAACGCCTTATAAATCAGCCACTTCGAGGTGGAAACCTCCTTTACATTACATAAATGAACAATTCTTGGATGATTCAAATGACAAAACCTCATTTCTATAAATAAGAGTCCATGGGGTCACAATATAATCGTAGCTGACCTAACAATAATCCTAGCCGACCTAACAATAATAATATAAGGGTCTACAATAGCAATAGTTGGGTTTTATGGGGCACAATAATAACAATATGGGGACTACAGGGGTACAAAAATAACACTAAAGGGGTTACACTACAACAATAAGGGACTACACTAGTAATATAGCGACCTAAAATTCTCTCTCCTTCAAAAAAAATTTGTCATCAACGCTTGAGTAGCTCTGGATTCTTTTTTATAAAATTCTCATCCTACCATGTTGAATCTTCAATGGGTAAGTTCTTCCACTTGATGAGATACTCTGAAATTGATCAATTTCGTAGCTGTTGAGTTCTTGTTTTCGTGACTGCTTCAGGTTCCAATATAATGTCTCCTTTCTCATCAAGTTATGGCAATATTGTTTGAACTGGAAGTTTTTCACCTATAACCTTCTTTAAGCATGAAACATGGAAAATAGGGTTCACTCGAGAAGAAGTAGGAAGCTCCAATTTGTATGCCATAATACCAATATTTTGCAACACCTTGCAAGAACCATAGTACTTTGGCGATAATTTATTATCCTTCTTAGCTTGCTTAAGGGACATTTTTTTATATGGTTGTAGCCATAAAAATACCCAGTCTCCTACATCAAAACTTCTCTCGTTGCTTGATATGCTTGTTGTTTCATTCGATTTTGTGCCAAATTTAGGTTATCTTTTAAAAGTTGGAGAAATTGTTGTTGATGCTCGATGTGATATTCCACTGGTTGAACCTTAGAATTTTCTCTTAAAGATGATGTGATGGATGGTGGATGATATCCATAAAGTTCCATAAATGGGGTCATTTTCGCTGCAGTATGGAAGGAAGTTTTATACCACCATTCAGCTAAAGGTAACCACTTGACCCATTGTGTTTGTTTATCAGATACAAAACAACGAAGATATCCTTCCAAACATTTGTTCACTATCTTACTTTTCCCATCATATTGAGGATGATAAGATGAGCTATGGGATAGTTGAGTACCCAAACAAGAAAATAATTTCATCCAAAAATTTCTAGTAAAAATGGGATCTTTGTCGCTTACAATAATATTTGGGTTTCCATGTAGCTTTTGAATTGTTTCCATAAATGCAGTATCAACTTTACTTGCTTTAAATGGATTAGATAATGCACAAAAGTGTAAATACTTGGTAAGTCTATCAACTACCACCATGATGACACTCTTTCCTTCGGACTTAGGTAAACCTGTGATAAAATCCATTGAAACCTCCTCCCAACATTGACTTGGAATGGGTTAAGGTTGCAGAAGACTCGGGGTCTTAATTGTCTTAACTTTATTTTGCTGGAAAACCAAACATTCTGCCACAAAATTTTGAATATTAGATTTAAGGCCACCCAAAAAAATTTCTTTCTTCACCCGATGGTAAGATTTTAAAAATCTCGAGTGTCCTCCAACGGGAGAGGTGTGCAATTCCAAAAGAATATTTTTTTTTAGTTGGGAATTATTACAAATATATGTGATCTTTGTACCATAAGGAACAAATTTTCCAACTAAATGTATGAGATGTATTGGGATCTTGTTGCAACTTTTGAATGAGTGTCCACACTTCTTCGTCAATCTTCCATTCCTCCCTTGCTTCGATTATCCAATCTAGTTGGATAATAGAAATGGCACAAAGCAATTCTTCCACCTCCTCATCCTTTCTTGAGAGTGCATCTGCAACAACATTTGGCTTCCCTTTTTTTTAGATGATTTCAAAGTCATAACCCAACATTTGTGCGACCCATTTTTTTTTTCTCTTCTGAAGATAGTCTTTATTCCAAAAATTATTTAAGACTATCATGATAATTTTTTACCTTGAAGTGCCTTCCCATTAGGTAAGGTCATCATTTCTTTAGTGCATGTCTCATTGCCAACATTTCCTTCTCATAAATAGGTTTCTATAAATTCTTTCCATTGATTAGACGACTTTCAAAAGCAATGGGTCTTCCTTCTTCCATTAAAACATCACCAATTCCATTTCCTAAGGTATCACATTCCACAAGAAAGGTTTTGTGAAGTCTGGCATAGCTAAGACCGGTGCTAGGCACATTGCCTCTTTAATATGTTCAAAGGCCTTAGTTGCTTCAGGAGTCCACGAAAATGCATATTTATTCAATAATGGTGTTATAGGTGCTTCTATTCTCCCATAATTCTTAACAAACTTGCGATAATACCCTGTTAACACGAGAAATCCTCGCAACTTCCTTATGGTTGTGGGGACTTTCCATTCCTTAATGGCTTTAATTTTGTTAGGGTCTACCTTAACACCCTACTGAGATACAATATGACCCAGATATTCCACCTCTTGTACTCCAAAGAAAAAATTGGAGGTTTTTGCATATAGTTGTTTCTCCTCCAATAGTTTCAGCACCCTGTCAACATGTTGAACATGATCCTTCCAAGACCTATTGAAGATTAGTATATCATAAAAAATTACTAACACAAATTTTCTAAGGAAGGGTTTAAAAATGGAATTCATCAACCCTTGAAATGTAGAAGGTGCATTGGTAAGGCCAAAAGGAGTGACCAAATATTCATAATGACCATCATGAGTTCGAAATGTTGTTTTCGGAATATCTTCAGTCTTCATTCTAATTTGATGATATCCTGAATGAAGATCCAACTTGGTAAAATAAATTGCTCCATGTAATTCATCCAATAATTCATCAATCACATGAATGCGAAATTTATATTTAATAGTGAGCTTATTGAGCTCCTAATAATCCTAACACATGCACCATGATCCATCCTTCTTGTGCACCAATACTACTAGAGCAGAGAAAGAACTTTGACTAGGTTGAATTATACCAGCCTATAACATTTCTGCAATCATACGTTCAATTTCGCTCTTTTGAACATAAGGATATCTATAAGGCCTGATATTCAGATGAACACTTCCTGGACTCAAATGAATAGCATGATCATAATCACAAATAGGTGGGATTCCTTTGGTAGTTTCAAACAACTTGAAATTATTGTCCAAGACTTTTTGGAGATTTGGAGAAATAGATTATTTTGATGTTGGAACTTCTAGTGAGCATAATTGTGCAATTACGCCTCGTTGTTATTTCTTCAGAAGCTTTGTCCTGACATTAGAGCTTATTATATTTCTCGGCTTCCCTGCGATACCCTGTAATTCAACTTCCTTTCCTTATGAAAAACATTTCAAGAAAAGTTCTTGAAAATTAAAATCTATCGTCCCCAAATATTGTAACCATTGTACTCCTAGTACAACATCAACACCTCCCATTGGAATGGAAAGCATTGGAATATTCAATACATATTCCCCCATGGTTAGCTTGATATTATGGCATTTTCCAGAGCAATTTAAAGTCCCTGCATTTGCAACCATCACTTGACACTCTAGTTCTTGGTATAGGAAGCAATTCAATTCCTTGGCTAGCTTACAATGAATAAAATTATGGGTACTACCTGAATCAATCCACACTTACCTTTTGATTTTTGATATGTCCTTCTATATTGAGAGTTTGAGCAGTGGTAATTCCTGCCAATGCATTACAGGATATGGTTGGACTCATTTCTTCTTTCTCTAGGGTTGGTTCCTAGTGTATATCCTCTTCTTTTGAAGTTTCTTGTTCATTTTCTTCCTCCTCTTCACAATCTCTGAAAAATAATTTCTTCTCAACACACTTATGACCTTTAGTGTATTTGTATCACAACTGTATCGAATCCCTTTTTCTCTTTTTTCTTCCAATTTTTGTGGTGTCAACAATGTAGGTTGTGTAATTCAAGGAGTAGCAACACTTCCATATTTATAGATGTGAGTGGTAGGCTTCCTTGTCGCCATAAATTTACTTTAATTTTTTCTTGCCAACCTGAATGCCTTATCCAATGAATCAGGTTCCCAAAGGCGAACCTCATGTTGGATGTTATCCTGTAAATGCCCTATGAATACATTAATTTGGTGTTCCTCTGGAATATCAGTTACCCTTATATTCAATTTTTGGAAGTCCTCAATGTGCTCCACCATTTAACCCTTTTGTTTGAGATTTATCAGTTGGTTAAAGAAGGTGTTTCTCCTTGTATCTTCATAATGTGCTACCATTTCCTCTGTAAAAATTGACCAAGTGACAATTTTTTTACGATAACAAAGTCATCAATACCATAAAAATATATTTTGTTCTAAATGTAAAGTTGCAATGCATAACTTTTGTGTGTTTTGCACATTATGGTGATCAAAATATTGCTACACATGTAGTATCCATGTTACGGGATCCTTGCCATCAAACTTCCTCATATCCATATTTGGAATATGGTGGGTCTTCAACCAAACATTAGATTTTATGAAATCGCGATTAACATTTATTTTTTTCTCATCATGAGTTTCTTGTACTACCTTTTCACCATTAGGAATCATTTCTTGTATCAACTTTTTCAAACCTTCCATGTCTACTTTATATCATTCTTCATGTGTTCCATGTTAGCTTCCATGCCATCCATCTTAGATTCCACACCTTTCTTCAAATCTTCCATCTTAGCTTCCATGCCTTTCTTCAAAACTTCCATTTCATTTTTTGTTGCTTTTTGCGAGAG
Source organism: Pinus albicaulis (assembly GCA_034641835.2). Lineage (NCBI taxonomy): Eukaryota > Viridiplantae > Streptophyta > Pinopsida > Pinales > Pinaceae > Pinus > Pinus albicaulis. The sequence goes on from CM076572.1 coordinate 446,547,564, forward strand.
CGAAATTTGGTGCACTTGGTCCTGTAATTTTGATATATCATGTTGCATTTTTTCCTCTTCATGAGTCTTAGTAGATCCTTCTAAGGGCTTAATGGGTGTTGAATTATTTTTACGGGGGAATTTTAGAACCCAATACTGATATCTATGCTTCAATATGCCCTTGGAATCACTTCAAACTAATTTTTCAAACAAGACTTATGCAATTTTAAAACAAAATACACACTTTTTTCTTTCGTTTGAGGAGCTCGATATTGAAATTGGTGTATCTTTGTCCTTTTTTATCCCAAATATTTGATATTAGGTAGTATATTATCCCTCTAAATATGCTTTCCAATTCCATAGGTCTGACCTGATTTGGATTCTTCAAGTCAAAGTTATGCCCAATATCCCACAATGACCTAATTATGGATTGGTTCAGTAGTTTTAACTTGTATGGCATGCCACGTGTCACTTTTTCCTCCTTCGGCTCTAAAATTGATATACAGGAAACTACAGTTTGTTTACTTTCGGCCACTTTTTACAAAATTCCAATCTGATGCTCAGAGAGAGAGTTATGACGATTTTCGCAAGGTAACCTCTTTGAGATGAAATTAAAAAGCCTGAAAAAACCCTAACTTCCACATATCATATCTCCGAAAATATTGCAAACCAAAATCTAAAATTTTTACTTGAATTTCCTCAAGATTTCTTCGCAAATGGGTTTTTATTAGCTTTAGAACCTTCGTATAAAAAATGTTATAGCGAAAATTCCACGATGACCTATTTGAAGTAGTGAAACCCTAGAATCCAAAGCTCTAATACCAAATGTTATGAAACCAGCTCCAAAAATAGAAGAAAAGATATATCAACACCTTAGAAATCAGCCATTTCGAGGGAGAAACCTCCTTTACATTACATAAATGAAATATTCTTGAATGATTCAAATGATTAAACCTCCTTTCTATATATAGGGTTCCATGGGGTCACAATATAATCCTAGATGACCTAACAATAATAATCTAAGGGCCCACAATAGAAATAGTGGGGTTTTATGCGGCACAATAATAACAAAATGGGGACTATAGGGGTACCACAATAACAATAAGGGGGATACACTACAACAATAAGAGACTACACTAGTAATATAGGGACCTAACACATTTCCTCTTCAGTGAATCTATCCAACAGTTCATAGAAGCTAGGAATTTTTTCATTGTTGAGAATGGTGGTGGAGAATACATCCCATGCTCTTGAAATGCCTCCAAGTGCAATGAGGGTGAGCTCCATGTCATAAATAACTTCTCCAATAGATAGTAGATCATTCTTCATTTGTGTTATTCTCATGAAGTAGGATTGGATATACTCCCCTTTATCCATCTTGATGTCCTTCAACTTGTTTTTAAGAAAGAGGATTTGATTTGCATTTTTTACTTAGAATATCCCAATCAGCTTATCATACATCTACTTATATGTTCCAAAATCATAAATATAGGCAACCAAATTATTTTAAATGGAGTTTGTTAGCACTCTGTAATTTCCCAAGGCTATGAAGGAAACCTAGAGGTAACCACACAACCACTTTGGAAGCTGAGAATCTATCCCTTCCATTTTCAGATAGGGATATCTCTTTATAATTTAATTTTGTTTGACTGGAGGTATTAGCCTATTTATTAAGTTCAGGTTTGGTTTTTTTTTATTGTTGGGTTGAAACTAAGAAGATAAGCCATTGGGAAAATGGATTCACAGGTTTGGATTGATCAAATACAGCTTTTACAAGCTAAACTTACACATCAGGGTAGGAAAATTCACTAAATCCTTTAAGATATGTGGCGTGGATGAGAGGAAAAGATTTATAAATCCAACTAAAGACATAGAATTTAAGAATTCTCATTTTAATCTTCAATAGAAAACGTAAAAATTATTATCTAGAGATAGAGTGTATATTTAAACAAATGAGGTTATTTATCTTCTTAGAATAATTCAAATTTTAGAAAAATATATGATAACAAAGAGAAAACAAATTGACAAAGAGAGATGCATTTCACGAATAAAAATCATACAAGAAATATGTAATGATTGCACTGTATTACTGAAAAACTGATCAATGGTGGCTTTGTGAGCTGCTTTACAATACAAGTCATTTTCTTCAAATAAGTCTCAACATGTTACAAGTCTTACTATAACATATTTATAGGTTTTCTGCTAAACTAATATCAGATTCCAAAAAGGAACTGATTTACAAAATATTCTATAACAATTTTTGGAAAAATCTAAAGAAAATTATTTACAAATAATATCTACCAAAAACATGTAGATATTTCCAAAACATAACTAAGCAATAGGAAGTCCATACTATTTCTGATATTTTTTTCAGACTTTAAAGTGAATTACTGCTTTCTGTGGCTATTTCTGGAAAAAATCTGCATAATAAACTAAGGATAAAATAATATGTCTAATTATCTGCTGGAAACTTTGAACTGCCTGCAAGTATTGTGCATTGAAATCTGGAATTGGTTCACTGAGTGCTGGAAATCTGTTGTTTGGTCTTTAATCTGATGATGTTTTGTTGCTAGGTGTCTTCATGCCTTCGAAATCTAGCAAGAGGTTGAAATTGTCTTCACAAAATCTGCTTACTCTCCTCTCCAATATTATTTCTCAGCCATCTGCCCCTTTGAGTTCTATTTTAGTTGTTTTTGTCTTTCATCATCCTTTGAATACTTCATTTTATCAAAAAAATATTTGGAAAAAATCATATATTTTAAATAAAATTTCCAAATATTTTGATTAAACCCTTAAATGAATTTCATGGTTTAGAATTTCAACATATTCATTTAAATGATTTGATAAACCATCTTTTTTTCCAAATTCATGGCTTGTTTTCTCTTCCCATGGATTTACAAAACCATGTCACTGTTTTGAGAAATACATGGCTTTACAAAACCATGTTGGTAAAGTATTTTCACTTTATCTTTTTACTTTCACCTGCAACATCATTTTACACCTGTAAATTTATTTCACCATGGAGTTGTAAATTTATTTCACCTTGGCTTCTTTTACCTTAGTTTCCCATTGTAAAATGCATTTACATGAATCTCATTTTTTCTAGTTGTACATTAGTTTCATAAACATATGATTGCAAAAATCTCCCTTTATTTTCTCTTGTAAATTCATTTTCTTGCAATGGTGAATTCAACTTGATAAATGTATTTCACTTGTAAAATCATTTTATAATATATCATCCAAGCTTGTGAAGAACCCAAGCTCTAACTCCAGAAAATTTTAAATGTAATAGGGAAAATGGTTTTCCAAGGGAGGTAGGTAGTAGGTGGTTTAGGAGGGTCCTTCGGAGTGAAACAGAAGAGGAGATGACGGCTGTAAAAAGCAATAAGAATTAAAACAAATTTTTGGACCCCCTTTTGGTTAAATGTCATAGGGGCTGGAGGGGTCTGTAATATATTTACAACCCTTGGATTTAATCTGCTCATATCTTGAGGCATGGGAAAATAGTGGAGTTTAATATTTTAGTTTGGGGTGGGCCATAGGCTTTGACTTTTGGATTTATGATTGATGTATGATAAATAAATGTGGTTCTTATGCTTTAGAGTTTGGATTTTTTATTATTTTTGAATTAATTTTGATAACTCAAATAAATAATTTCTCACTTCAATTTACTCTTTCTTTTGATCTGGATGTTGGTTTGAAGCACCAAATATACCATTGGAAAGCTACTCCTGAGCACTTTTCCTGATCTAAACCAAACTTTATATGCAACAAATATCCCAAACAATCATAATTTGTCTTGGCCACTAGTCTTTAAGAACTAAATGGTTCCTTGGAAAAAAAAAAAATTAGGCTATGACACCTAGTGATTCATAGGTTGAACTTTACCAACCGATTTCCAAAATAGATAACTGAACAAAAAGATTAATTATATTATAGGACCCTAATAGTGGCTCCAATGGCGATGGCATCCTCCCAGTGAGGTGACAAAGAACACCATAGACTAGCAGCCTAATCCATTGGGCTAATCCCAAGCCTGGAACATGCTCTGTCATGAAACCTCTGCAACTGAAACCCACTGGTAATCTATTCCAATCCTCAAACTGAATTAAATTCTTTCTCTAAACTGAAATCTAAACTGTATAATGAAAACTGAAAATAATGCTCAAAGAGTGGAGCTTATTCATCACACCCACTCACTCTAATAATCAATATCAATTGTTGAATTAAGTAACATAAAAGTGCCAATTCATCCAATCAAGAAAGTGGTTGCTCGATTGCCCCCTACTCACATTGTCTTTAAAGAAAAATAAAAACTCAAACTTCCATCTGGATCAAATACATGTATTGATGAACCAAGGAAATTATACCTTCACCGATGACTGCAATAAACTGACCAAAGGATCAAGGAAAACATGCACTATAATATCTTCAAGATGATTTAACTTAAGGAAAGCAAACCTCATTCCAAACTTCTAGTTTTTCTATGTGTTGAAATTGATCCCCTTCGAATAGAATGGTAGTAAACTCTTTTTCACTCTCATCATCCACAATGCGAAGATGTGTTGTATACTCTTGAACATATTGAGATGAAACAACTACCTGACATGTTTGAGGAAAAATTGAAATTGGCTCCTCATGTATTTCGATGGAAATGTCGTTTTGATATTCAAAAGAACCAAGAAAAATTGTTTCTTGTTCTATTTATCAGGGTGATCATTATAAAACGTGTGATCATTTTCAAATGAAAAAGAAATAGTCAGTTTATAATCCTTTCCATTTACAATAGGAAATCACTCTGAATGTTCTTGAATCCTATCAAATATAACAACAATATCATGTGCAATAGGGTTGTCTAAAATGAACCCTTTATTCAATTCAGCAGTAATTTCATCTTGATCTTCAAAAGAATCTGAGATAACCTATTCTCTTTTAATGATTGAATCAGAAAATGAATGAAAAGTAGAAAGAGTTAATTGACTACCCTCATCACTAACTTGGTCACACACAAGATGGCAAGATAGATGCAAAATTTCATCAAATTCAGGTGAAGGAACATGACTTCCAATAGCATGATGTTTTATTTCATCAAAAACCAAGAAAGAAACTAATGTCTGGGAATTTTCATGATTGTTATGGAAGCTAGCTTCTACTTTTTTTTCATGATGCTGAAATTGATTTTCATCCAAAGCTTCTAGTATCTCTCCATCCATGAACTCATCATCTTCATAGTAACCTTCCAAATATTGAATAAAAAATTTAAAAATGATGACAACAGTTTTGAACCAGTAATAAATATGGATAATATTCTTTGTATTCCTCATAAAAATAGTCTAAAAAAAATTTAAACAACATATACTAGCAACAGGCAAATTTTCATACCAAGATCTTGCATTTTCTTCCAAATTTTCCATAAACATCTTCATCATGCAGTCTTCAGGAAAAAAAATTGTAACCTATGTACATGCATGTGAAACTTGACTAAGTGAAGAGCAGCATCCTCTTTTTCCTTATCCTTGAATTTTGGTAAACAAGTTTTCCAATCTATGCAAGGCATTCAATTCGAAAATCCTAGAAAATAATCTCAATTCATGGCTGCATACCTTCTAGATTGAGAACTCATCTTGATTTTTGGATTATGTTGCTAATGGAGTCTTTGGATCAACTTGAAACTATTTGGAGTCGTCAGGTGAATGATTCAGCCTTCATATGTTTTACTGTTGTCCACCATCAACAACCAGATCTAAAACATGATACTCTTTCCTGAGGAAGATTAAAAATTTCGCTCCCCAATGAGGTCACCAAAATGGTATCACTTCATAATTTCCTAAGGTTGTGAAGGAAACGCAGAGTTAACCACAAAACCACTTTGGAAACTGGGAATCTAGCCCTTCCAGTTTCAAATAAGGGTCTCTCTTTATAATTTAGCTTTGTTTGACTTAAGGTATTAGTCTAGCTATTAAGTTTGGGTTTTGGTTTTTTATGTTGTTGGGTTGAAACTGGGAAGATAAGCCATTGGTAAAATGGAGTCATAGGTTTGGATTGATCAAATACAACTTTTACAGGCTAAACTTACAAGATAGGGTAGAAAATTCATTGGATCCTTTAATATATGTGGTGTGGATGAGAGGAAAAGATTTAGAAATGCAACTAAAAACAGAGCATTTAAGAATTCTGATTTAATCTTCAGTAGAAAACATAAAAAATATTCTTAAGCTAAAGACAGAGTGTATATTTAAACAAATTATGTTCTTTATCTTATTAGAATAATTCATATTTTAGAGAATCATGTGATAACATAGAGAAAACAAATTGGCAAAGAGAGATGCACTTCACCAATTAAAAAAAATGACAGAGGAATCCTGTAATGATTGCTCTGTATTACTAAAAATCTGATCAATGGTGGCTCTGTAAGCTGTTTTACAATACAAGTCCTTTTCTTCAAACAAGTCCCAACATGTTATAAGTCTTATTACAACATATTTATATATTTTTTGCTGAACTAATATCAGATTCCAAAAAGGAACTGATTTACAAAATATTCTCTAACAATTTCTGGAAAAATATGAATAGAAATTATTACAAATAATATCTACCAAAAAGTTATAGATGTTTCCAAAATATAACTAAGTAATAGGAAGTCCATATTAGTTATAATCTTTTGTTCAGACTTTAAAGTGAATTGTTGTTGATTGTGCCTATTTCTGAAAAAAAATATAATAAACTAAAGATAAAATAATGTCTAATTTATATGTTGGAAACTTTGAACTACCTGCAAGTATTGTGCATTGAAATCTGGAATTGGTTCACTGACTGTTGAAAATATGTTGTTTGATCTTTAGTCTGATGATGGTTTGCTGCTAGGTGTATTCATGCCTTTGAAATCTAGAAAGAGGTTGAAATTGTCTTCACAAAATCTGCTTACTGTCCTCTCAAATATGCTTGTGCTGCCATGTGCCCCTTTGAGTTATATTTTGTCATTTTTGCCTTTCATCATCCTTTGAATAATTCATTTTGTCACAAAATATTTGGAAAAAATAATATATTTTAAATAAAATTTCCAAATATTTTGATTAAACTCTTAAATGAATTTCATGATTTAGAATTATTCGTTTAAATGATTTGATAAACCATCTTGCTTTCCAAATCCATGACTTATTTTCTCTTCCCGTGGATTTACAAAACCATGTGTTGTTTTGTAAATCCATGGCTTTACAAAACCATGTGTTTTTTTCCTGGTTGGTAAAGTATTTTCACTTTACCCTTTTTTTTTGTAAGTTTTTCACTTTACCCTTTTACTTTCACCTACAACATCATTTTACACCTGTAAATTTATTTCACCATGGAGTTTTATATTTATTTCACCTGTACCTATAAATTCATTTCACCATGCAGTTGTATATTTATTTCACCTTAGCCTCTTTTACCTCAGTCTCCCATAGTAAATGAATTTGCATGAATCTCATTTTTTCTTAGCTTTACATTAGTTTAATAAATATATGATTGCAAAAGTCTCCCTTTATTTTCTCTTGTAAATTCATTTTCTTGCACGGGTAAATTTATTTTACGTACACATGTAAAGCTTGTGAAGAAAAGCGCTAACTCTAGAAAAAATCGATTAATCCTTTATGTGCAGATGTAAAGCTTGTGAATAACCCAAGCACTAACTCCACAAAAATTAGATTAATCCTTTCTATTAATCAAAGGAAACCATTATCCTTCCCGCCAATTATTATAAGATTTAAATGTAATAGGGAAAATGTAATATATTTACAACCCTTGGATCTAATTTGCCCATATCTCTAGGCATGGGAAAATAGTGGAGTTTAATATTTTAGTGAGAGGTGGGCCATAGGCTTTTAATTTTGGATTTATGACTGACGTATGATAAGTAAATGTGGTTCTTATGCTTTAGATTTTGGATATTTATTATTTTTTAATTAATTTTGATAACTCAAATAGATAATTTCTCACTTACACATTTTTTCTCTGTTTTCTGGTGTAGACTTTGATTTGCTCTTTATTTTGATCTGGATGTCAATTTGAAGCATCAGATAAACCATTAGAAAGTTGCTCCTGATCACTTTTCCATGAAAACACCCTCAACCTTATCTGAACCAAACTTTATATGCAAAAAATCTCCCAAACAATCAATTTTTTCTTGGCCACTAGTATTTAAGAACTAAATGGTTCCTTAGACAAACAAACTTTTAGGCTATGACACCTAGTGATTCATAGGCTAAAATTTACCAACTGCTTTCCAAAATAGATAATTGAACAAATAGATTACCTATATATAGGACCCTAACTGGGTCTATGATAATTATCTTAGCTTTTACCTCACATTTCTTATACTTGGTATTTTCAGTAACATGTGCATTTGAAGGAGGCTCCACCACTTTTCCCTACATGTAGGTCATTGTGTCATATTCCTCTAAAGTGAAATCCAAAGTCATCTTCCATGCATGATAGTCAGATTTATCCTTGATTTTATCCTCATATTTGAAGTAAGATGTAGTAGCCATTTAGGCAAGTCCAATCTTGTCTAACAGATCTCCCTTAGTGATTTATTTTCTCTCTCTTGCTTGGGCTTTGTCTTCACCTGGGTTTTAATACCATGTTAATTTTAGTTAAAAATGGTATGTTCTATGCTTAGCAAAATTACTTCAATTTTTCTTTAGTCCAATGAAAATTTAGACTTCCAATTGCAATCACATTGACAATAATTGTAGATAGAACATAAAATAAAATGCAGAAGACACGATAAGACAAGAGGACACCATACTTGTCAGATGTTAAGGAAAAAAAGCTCCAATGTGGGGATAACCCTTTGATCAAATATTATTATTATTATATCAAATGTTCAGCAGAGAGAGCAAGTACAAAAAGTCAAATTTGACTTTCCAAATCAAAGTCAAAACAACCTTTTCAAATATATAGTCAACTGTAGTTAAATTCATCCCTAACCATAAATTTAACGATGGTCAAATCAGTAGCAAAATATCTCCATTGAAGATCGGTCAAAGGAAGTCAAATTCAACCTTTAACAACAGTCAAAGTCATCCCAAAAAAATCCTTCAAAGTCTAGTCAAATTCGGTCAAAAGAGAGAAATTTTGATGTAATTTTATGCGGTCAAAATTGCAGTCAATGTTGGTCAAAGTGCCCATATTTTCTCGATTTCTATGCCCAGCAAATCGGCCTTCCAAATTGAACTTCTGACCCAAAAATCATATTCAAACTTGTTCAATTCACCCCTTGTCAATGCTAGTTAAACCTACAACGGAATTATAGAATTTTGGCCTACAATTCATCCTATTTGCCACACCTGTGACAAAAAATAGGTGTGCAACAGTTATACGACCCAACCAGATGAGGAGAGAGAATAATGTATGAGTGATGATGATTCCAAATGAGGTGAGAGGACACTTGTATTTATACAAGTCGTCAAGGATGAAGTGTCACATCCATTGGGCTTTATGATCCTACATGATGATGAGGTCAACCTTGACATTTTGCACATGTGTGGGCATAAAATTGAAAAACATATTTATTCTTGTCCAAATTTGATGATCTTTAGGTCGATTTTGGTCCTCTAAAAAATATAAATTTAATGCGATAATCATTTCCATCAAATGAGTTTTCCAATAGTGGAATTTGGCCCTAGTTTCAAATTTTAACAATAGGTGTGTGCTTCGGCACTTATTATTTTTAATGGGTGGAAGAGGGATCCCGAATTATTAAGATTAGAGGAGGTTGCCCCTTAAAATAATTGTTTATAGACCTTTGATATTAGTTTTCTGCCAATTTATTCTCCCCTTATCCTTTATCTACTCGATTAGATCGGAAATAAAAACATTATTTACTTACAATATCAAGTTGAGGAATGAGGGTCCTAAAATAGATATGGGCTTTACAGTTCGATCAAAAGCTTTCTGCTCGAGTGGATCATACTTTCCATTCATACATCATTGACTTTAAATATATGTAAACCCAAGCTAGAGAAGAGGTAAGAGATTAGTTAAGCATTATTCGTCATCACAACTGCCCCTTTTCAAGTTTTCCACATTTCCCTTTGAGTCGAATGAGAGTATCTTTCATTCAAAGTCTTACTGAAAAAAAATGAAAAAGAAAATACATGAAAAAAAAACAAAACAAAACCAAAAAATGAATCAAATGGAGGAAAAACATAAAACAACACGCAGAATATACAATAAGAAAACAAAAAAATGCAAAGACTCGATGGGGAGCAGGGTAGAGGGTAGATGCAATGCAAGAGAAACTAAATGAAACTAAGCCTACTCCTAACCTAATATGCTATAAGGTCAGCACTAAGTGTAATGACATTTCCAATGAAGCTACCGTAATTGGTCCTGACCTACAAACACAAAGATAAGAGAAATTACAACTAATATATAATAATGTGCAATAGAACAAATGAGAACTTTAATATCATTCACAAAATATATGTCTTTCTTAAAGGAAGAAAGATGAATCATACAAACTTACTTTACCCAACCTACCACCTCACCTTTTTTATAAGAATAAAGATCATACAAACCTCTAAAACTCCTTGTGAAAGAATATGTGTTTGTGTCATTCTCCTTAGAAAACGTTAAGAAAGATAAAAGTTTGTTATTAGCATAAGAGCTTGCTAGGTAATATACTTCTAAATGATGATAGATTGGATCATGAAATTCAAAATGTTCCTCTTGGAGATCTTGAACCGCTTGAAAATATAATCTCTCAATTACTAGCATGGAATCAGGATGAGAATCTTGTTGGGGAAAATAAATCTGATAATACTCAGAAATATTGTCAAGATAGTGAGGGCCTAACATAACCATTAGCGTAGGCTGAAGTGCCTCAACTGGTTTACAGCTATATAAATATTGAGATGATAAACCATAAATATCAATTGGTGTAAAACAACCATCATTAGGTACACTAGTGGGAAAATGATCAATTGAATGACAATTGTTACAACATGAATGATGATCAAATGCACTGGTTAAGGCATAATATTCTTGATTAGGAGAAAACAAAGATAGATCAGTTTGAAAAGCTTTATAAATGCTTTGAATACTAGAATCATCTTCCTCGCATACTGAATGTAACAAACCATCTACTCATGACTGGTTACAAACTGTACTAGCATCATAATCATTGAAATAATTGTAAAGGATTGCTGGTATAACAAATGTGTGACACCAGTCTATATATAATGGGTAAAAAGGAGGAACTTGATTCACCAAATAATTGAAGAATTAATTAATACTCAAGAGGAAACCTAGTTCCATGAAGAAAATGATGAGCATTAGAATATTCACAAGAATGATCAGGAGTTGAATACTTTTAAAAGAATGTGACAGGTATGAATCTGACGGCTAAAGATAATTTATAGCATGATCAACTTCACAGTTTCACTCATTTATGAAAGGTATACATTCCAAACTTGAGTTTGATATAAGATATTTGCATCAAGATGAAATAGTAACTGAAACATAATCTTCAATCCAACTGGAAACGAGATCTTGAAATTTGAAAGAGCCATATTCAAAATAACAAACATCTTTCAAGAATGGATTTACATCTAGTAGAATCATGCAAAGAAAAAGAATTTGTGATAATATCCAAATTTGATTTTGTTCAAGGGCTTTACCAAAGTCGCAATAACCTGACATAACCATCAATAGAAGTCGAAGTGCCTCGACTTCCTAACAAGTCCTAGAACTTTCAAAGATTATATAATTGCTACAACCAACAATTTTAACCAAATTACTACTATCCAAATGGCAACCATCTATGTCATTTATTTGATCAAAATTTACATTTTCGATAAGAAGATTACCCAAGTCAAAATATTATTCTAATTGCACATATAAATATGGATAAATCAGACAAATATCACTAGTAACCTGGATAGAAGAATTTTCTTCATGCAAAATTAGAAATGATAAGGAACAGAAAGGATACTTGATAAGTTGTTTACCTTCTTCTACATCATGTATGACCTCACTATCCTATGTCAATTCAAAATCTAGCTCATTATACGATGAACATAAATAGCATGGAGTATCTTCTTCATAAGTTGATGCATTACAAAAAGTAGAACACGAGGGATAATGAGATGAAGTGAAAGTTTCCATAAGAACATTTTCTTGGACTGAACCAAATTTGAGGTCTAAATCATCCAAAACAAAATCTTCTGGAGAAATCGAAAGATCAAATGGTGAACTTGGGAAACCATCATCACATCCAATAGTGGAATCATAATGAACAGAATGAATGTTGTCCAAGAATCCATGTTGATTAAGCAAATTAAATTTATATGGTTCATCACTGAGATTGCTATATTCGAAATCAATCAAGAATGGGAGAACATTTTCTTGACACAAAGGATTTTGAAAAAGAAAAGAAAGATCGAAAGAATGCTCACTTTCTTGCTCATTTTCCTATGAAGAGTGACTGCCTTACACCTGAACAATACTTGGATTTGGAAGCGAATAATCAAGGGGCAAGGGATCATGAGAAAGAGATGATGGAGGATGACAGGGTTCAAATCCAATTTAATACTAGAGTTATGAGTGTCAATACCATCTTGAGAAATCAAGTGATTAACCTTCACCTTCGGCTCCATGAACCATTCCATTTTTTCCTCCATTGGATCTGAATCGTGGAAAGTGGGAGAAGGTTGAGAATATGGATTAGGAATTTGATTTCTATACTTCCCAACTTCAACATTATCACAAGGAGGCACCAAAATTTGCACTGGAAAAGGAGGAGGAAAAGGAACAAAATGAATAGTAGATTCCTCCATTGAAATTAGAGGTGTCTCATAATTTACAGAAGTTGTGGGAACATAAACATTAGGGGGCTTATATTATCCATGTAAAGATATCTGCACCAAAATTTCAAACTCCTTTTAAGGAAACCCCAATCCAAATTTTCTCCAGGAAACTCATAGCACAAGTGAAGGAATCGATTGGAAAAATACTCAATTCATTCATTAGGATTAATTCTTAGTTGATCAATCATTTTCAAAATTATACTTATCAAAATCTTGATGAAGCTCCTTGAGGAATTGATCAAAATAATGGATGGATGTAGGTGGTAAAGTATGACACCATCAATTAACACGACCTTCAAAAGTGAGGAAGAAAAGCAAACAAGCAATATTTTCATCATGGATTTCATAATATTCACAAATTTTAAGAAAATCGGAAATGTGATCGGCTTTAGATGTTCAATTCTCACCATAAAATTTCAACTGAGACAATTCATAAAGAGGCTCATCGAGGATTAAAAGTTGACCATCGAATTAATTAGAGACACAACTCAGGAGTATGATTTGAGGATTAGCCATTAAATATAAGAGATTCAACACAGACTTAAATGGAAGAACTTGCCATCTATCCCTCCTTCTTATGCTAGAATGTTGATGTTGTTGGATACTTCCAACATACAAGGGGTCTCTCCGATGTGAAGTCCCAAATAGACCTCACATTGTTTGGAGTAGAAGCCTGTTAATTTTGGACAACTTGGTCCAAAATCCATGTTGTGATGCTAAGATGGAGATGCCAATATTTTTATTGGATTCCTCTTTCAGAGAGGTGCAAGATCGATCTAAAGATCATCTTGATCCAGTGAGAAAAACATTAATTTTGAATTTATTCAAAATATGTGCAAGTCGGCCTGAAGGTTTAGTGCCCCAGCAGTTGTGTCACACACCCTCATTGATGGATATATATTGGTCAACGTTGGAGGACATTTTCACTCATCTCATCCTCTCACATTTCTCTCTCCTCATCTGATTGGTTCGATCACCTTGGAGGCTCTTCTCTTCACACGTGGGAAAATTTCAACAGGCAGCAATTTTCTGTTTTCAGCATAGGGTTTCTGTAGCAGCGTTGACTTTGGTCAATGCAAGGTCAAATTGACTTGAAACTCTTCCAAAATTTTGATTTTCTAAATCCTCATTTTTTGGCAATATTCCTGAGGCTAGACGTTGACTTTGACTTGACTGCGTTGACCTAGCTGTTGTTGTTGTTTGCGTTGAATGTTGACTTACAGTCTAGACTTTTGGTTGACTTTTGAGTTGATTGTTTTAGCTGTCCTAGAGGGTTGTGTGACACTTCTGGTTAGCTGACCATATTGAGACTTTGCTGGTTGAAGCATCTTGTTGACCGTTGTAACGCACACACACATATATTTTGGTTTGTCTTATATCGATCTACTGGTATGTTCTATTAGCATTTTACTTTATTGTTTATGTGATTGTTCACTGATATTGGGATAAAAATTAAAGTTGCATCAAGCATGGAACATCTACAAAATTTTACATGGTATCAGAGGTGAAGACAAAGCTCTAGTTTCTAGCAATCACCAAAGAAGAGCATGAGTTCCTCTAACTACAATGGCTTTAATGTTCATGACAAATTAAATGGGAAGGATGACTTCCATGCCTGGAAGATGACATTGGATCTTTTGTTAGAAGACCAAGATGTCATGGACTATGTGCAGGGTAAAATTCAAGAGCCTCCATCCACTGCAACTGTTGCTGCCAAAACAAAGTACAAGAAGGGGGAAATCAAAGCAAAGTTGATGATCAGGGACTCAATTCATAAGAGTCTAGTTGCCTACATCTCTGAGCTGGGTACATCCAAGGAGATGTATGATAAGTTGGTCAACATGTTCAAGGCCAAGAATGTGAATCAAGTCCTATTCTTCAAGAACCAATTGAAGAATCTGAAGAAAGGTAGGGATGAGTCTATTCAATCATATTTTCTGAAGTTGACTGAAATCAAGAATAATATGTTGGCTATTGGGGAGACAATAGTTGATTGAGAGATGGTTGTCACCGCACTTGGAGCTCTCTCATCCGAATGGCATGTATTCAACACTACCATTCTCAATAAAAATGTGATACATGATTTTGACGAAGTACTATCGAGATGCGTACAAGAAGAGACAAGGATGAAGAAATATGAAAATGAAGGAAATGTTGCCTTCACTGCTCATTCTAAGAAGAAGAACTTTGGTGGTCCAAGGAAAAAAGGAAGAGCAGGGGCCCAAGGAAAGAAGGGCAAGTGTTACACTTGTCATAAGCCAGGTCACTATGCTAGAGAATTCCCTTTCAAGAAGGATTCTCCCGATGATGATGACAACAACAATCGAAGGAATGGCAATCAAAGGAACAACAGGTTTAAGGGGAATTTGAAGGCTCTCTTCAGCGGAAATGGTCAACCTTTCAAAAGGTCAATAAATTCTAGGTATGAGGAATCAAATGTTGTTGATAAAAGAAATGAATTCATTCTTGTATTTTCCCTCTCTGTTGCATCTCCACCCAACACTATGGATGTCTGGTTGATATTTAGTGGTGCCTCAAGGCACATTACTAGGTTCAAGGAAGAACTTTGTGATATGGTTGAGAAGGATACTAATCTAGAAATTATCCTTGGAGATAATGCCACTTATCCTATGAAAGGGACAGGGACTGTGACCCTCCACTTGTCTCAAGGTCAAGTCCTCTGCTTGCAGGATGTACTCTCTGTACCTGATTTGAAGAAGAACCTTGTTTCTATTTTGACCATGGAAGACAAAGCTTTCAATGTGGCATTCATTGATGGGAAAGTGCATATCTGGAGGAATAATTTCAAGGAAGCTATCACGATTGGGTTTAGAGTTGATACACTCTACCAAGTTGGAGGAAGTCCGAGAGCGATGACGTGCGATACTATCCGACAGACTGAACTATGGCACCGGAGGTTTGGACACCTTCACTACAAGGCCCTTCTCGAAGCAAGGAAGGTGGTGACTGGGATGCCCAAGTTCTCAAATAATCATGAAGGTGTATGTTAGGGTTGTTCCGAACGAAAGCATACAAGGGGATCTTTCTCCTCAAGTGTCACAAAGACATCTGACATCTTGCGATTGATAGATTCTGATCTATCTGGTATACTGCCCATGACATCCTTGGGAGGATGTTATTATTACATGACGTTCATAGATGACTTCTATCACAAAACCTAGATATACTTCTTCAAGAAGAGGGATGAGGTTTTTATCTGGTTCTGTACCTTCAAAGCCTTGGTGGAAAATATGACAGGGAAGAATATCAAGATATTGAAGACCGATAATGGCACTGAATATGAGACGAACGAGTTCAATAAATTTGCAGAGAAGCTAGCATCAAGAGGGAGACCACGACTTTCTATACTCCTGAATAGAATGGCATTGTTGAACGAAGAACAAGACCACTGTGGAAGTTTCTTGTGTTGTGCTATGTGACCAAGGTCTACCGAAGTTTCTGTGGGGAGAAGTTGCGAACACTGTTGTGTACATACAAAACCGATGCATGTATTCCACTCTGGACTCCAAAACTCCTGAAGAGGTTTTCACTAATAAGAAACCTGACGTCTCACATTTCAAAGTTTTTGGATGTCTTGTTTATTTTCATCTGCCGAAGGAGAAGAGGAGCAAGTTGGTTGCTTATGGGAAGAAGGGAATGTTTGTGGGCTGCAGCGAAACTTCAAAGGCCTATAGATTCTATGTGCCTGGTCAAAGGGAAGTGGAGATATGCCACGATATCACCTTTGATGAAGATGCTTCCCTAAGGAAAGTATTCAATCTTCCAATATCTGAGGAAGATCATGAAGAAAGGCCTGGAAATCAAGAAGAACTGAAGGATGAGACGATGCCCGATGCTGAAGGACTGATGGACCCGATTGATCCACCTCCTTCGATAAGGAAGAGACCATCATGGCTCAGGGACACTCTCAAGGATGTTGAATGTCATATAGCCCCAAGGGGGACATTCCGTGAAAGCAAAAAGCCGAATAAATATCAAGGGTATCTAGCAACCATGAGTACTATTGTACAATCTAAGCCTGGATCTTTTGAGGAAGCCATAAAGCATCAAGTCTGGAAGGATGCTATGCACAAGAGTATGAGTCCATAATGAAGAATGATGTCTGGGATGTGGTTCCAAGACCAGAAGACAAATCAGTTGTCACCTCGAAATGGCTCTACAATATCAAGCATGGATCTGACGGAAGCGCTGAAAAGTTCAAGGCAAGATTTGTTGCACGTGGCTTCTCTTAAAAGGAAGGCATAGACTATGATTATATATTTGCACCTGTGGCCTGATATACCACCGTCCAATCTATCATAGCCCTTGTTTCTATGCAAGGATGGAGTCTTCATCAGATGGATGTGAAGACTGCATTTCTGCATGGTGCGATAAAGAAAGAGGTGTATATGGAGAAACCTCTAGGGTTCGAAGTCCAGGATTGGGACACCCATGTCTGCAGGTTGAAGAAAGCCCTCTATGGGTTGAAACAAGCACCCAGAGCTTGGTACAAGAGGATTGATAGCTACCTGATGAAGCTGGGCTTCACTCGTAGTAATGTTGATCCAAACCTTTACTTCAAGGTTGATAGAGAAAAGCCTCTCATTCTGGTGTTGTATGTGGACGACCTCTTCCTGACAGGTGTTGACCCTCTCATTCATCAGTGCAAGAGGGAGATCGTTGTTGAGTTCGAGATGAAGGACCTAGGACTGATGCATTACTTCCTAGGCCTGGTGGTCTGGTAGAGACATGGCAAGATTTTCCTTTCTCAAGGAAAATACATTGTGAAGCTTCTGGAAAGATTTGGAATGGTGGACTGTAAGTTCGTGTCAACACCGATGGAGCTCAACTTTAAGAAGTTGAGTGGCAGTGCTGCTGGGCTCGTGTTAGCAAATCTTACCGAGTATCGTCAACTTGTAGGGGCCCTGATCTTCTTAGTGAACACCCGTCCGGACGTATGTTTTGCAGTGAACACTTTGAGTCAATATACGGTTGAACCTCATCGCACTCACTGGGTTGGTGCCAAGAATCTGTTGAGTTATATTCAAGGCACGATAAACCATGGGCTAAGATACACTTCCAAGAGCATGACACTCCATGGATATACTGATGTCGATTGGGCTAGCAGTGTGGTGGATCATAAGAGCACATCGGGATGTTGCTACACACTTGGTTCTGCTTCGATATCATGGATGAGCAGGAAGCAGAAGTCGGTGGCTTTGAGCACCGCGGAGGCCGAATACATTGTAGGGAGTATGGCCTTTTGTAAATAATTTTGGATGCGAAAGCTCTTCAGTGAGCTGTTCAGACATGTGCTAGATACCACTGTGATACTCTGTAATAACCAGAGTGGGATTCAGTTGTCCGAGAATCTCGTGTTCCACAATCGATCCAAGCATATTGATATCAGGTACCACTTTATCCAAGATATGGTATAGCGAGGTGCCATAAGGCTCGATCGTATAGGAACTGATGAACAGGTCACAGATATTCTCACAAAGCCCCCGGGGAAGGTCAAGTTCCTAACCTTCTGTGAGAATTTTGGTATCGTGGAACGACCCTATGCTGAGGGTCCTGTTGGACTATGAGCTCTGGGAGATCTAGGGGGCTTTGGGGATAGCTTCTCAGAGCTATAAGAAACCACAGGGCTAGGCTTGCCGAACCTGTGATGATTGAGTTGGTTCACCTCTCATGATCTGTGCCCCGTATGCATCCTACCCATTGAGTTCAAGGCTCATGAAAAGTACCTCTCATTTGGCCAGTGAGGTGGGAAAAGCTAGAGACTAGTAGCAAAGACTGATGGACGCATCATAGATTTTCGTACTCTCTATCTAGGATGGCACGGTCCAACCACTTGATCTGGGATCTAGTATAGTGAGATTTTGGACCTCCAACTGACTTCGGGTCAGGTAAACCAACTTTGGGTTGGTATGAGACTCTTTGTGAGTCCTACAGAGGTTTCGGACCTTTGGGCTGAATCTGTCAGTCGGGAATGATGTCTTTGTGATTGACCCACTACTGTTTTGAAATAAAGAAACCAGAAAAGCAAGTTATGACAGGATGACGCACGATGTTTGGATTGCACAGGTGGATGGAGTTCTCTCTAGTTGAGAGGGAGTGTTAATTTTGGAAAACTAGGTCCAAACTCCATGTTGTGATGCTCAGATGAAGATGCCAATATTTTTATTGGATTCCTCTTTCGAATAGGTGCAAGATCGATCTAAAGATCATCTTGATCCGATGAGCAGAACATTTATTTTGAATTTATTCAAAATATGTGCAAGTCGGCCTGAAGGTTTAGTGCCCCAGCAGTTGTGTCACACACCCTCACTGATGGATATATATTGGTCAATGTTGGAGGGCATTTTCACTCATCTCATCCTCTCACATTTCTCTCTCCTCATCTAATTGGTTCGATCACCTTGGAGGCTCTTCTCTTCACACGTGGGAAAATTTCAGCAAGCAGCAATTTTCTATTTTCGGCCTTGGGTTTCTGCAACAATGTTGACCTTGGTCAACGCAAGGCCAAATTGACCTAAAACTCTCCCAAACTTTCAATTTTATGAATCCGCATTATTTGGAACTATTCCCGAGGCTAAACATTGACTTTGACTTGGCTGCGGTGACCTGGTTGCTGCAGTGGTTTGCGTTGATCATTGACTGACAACGTTGACTTTTAAGTTGATTGTTTTAGTTGTCCTAGAGATTTGTGTGACACTTCTAGTTGGCTGACCATATTGAGACTTTTCTGGTTGAAGCATCTTGCTGACCGCCGTAACGCACACACACTTATATATTTTGGCTTTTCTTTTGTCAATCTATTGGTATGTTCTATCAGCATTTTACTTTATTGTTTATGTGATTGCTGACTGATATTGGGATAAAAAGTAAAGTTACATCAAGCATAGAACATCTACAAAAATTTACAAAGCCCCGTCTATATTATTTCCCAGCCACCATAAAACAAATTTTTGTCTTGGTTTCAAGGGATAACATAATAGATTATATACATAAACCTTGAAAAAGCAAGAAAGTTCACATTGTGAAACACCGATTGCAATGTGTAAGAGGATACCTTCATGAGGGGAGAGACAAAAAGTGAGCCTTTAGAAGGAAGTAATATTACTAACCTAAGAGAGACACACGAGCAAAGAAATATTTGTTAGTTATCTAACGAAATAGTTCACATAGACAAAAAAATCATTAAACCACATACAACACACCTTCAATCAGATAAGCACCAAGGCCACTGAGATAGTTCAATTTCCTTAGTACATTTGAACGAAACATATATAAAAAACATCCAAAGAATAGTCCCAAGACATTCACAATACATGCATGACAATGTGTTCGCTCATCGAGCTTTATTTATAAGGTGAAAGATCCAAGTACACAGTTACAATAGTGAGACACTAGTTCCAATAGTGGAGCATTAAGTCACTTCTTGTTTCTCCAAATAATAGTTTTCTCTCCTATGCCAAGTAGAGATTACAAGACTAGCTCTCCACAGCTTAAGCCTCCAAAATACCCTTTCATGAGTTATGAGGTTTATTTTATAATAAGAGGAATGACTTTTCATATCCTCATGACTCTTGGATTACCCTCATGACACTTGGACTTCTAGTGTGTCCTTTGGACTTCTAAACACTTATTGAACTTCTAAATCACTTTTGGACGTCTATACACTATTTGTCCATATATGACTATGCGACTCTTCATGTTCCACATATGACTCTTAGACTTGCACACATTACATTTTTTCCTTTTCATTGAAAATACACCATTACACTCCACAAGATGATGTGGCATTACACATGGACATACATTGACCACTATAATGACACTTGTACAAGTTACAAATTAACAATGATGACATGAACTTCATGATGATGGGGAAATGCCAAGTTGTCTTCCTTGCTGCTTCATCTTTAATTCTTGATGATATATCTTATCTATGCTTCATCTTCATGAAAGATCTACATTGTTCTTATCTTCACCCTCCAAAGGGTCTTGGAATCCTATGAGTCATCATGCAATGTCTTCTTTCTCTTTCGGTCCACGATCTGCTTCATGTCTCCATGATAGCTCTCTTTTGTTCTTCTTCTTCGCGGGTGTTTCTTTATGCTTTCTCCTTGCTATCTTCTCTTGAGAATCACCTTGTCATGCCGAGATAGCACTCTTCCTAATGAAAATAATTCATGGAGTAAAAATCAATTTAAAACATCTATCCTAGCTCATGGAATGATCTACTCATGATATGCCTAAGGTTTAAAAGAAGAAGGATTGATTAGGAGGGTATTTTTAAACTCGTCAAGGTTCATAAGAGGCCTTCAAGGTGCACTCATGCGCTCAAAGAGACAAAGAGGGTGCAAGGGCACACTCCAAAGCGACGAAGGAGTGATGTTTTGGGCCTTCAAGCCTTCAACGTGTGTGCATGTGCTCAAGGACAAGGAGGGTGCACTGGCTCATGTCGAAGGGACAAAGGGAAAACATTCAAGCCTTCGAGGTGCACTCATGCGCTTAAAGAGGGCACATTTCTTTGTGTCAAAGGATTTCACTAAAGCTTCATGCTTCGTGACTGCGCCATGCGCTCAAAGGGAAGGATGAAGCTTCGTGGTTTGTGATTTCACCATGATCTCTATGGCTTCATGCATCTTGGTAGCACCATGCGCTCTAAGAGGGCGTAGTTATTCGTGTCGAAGGGTTGTGCTCAAGCTTCAGGCATTTTTACTGCACCATGCGCTCAAACGGAAGGATGAATCTTTGTGCTTTGTGATTGCGTCACGTGCTCTAAGGCTTCGTGCTCTTTGAGTGCGTCATGCACTCTAAGAGGGTGCATTTCTTTGTGTCGAAGCAGTGTGCTCATAATCCCAAAATGTTCTTGTGGTTTTGAAGTGCGCTCAAGCTCTCAGAGTGTGAATTTTAAGGCAAGGATGCCCTTGTTTGTCTAGAATGCGCTTTTTAGAGGAGATAAGATCATTGATCTTCTAAAGTGTGTTTTTTCACCGAGTGCTAGAAGTGCACTTTGTTGTTTCGAAGTGTGCTTCATTGTTTAGAATTGTGCTTCGTTGTTTTAAAGTGTTCTTTGTAGTTTGGAATTGTGCTCAGGCTTGGAATGGCGTAGTTCTCTCCAACAATGATTACTTGTTTATCTGGAATGCGCTTTTCATTGAGGGAGGCAGCACAAGACTAGGTGACTTATCCTTAGGAAGTAGTAATGGACTATGAGGAAGGAGACCTTAGAAAAGACTTAGTGCACATGTATCGGAGGAAATATGGGTCACTGACGCTCATGGATAAGTTGCGCTCATTACATAGTAAGAAGGATAATGCATCTACAACTTGCGTTGAATATAGGACTAAGAAAGGGCTTCAAAATGGCTAAGTGTGAAACCAATAGAGTAAAAGAGAGAAATGCATCCAATAACAAATCAAGCATGGATCAAACACATAAATGCCATTGATGTAAGCCAAGGGAATGCACAAGACTCATCAACAACAATCACACCTTAAAATTATAGCAAAGCGACACTTGCAAAAGTTAAATAAATTGAAGGCAACACATGCCAAAAAGAAGATAACATGAGTATGAAACTTGTTAAGGAAAAGAAATCAAAATTGAAATTCGTGAAAATGAAAGCAACACTTGCAAACACAAAGGCATGCAAAAGCGACAATTGAGAACACTCAGAAAAATAGAAGTACAATCGCAACCAAGGTGGGGAATACTATAAAAAAAAGGCGCACAAACTGTCAATATGATTTGAAAATCGCACAAGCACTGTCTTAATGGACAGTGATATGCATGTTCAAGCTTGCATAAAGGAAGTGTTCTCATGAACTCATCGAAGACAGAGCATGTGTGTGCAAGTGACTTGATAGTTAAAACTAGGAAGAACACTTAAAAGTATTACGAAACATCAAACGGTCATGGAGAGGCCATAAGAAGAAGACCATAAGATTCTCAGTAGGCTCCAAAATTCAAGTGTAGGAAAAATTTTGGAGGCTTTTGAACACAGCGACAACACTTGGCGACACACTGGTAGAACTACAACCTCTCTATTTAGATTTAATTCTCTAAGCGCAAGGTCTCCGACTTTCAGGAAGTATTGATTCATCTTGCAGATTGCCTTGGCTTCCCTACTTAACCCGATTAGAGATAGTCCCCTCCATTTCCATAATCGGTTAAACATAAATCATGGCTTTCCAAATCACAATTTTTCCAATATAAGAAAGGGTAATATGTGCGAAGATTTTAAGATGTTCAGATAGTGAGTTTCATCTCTGGTGTTGCTCCATTGCCAGTAGACCTAGACAGTACCCCAAAGGAGTCACTACAAGAGCACAAGCGTTGCTTCGCTTCCAGGGAGCATGGATAGTACCTTAGCGAAGTCACTTTCTTCACCTCCCAGTGCAAATATCCTTTCTTTTCTTTCACCTTTTATTTATTTATTTAATAAGACTATGCTTCGGCACTTATTATTTTCAATAGGCAGAAGAGGGGTCTCGACTTATTGAGATCAGAGGAGGTTTCCCCTTCAGAGAAGTATTTACAGACCTCTGATATTGGTTTTATCACCAATTTATTTTCACCTTATCCTTTCTCTACTCGATTGGATCAACAATAAAGACATTATTTACTTACAATCCCAAGTTGAGGAATGAGAGTCCTAGAATAGATACGGGATTTATAGTTTGATCACATGTTTTCCACTCGAGTGGATCGTATTTTCAATTTAGACATCATTGACTTTAAAGATATGTAAACCCAAGCTAGAGAAGAGCTAACATATTAGCCAAGCATTGTTCGTCATCACAACTTCCCCTTTTCAAGTTTTTCACATCGTCTTTTGAGCCAAACGAGAGCATTTTTAATGCAAAGTATTATTGAACAAAACGACAAAACAAAATACATAGAAAAACATTAAAACAAAACCAAAAAGTAAATCAAATGGATGCAGAACATAAAACAACATGCGGAATATACAATAATAAAAAAAACAAATGCAAAGACTCGATTGCGAGTAGGGTAGAGGGTGGATGCAATGTAAGGTAAACTAAATGCAACTAAGCCTACTCCTAACCTAATAAGCTTGAAGTTCAGCACTAAGTGTAATTATATTTCCAATGAAGTTATCGTAATTGGCCTCGACTTGCAAACACAAATATAAGAGCAATTACAACCGATATATAATAATTTGCAATCGAAAAAATGATAACTTTGATATCTTGCACAAAAAATAGGTCTCTCTTAAAGGAAGAAAGATGTGTCATATCACCTGACTTTATCCAACCTGCACCTTACCTTTTTTATAAGAACAAATATCATAGAAAACTCTACAACTCCTTGTGAAAGCATGTGCATCTATGTCATTCTCCTTAGCAAACGTCAAGAAAGATAAAAAAAATTATTAGTGTAAGGGCTTGCTAGCTAAAATGCTTCTACCTGATGACAGATTTGATCATGAAATTCAAAATATTCCTCTCGTAGATCTTGAAACCCTTGAAAATATAATTTCTCAATTAATGGCATGGAATCAGGATGACAATATTGCGAGGAAAAATAAATTTGATCATATTCAGAATGCTTGTCAATATAGTGAGGGTCTGACATAACCATCAGTGGAGGCTGAAGTGCCTCAACTGCTTGACAAGTATCTAAATATTGAGATGATAAACCATAAATATCAATTGGTGTAAAACAACCATCATTAGATACACTAGTAGGAAAATCATCAATTGAATGACAATGGTTAGAACAAGAACCATGATGAGATGGACTGACTAAGGCATAAGATTCTCAGTTAGGAAAAAACAAAGATAGATAAGTTTGAATAGCTTTAAAAATGCTTTGAATACTATAATCATCTTCCTCATATACTAGATGTAAAAAAACCATTTACTCGAGAATGGTTACAAACTGTACTAGCATCATAATCATTGAAAGAATTGAAAAGGAATGCTAGTATAAAAAATGTTTGACACTAGTCTAGATATAATGGGTCAAAAAGAAGATTTTGATTCACCAAATAATCAAAGAATTCATTAAAACTCAAGAGGAGACTTGGTGCAATGAAGAAAATGATGAGCATTAGAATATTCACAAGGATCAGGAGATGGTTACCTTCAAAATAATGTGACATGTATAAATTTGTTGGCTAAGGATAATATTCAGCATCATCAACTTCACAACTTCACTCATTTATGAAATGTATACATTCCAAACTTGAGTTTGATATAAAAAATTTGCATGGAGATGAACTAACTGAAACATAATCTTCAATCCAACCGGAAACGAGATCTTGAAAGTTGAAAGAGTTATATTCAAAATAAAAAACATCTTTCAAGAAGGGATTTACATCCAATGAAACATGCAAAGGAAATAATTCTGCGAAAATATCCAAATCTGATTTAGTTTGGGGGCCTTACCACACTCGCCAGAACCTGACATAACCATCAAAGGAAGTTGAAGTGTCTCGACTTCCTAAAAAGTCCTAGAACTTTCAAATATTATAGAATTGCATTTTGAGAAATGAATCAAATCATGCATGGTGTGTTATAGCTACCACCAACCATTTCAACCAAATTACTACTATCCAAAAGGCATCCATATACGTCACTGATTTGATCAAAATTTACATTTTCGATAAGCAGATTACCCAAGTCAAAATATTCTTCTAATTGCAAATCTAAAGATGGATAAATCAGACAAATCTCACGATTAACCTGGATAAAATAAGTTTCTCCATGAAAAATTGGAAATGATAAGGAACATGATGCTTGATAAGTTGGTTACCTTCTTCATCATCATGTATGACCACACTATCTTGTGTCAATTCGGAATCCGACTCATTAGATGATGAACATAAAGAGAATGGAGTATCTTCTTCATGAGTTGATGCATTACAAAAAATCGAACACAAGGGATAATGAGGTGAAGTGGAAGATTCCATAAGAAGATTTTCTTAGACCGAACCATAATTGAGTTTTAAATCTTCCAAAAAAAAATCTTCATGAGACACAAGAATCATCACATACAATATTGGAATCAGAATCAATCGAATGAAGGTTTTCCAAGACTCGAGACTAATTAAGAATATTAACTTTATATGGTTCATCACCGAGGTTGCTAGATTCAAAATTAACCAAGGATGGGAGAACATTGTCTTCACATGAAGGATTTTGAAAAAGAGAAGGAAGATCTAAATAATCCTCACTTTCATGCTCCTCTACCTATGAAGAGTGATTGCCTTGCACCTGATCAATACTTGTATTTGGAAGAGACTAATCAAGGGGAAAGGGATCAAGAGAAACAGATGATAGAGGATGACAAGAATTCAAATCATATTTAATTGTAGAGTTGTGAGTGTCAATACCATCTTGAGAAATCAAGTGATTAACCTTCACCTTGGGCTCCATGAACCATTCCAAGGTTTCCTCTAGTGGATTTGCATCATGGAAAGTGGGAGAAGGTTGACAAGATGGATTAGGAGTTTGATTTATAGATATCCCAACTTCAACATTATCACAAGGAGGCACCCAAATTGGTACTGGAAAGGGAGGACAAGGAACAAAAGGAATAGTAGATTCCTCCTCTATATAGGTATCTCACAATTTACAGAAGTCAGGGAACATAAACATCAGGGGGTTTAGATTTGTCGTGTAAAGAGATCTGAACCAAAATTTCAAACTTCCTTTAAGGAAACCCCAATCCAAATTTTCTCCAGGAAACTCATAGCATAAGTGAAGGAATCGATTGGATAAATTCGTAATTGATTCATTAGGATTCATTCTTAGTTGATCAATCATTTTCAAAACATCTCGATAATCATGCCTATCAAAAGATTGATGAAGCTCCTTGAAGAATTGATCAAAAGAATGGATGGACGTAGGTGGTAAACTATGACACCATCAATTAACATGGGCTTCAAGAGTGAGGAAGAAAAACACACAGGCAATATTTTCATCATCAATTTCTTAATACTCACAAAATTTAAGAAACTAGGAAATGTGCTCGACTATGGATGTTCCATCCTCACCATAAAATATCAATTGAAACAAGTCATAAAAAGGCTCATCAGGGATTAAAAGTTGACCATCATATTAATTAGAGAAACACCTAGGGAGTATGATTTGAGGACTAGCCACTAAAGATAAGAGATTCAACACAGACTCAAAGGGCACAACTTGTCATCTGGCCCTCCTTCTAGCACCAGGATGTTAATGGTTTTGGATAACGCCAACATACAGGGGGTCTTCCCGATGTGAAGTCCCAACTAGACCTCACACTGTTTGGAGTAGGAGCCCCATCCAGAGTATCGGCCCGATAACCATAACACAAAGGTTCGTCTTGGTTTCAACGGATAACATAAAAGATTATATACATAACCTTTCAATAAGCAAGTAAGTTGGCATTGTGAAACACCGATTGCAATGTGTAAAAGGAGGCCTTCACAAGGGGAGAGACAAAAAGTGAGCCTCTAGAATGAAGTAATAGTACTAACCTAAGAGAGAGACACGAGCAAAGAAACATTTGTTAGTTATCTAGAGAAATAGTTCAGATAGACACAATGATCACACCTTCAACAAAATAAGCACCAAGGCCACTGAAATAGTTCAATTTCCTTAGTGCAAATGAATGAAACATATAGAACAAACATCCAAAGAATAGTCCTAAGACATTCACAATACATGCATGAAAATGTGTTGCCTCTTCAAGCTTCAATTATAAGGTGAAATATTCAAGGACACAGCTACAATAATGAGACACTAGTTCCAATAGTGGAACATTAAGTCACTTCTTGGTTCTCCAAAGAATAATTTTCTCTCTTATGCCAAGTAAAGAAGCCAATATTAGCTCTCCAAAGCTTAAGCTTCAAAAAGCCCCTTGCTTGAGTTATGAGGTTGCTTTTATAACAAAAGGAATGAAATTTCATATCCTCATGACTCTTGGACTTCTAGTTTGTCCTTTGGACTTCTAAGGAATTCTTGAACTTCTAAATGAATTTTGTACTTATATATAATCTTTGTCCATATATGACTATGTGACTCTTCATGTTCCACATATGAATATTGGACTTCCACACATTACATTTTGCACTTTTCTTTGAAAATACATCATTACACTCCACAAGATGATGTAGCATGACACATGGACATACATTGACCACAATGATGACACATGTACAATTTACAAATTAACAATGATGACATGAACTTCATGATGAGGTGGTAATTCCAAATTGTATTCCTTGCTACTTCATCTTGCTTTCTTGATGAGAGATCTTATCTATGCTTCATCATCATAATAGGATTGTGCTTCGGCACTTATTATTTTCAACGGGTGGAAGAGGGTTCCCAACTTATTAATATCAGAGGAAGTTTCCCCTTGAGAGAGGTATTTATAGACCTCTAATATTGGTTTACTCACTAATTGATTTTCCCCTTATCATTTCCCTACTCAATTGGATCTGCAAGAAAAAGCATTATTTACTATCAATACCAAGTTGAGGAATGACAGTCCTAGAATAGATAATGGCTTTACAATTTGATCAAAGGCTTTCCTCTACAATGGATCATTTTTTCCATTCAGACATCATTAACTTTAAATATATGTAAACCCAAGATACATAAGAGGTAACATATTAGCCAAGCATTGTTTGTCATCACAACTGCCCCTTTTCAAGTTTACCACATTGCCTTTTGAGCCGAGTGATAGCATATTTCATGCAAAGTCTTATTGAAAAAAACTACAAAATAAAATACATCAAAAAACAACAAAACTAAACCAAAAAACAAAGAAAATGAAGGAAGAACATATAACAATAAGCGAAATATACAATAAGAAAACAAATAAATGCAAAGACTCGATGGAGAGCAGGGTGGAGGGTGGATGCAATGCAAGGAAAACTAAATGCAGCGAATCCTACTCCTAATCTAATAGGCTAGAAGGTCAGCGCTAATTGTAATGATATTACCAATGAAGCTACCGTAATTGGTCACAACCTGCAAACACAAATATAAGAGAAATCAAAACCAATATATAATAATGTGCAACAGAATAAATTTGAACTTTAATATCTTGCAAAAAAAATAGAAAGTAGTTCTTAAAGGAAGAAAGATGTGTCATACCACCTAAACTTATTCAACCTGTCACTGTACCTATTTGATAAGAACAAATATCATACAAACCTCTACAAATCCTTGTGAAAGCATATGCATTTGTGTCATTCTCCTTAGCAAACGTCAAGAAAGATAAAAGTGTGTTATTAACACAAGGGCTTGCTAGGTAAGATGCTTCTAACTGATGATTGATTGGATCATGAAATTCAAAATATTCCTCTTGGAGATCTTGAAATCGTGGAAAAGATAATTTCTCAATTAATGGCATGGAATCAAGATGAGAATTTTGCGAGCAAAAATAAATTTGATTATATTAAGAAAGCTTGTCAAAATAGTGAAGGTCTGACATAAACATCAACAGAGGTTGAAGTGCCTCAACTACTTATAACAAGTATCTAAACACTGAGATGGTAAACCATAAAATCAATTGGTGTAAAACAATCATCATTAGGTACACTAGTAGGAAAATGATCAATTGAATGACAATTGTTAGAACAGGAACCATGATGAGATGGATTGATTAAGGCATAAGATTCTCGATTAAGAGACGACAAAGATATCTCAATTTGAACAGATATACAAATTCTTTGAATACTAGAATCATCTTCCTCGCATATTGAATGTTGCAAACCATCTGCTCGTGACTGGTTACAAACTATACTAGCATCATAATCATTGAAATAATTGAAAATGAATGTCGCTATAACAAATGTGTGACACCAATCTAGATATAATGGGTCAAAAAGAGGAACTTGATTCAAAAAATAATTGAAGCATTCATTAACACTCAAGAGGAAACCTGGTTTCATGAAGAAAACGATGAGCATTAGAATATTCACAAGAAGGATCAGGAGTTTATTACTTTCAAAATACTGTGACGGGTATGAATCTATCGGTTAAAGATAATCTTTAGCATGATCAACTTCACAACTTCGCTCATTTATGAAAGGTATACATTCCAAACTTGAGTTTGATATACAAGATTTGCATCAAGATGAACTCACTGAAACAAAATCTCCAATCCAACTGGAAACGAGATCTTGAAAGTTCAAATAGCCATATTCAAATAACAAACATCTTTCAAGAAGAAATTAACATCCAGTGAAACCATTCAAAGGAAAGAATTTCGCAAAAATATCCAAATCTGATTTAGTTCGGGGGCCTTACCAAAGTCGCGAGAACCTGACATAACCATCAACAGAAGTTGAAGTGCCTCGACTTCTTGACAAGCCCTAGAAATTTCAAAGATTATAGAATTGCAATTTGATAATTGAATCTGATCATGCATGGTGTGTGGATAGCTACCACCAACAATTTCAACCAGATTACTACTATCCAAATGACAACCATCTATGTCATTGATTTTATTAAAATTTACATTTTCGATACGCAGATTACCAAGTCAAAATAGTCTTCTAATTGCACATCTAAATATAGATAAATCAAACAAATCTCACAAGTAACGTGGATAGAAGAATTTTCTTCATGCAAAATTAGAAATGATAAGGAACAGAAAGGATACTTGATATGTTGTTTACCTTCTTCTTCATCATGTATGACCTCATTATATTGTGTCAATTCAAAATCCGACTCATTAGATGATGAACATAAAGAGCATGGAGTATCTTCTGCAGAAGTTGATGCATTAGAAAACGTAGAACACAAGGGATAATGAGGTGAAGTGGAAGTTTTCATAACATTTTCTTGGAGTGAACCAGATTTGAGATTTAAATCTTCCAAACAAAATTTTCTTGAGAAACCAAAAGATCAAATGTTGCACTTGGGAAACCATCATCACATACAATAATGGAATCAGAATCAACAGAATGAAGGTTGTCCAAGACTCTAGATTGATTAAGAAAATTAACTTTATCTGGCTCATCACAGAGATTGCTAGATTCGAAATCAACTAAGGATGGGAGAACATTATCTTAACACGAATGATTTTGAAAAAGAGAAGAAAGATCGAAAGAATCCTCACTTTCCTACCTATGAAGAGTGATTGCCTTGCACTTGATAAATACTTGGATTTGGAAGAGATTGATCAAGGGGCAAGGGATCATGAGAAAGAGATGATAGAGGATGACAAGAATTCAAATAAGATTTAAGACTAGAGTTATGAGTGTCAATACCATCTTAGGAAATCAAGGAATTAACATTCACCTTGGGCTCCATGAACCATTCCAAGGTTTTCTCCATTGGATTTGAATCATGAAAAGTGGGAGAAGGTTGAGAAGATTGATTAAGAAATTGATTTCTAGATTTTCCAACTTCAACATTATCACAAAGAGGCACCCAAATTGGTATTCGAAAAGGAGGAGGACAAGGAACAAAAGGGATAGTAGATTCGTCCTCTCGAATTATAGGTGTCTCACAATTTACAGAAGTTGTGGGAACATAAATATTAGAGGGTTTAGATTCGCCGTGTAAAGAGATCTGAACCAAAGTTTCAAACTTCCTTTTAAGGAAACTCCAATCCAAATTTTATCCAAGAAAATCATAGCCTAAGTGAAGGAATCAATTGGAAAAATCCTCAATTAATTCATTAGGATTCATTCTTAGTTGATCAATCCTTTTCAAAACATCTTTGTAATCATATCTATCGAAATCTTGATGAATCTCCTTGAGGAATTGATCAAAAGAATGGATGGATGCAGATGTGAAAGCATGACACCATCAATTAACACAACCTTCAATAGCGAGGAAAAAAAGCACACGAGCAATATTTTCATCATTTATTTGATAATATTCACAAAATTTAAGAAAATCGGAAATGTGCTCAACCATGGATGTTCCATCCTCACCATCAAATTTCAATTGAGACAAGTCATAAAGAGGCTCATCGACGATTAAAAGTTGGCAATCGAATGAATTAGAGAAACACCTCAGGAGTATGATTTCAAGATTAGCCATTAAAGATAAGAGATTCAACACATACTCAAAGGGCACAACTTGTCATTCGGCCCTCCTAGCGCCAGAATAATGATGGTGTTGGACACCGCCAACATACAGGGGGTCTCCCCGATGTGAAGTCCCAACTAGACCTCACACTATTTGGAGTAGGAGCCCCATCTAGAGTATCAGCCCGGCCACCATAACACAAAGGTTCATCTTGGTTTCAACAGATAAAATAAGATTTATATACATAAACCCTGAATAATCAAGTAAGTTGACCTTGTGAAACATTGATTGCAATGTGTAAAAGGAAACCTTCACGAGGGGAGAGACAAAAAGCAATCTTTTAGAAGGAAATAATAGTGATAACCTAAGAGAGACACACGAACAAAGAAAGATTTGTTAGTTGTCTAGAAAAATAGTTCACATGGACACAACAATCATTAGACCACATACAACACACCTTCAACAAGATAAGCACCAAAGCCACCAAAATAGCTCAATTTCCTTAGTACAAATGAACGAAACATATATCACAAACATCCAAAGAATAGTCCTAAGACATTCATAATACATGCATGAAAATGTGTTCGCTCATCGGGCATCAATTATAAGGTGAAATATCCAAGTACACAGTTACAATAGTGAGACACTACTTCCAATAGTGAAACATTAAGTCACTTCTTGCTTCTCCAAATAATAGTTTTCTCTCCTATGCCAAGTCGAGAAGCCAAGACTAGCTCTCCAAAAGCCCCTGGCTTGAGTTATGAGGTTGCTTTTATAACAAGAGGAATGACCTTTCATATCATCTTGACTCTTGGATTACCCTCATGACACTTGGACTTCTAGTGTGTCCTTTGGACTTCTAAACAATTCTTGAACTTCTAAATGGCTTTTGGATTTCTATACAATCTTTGTCCATATATGACTATGTGACTCTTCATGTTCCACATATGACTCTTCGACCTCCACACGTTAGATTTTGCCCTTTTCTTTGAAAATACATCATTACACTCCACATGTTGATGTGGCATGACACATGGACATACAATGACTACTATGATGACATGTGTACAAGTTACAACTTGGGAATGATAACATGAACTTCATGATGAGGTGGTAATGCCAAGTTGTCTTCCTTGCTACTTCATCTTGCATTCTTGATCATAGATCTCATCTATGCTTCATCTTCATGAAAGATCTACTTTGTTGCTTATCTTCACCCTCCAAAGGGTATTGGATCAACATTGGAATCCTTTTACTCATGATGCAATGTCTTCTTTCCATTTTAGTCTATGATATGGTTCATGTCTCCGTGATATCTCTCTTTAGTTCTTCTTCGCAGGTGTTTCTTTACGCTTTCTCCTTGCTATATTCTCTTGAGCATCACCTTGTCATGTTGAGATAGTACTCTTGTGAATGAAAATAATTCATGATGAGGAAAAATCGATTTAAAACATCTATCCTAGTTGATGGAATGATCTTCTCATGATAACCCTGTGAGAGGGTTAAAAGAAGAAGACTTGATTAGGAGGGCGTAGTCAAACTCATCAAGGTTCACAAGAGCCTTCAACGTGTGCCTGCGCACTCAAGCAAGAGAGAGAGAGCTCACGAGGTGCAAGGGCGCACTCCGAAGAAACAAAGGAGTGAGGCTTCAGGCCTTCAAGGTGCGCTCATGCACTCAAAGAGACAAAGAAGGCACAAGGGCGCACTCCGAAGAGACAAAGGAGTGAAGTTTCGAGCCTTCAAGCCATCAAGGTGCACTCATGTGCTCAAGGACAAGGAGAGCGCACTAGTGCACGCTGAAGAGATGAAGGGAAAGCATTCAAGCCTTCGAGGTGTGCTCATGCACTCAAAGAGGGAGTAGTTCTTTGTGTCGAAGGATTACACTCAAGCTTCAGGCTTTGTGACTGCGCCATGCGCTCAAACAGAAGTATTTAGCTTTGTGCATTGTGATTGCAGCATGTGCTCTAAGGCTTTGTACTTCACGAGTGTGCAATGCGCTCTAAGGCTTTGTACTTCACGAGTGTGCCATGCGCTCTAAGAGAGCGCAGTTCTTCATGCCGAAGGAGTGTGCTCATAGTCCCAAAGTGCGCTCATGGTTTTGAAGTGTGCTCGAGCTCTCAAAGTGTGCTTTTTAAGGAAAAAAAGTCCTTGTTTGTCCAGAATGCACTTTTTAGAGGAGAGAAGGTCCTTGTTCTTCTAAAATGCACCTTTTCACTGAGCATTTGAAGTGTGCTTCATTGTTTCGAAGTGCACTTCATTGTTTTAAAGTGTGCTTCGTTGTTTTGAAGTGCACTCAAGCTTGGAAGGGCGCAGTTCTCTCCAGTAGTGGCTACGTGTTCATCTGGAATGTGCTTTTCACTGAGGGAGGTAGCACAAGGCTAGGTGACTTATCCTTAGGAAGTACTAATGCACTCTGAGAGGAAGGAGACCTTAGAAGACACTTAATGCACAAGTATGGGAGGAAAAATGGGTCAATGAGGCTCATGGATAAGTTGCACTCATTACATAGTAAGAAGGCTAATGCCTCTACAAGTTGCGTTGAATAGTAGGACAAAGAAAGGGCTTCAAAAGGTCTAAGTGTGAGACCAATAGAGTAAAAGAGAGAAATGCAACTGATCACAACTCAAACATGGATCACACACATGAATGCCATTAATGCAAGCCAAGGGAATGCTCGAGACTCGTGAACAACGACCACACCTTGAAATGATAGCAAAGTGACACTTGCAAAAGTTAATGAAATTGAAGGCAACACATGCCAAAATGAAGATAACATGAGTATGACACTTGTCAAGGAAAAAGCAAGCAAAAGTGACAATCATGAAAGTGAAAGCAACACTTGTGAACATAGAGGCACACAAAAGCTATAGTTGGGAACATTCACAGAAATAGAAGTACAATCGCAACCAAGGTGGGAAAACTTTCAACGAAAATGCACACTAACTGTCAATATGATTTGAACATCGCACAAGTATTGCCTTAATGGACGGTGTTATGCATGTTCAAGCCTCCATAAAGGAAGTGTTCTCATGAACTCATCAAAGATTGAGCATGTGTGTGCAAGTGACTTGACAGCTAAAACTAGGAAGAAGGCTTAAATGTTTTACGAAACATCAAATGAGCATGGAGTGGCCATAAGACGACAGACCACAAGATTCTCAGTAGGCTCCAAAATTCAAGTGTGGGCAATATTGGAGGGTCCTGATCGCATCGACAACATACTTGTACATTCTAACTTCTTTCTCTTTTCTTTTGGAACATGAATGTATGCATGGCATCCAAAGATTCGAAGATGGTCTACACATGGCTTCTTTCCTGAGAATGCTTCCTCTGGTGTCTTATTATCAAGGATTCTATGAGGACTTCTATTTTGTATGTATATTGTTGTCATGGATGCTTCTCCTAATAAGAATTTTGGTAGGTATTGATTAAATATCATAGTTCTTATGCATTCTTCAATGGTAATATTCTTCCTTTCTGCTACTCCATTTTGTTTGGGATTGTAGGGAACTATGAGCTCCCTCTTAATGTCTACTTCTTTGCAATAGGCTATGAGTTCTTTGGAAGTGTATTCACCCCCATTGTCGGATCTAAGAGTGTCTATCTTATTTTCAGTGTGGGTCTCCATTTCAGATCTAAATTCCTTGAACTTTCAAACACTTGATCTTTTTTCATGAGAAGATAGAGCCACGTGTTTCTAAAGTGATCATCAATGAAGGTCATATCGTATTGATGACGTCCAAGAGATTTATCAAACATGGGTCCACGTACATCGGAATGAATGAGGTATGGTATTTCTTTAGCTCTTGTATCACTACTTGTAAAAGGTTTCCTAGTATTCTTTCCCAAGGCACATCCCTTGTAAACTCCTTCATGGTCCTCCCTAATGTTGGGGATGCCCTTCACCATTTAACTTAGAGAGTGAATTATCTTGTAATGAATATGTCCATATCTTCTATGCCAAAGTTCGATGGGAATAATTTCCATGTGAACAAGGGCTTGAGGGGATGGAGTAATAACTCTATATAGTCTTCCTTCACAAATTCCAATATCCCTTACCTTTTCAACACTAGAATTTTTTCCCCAAACCAAAACTTTACCATCTACAACAACAACCCTAACTCCTTTATCTTCTAAATAAGAAATGAAAAGTAAATTATTTTTCAAACCTAGGACATAGAGAACGTTGTTGAATGTAGCTTTCCCCCACTTTCTAGCTTTAATGATGTATATCCAAGGCCTTTGACTGCATAGTTGTTGTTGTCTCCAAGCTCCACTGAATGTGATGACGAACCTTTTGATAGAGTATGAAGTTGTCCACTATCTCATGTCATGTGTCTTGACACTCCACTATCAATAATCCAAGCATTGTCATCATCACGTGTACCTATAAGTGTAGCCAAGAATCCTTCACTTTTGACTCATCTAGTTAGATTGTAGATGATCCTTATACCAAATCTTCTTGCAATTTTCATGAGGTTCAGTCCCATCTTCAAGTAGCTTCCATTGAGAGAGTGATGTTCCTTCCAAGGGAGCTTTCTTTCAAATGATAGCCAATCAAAGTGGTCTTCAAGTAGTCCTTCCTTCACCTTAGCTCTGAAACCATGTTGAGAAATCAATGCTTGTAGTAATTAGGGTTTTGATTCATCTTTCTTGATAATTACTTGTGATGTGTATTGACTTCTTTTTCTTCTTTATTATGTTATCTTTCATCAAGCAATTACCAAATCAAAAATGCATGAAGATCACAAAAACAAGGGACATAAAATGTAGGCACTCAGCTAGGGAAAAACCCCTACGAAGGGGAAAACCCAGTCAAACTCTTCTTCTAGTAGATTCAAATCAAGATGAGACAATCCAAGACTATTTTGACCTAAACAAAGACCTCCTTCGGTCACCAAGCCAACCCTTCCTTCAAGTAGAAAAAATCTGCCAAATCCTCCAAGCATCAGCTCCTTAGAAAC
Source organism: Pinus albicaulis (assembly GCA_034641835.2). NCBI lineage: Eukaryota > Viridiplantae > Streptophyta > Pinopsida > Pinales > Pinaceae > Pinus > Pinus albicaulis. Next base: position 446,584,378 of record CM076572.1, read on the forward strand.
TACTTCAAACCATAATTTCATCCCCCTGACAACAGAAGTCCGGACCTGCAGTTACTACAGAAATTTCAGCCCCTGCAACTTTCCCAGAAACCCTAGAAAATTTGCATATGTGATAGGGAGAGATGCTCCAAACTTCAACTTTGCTTCTTCCCTGAATTAGGTCTCCCTTCTTGCAATTTACTCTTATTTATCGTCTTCTTTCTCTTGTAGATCAAAAATGTTGAGTGTGTGCCACAAATGAGTCGAACTGCCTCTATTTATATTGTTTCCACGGGGTCGAATAGCCTCCAACTGGATCGACTTCTCCAAGTCAAGGCCAACTTGTTGAGGGGTAAAATAGTTGTTTTGACTCAAAAATAAATTTATTTACATGATACAAAAGCCCAAGAAGGGTCTAATAAACGTGACAATGACTCTTTTGACTCAAGACAAAACCTAGAAGCCTTCAATGGAGGCTTTGACCTAGAAAAAAAATAAAAGAGCATGAAACTCATGCTTAAAATTTATTTTTCTTTTTACAATAAAATTTATTTTTCCTTTTCATGACCCAAATACAATTATGAAGACCGGCACTAGTTACATTCTTCAACACATGCAACCTATCAAGGGTTACTTTCCATTCATCAATGGCCCTTGCTTTGACATCAATGAAAAAACTCTCAACAAGTATCACATTATTATAACAAGAATAAATCCACAATTATAATGACCACCTCCTATTTTGTTAAAGACAAAAAGATAAAAAAGATCAAATATAAGTGACCAAGCTTATTAATTTTAACGAATTAATCTAGTACTTCTCACAATAAGCATAATATCTTCATATGTTGCCCTAATTTCTTAGTAGTAGTTTCATCCAATATAAGAGGGTCCTGTTTGAGAGATTATTTTCTGATAATAAGTTACAAACAAACAAAATATTGTGTTTGAAGATTACGTCTTTAGATCCTAACATAATTGTACAAGAAAATCAACTAGTGCAGCAAAAGGCAATTTGCAAAGGGAGCACACAAAGGGCTTAATAGAAAATCAGGAGAAGATACATTATATAGATACCAATTTCACTCTAATTTGTTACTTTTCCTTTATATGGCATATCATACTCTTTATCTGAAAGTATAATATAAAAGACTTTGTGCTTAAACAGCATCTAAATACTTGCATCAGTTGCTAATACAGTGCACCACTTCATTCAAAGAAATATATTCAAATAATTGGCCAACAAGATCAGGGGTAAAATGAAAAAAACTAAAAACTAAATGTTCTTTTGTGGTTTTCAATATCAGACAGACTGCAAGACAACCTTAGGGGCGTTCAACATCATATTGATATTTTTGCAAATCTACAAGAACACCTAATATCTCATGCACAGCTATTTTTATCTTTAAGATGCAATTTTGAAACTGCAAAGCTCAAATAGCTTAATGAAGGCAGGCAAACAAAAATTCAATGGTCAAACTTTCATCAAATTGCCCCGCAAGGGACTGTAGCACTGATCTCCTCTGATCTGCAGTGAAATGAATCTGGTAAAGAATAGACACATAAAACCAGATGAAACAAAATATGGTCTAAGTTAAGAGGAACTTCAAATTCCTGACAGGGAGTTGTAACCACTTAAATGTAAATAGCAAGTGCTAAACCAAATGCTTCAAATCAAATGGTTCCTTTCAAAAATACAGGCCTTGCTTGAAAATCCTGCCAGAACTTCACCCACATGAGCTGAAGCAGAGAAAACCTCCCATATCTTGTAACAAGCAAAAGATGATACAAAGATATTTTGCACCAGAGGAAACTTGATGCCCTTTCAGATACATCTGTGAAAATAATTATTTGCAGAAATACAATGAACAAATATTACAAAAAGCATCAACAATACTCCGAATCTAACCATGTACACTAACTAGATTACATTGAACAAGCACATTCTGCATCACCAAGCAGAATAAAAGAATGGGCAGCTCACTATGGACCAGTTTGCTAGAACTTCCTATATGAGCCTCATTTTGTGAACTTTACTTGAGCCAAACTGAACCGACGGTATTTTCTGCACAATTACAGAATATTGGAAGCAATACCGGGAAACTAATCACATAAGGTGACAAATAGCGTTGCATTTCACCCAATATCACGAGCAACATCCTCTCTTCTGATTCTTTCCTCCTCTTCCTTGTTGAAGACAACATTTAATTTCTGCTCTAACTGTTAGAGTAATGTTAAATATTAGTTTTGAATCTGTAATCAACTAAACTAAATGGTTTGTTACTGAATTTCCTTGAGTAAAAAATATTTCCTTGTTTCTCAGTATTTACCTGGATGTTTCTTAGCTTTGACTTTTCTAATTCATCAACAAGATTTGCCACGCTGAAAAGGTCAAAAACAATATTGTCAATAAATTGACTGCCTACAACCAGATCTCCAAACTAAAAAGTTGGTTTCCTTCAAGGTTTAGTAACTGCTAGAAGTAATTACATCTACCTGCTTTGCAACTCTGTAATCTGAAGCAAAAGTTCCCGCTCTCTATTTGAAGATGCCTCAAACTGTAATCCAAAAAGGAGTCAATGTAAGATTCAATTTATTTATTTTGAAGAGCCGTTAATTTAAGTCCAAAGAACCCAGCCCAATAAAATCAATTTTTATTGCAGATTCCAAATCCTATGATTAGATGCAATGGCTGTCTTATATGGTCCTAGAAGCTTTAAATAATGAAATAAGGAATATCTCTATTAAGTGACCCTTAAATAATAAAATCTGAACATGCGAGAAGTCAGAGACATAACCAAACAATGCCAAGCTACACACAGGTAACAAGCCTCCAAACTTCTAAACAGAGAATAAGTTACAAAGTTAAAGGATGAGAAATCCCCTCTCAGTCATCAAGTTTATATTTTGTATATACCCAAATAAATGTTACATGTGTTTGCATTCTCCGAAGCCTATATAGCTCCATGATCCATGAAATACTCCCGAGTTCCATCAGGTGATTAGTTTGATCCCAAAGACTATCAACCGAAAAAAGAATCTTGATAAGCATTTTCTTGAAGCTACAAGTTAATAAATATTTATGTTTGGTTGCTCTGTATATAGTTCTTTAAATTGTACTTTCCAAATAACCTGGAGTTAATACGAATTGGTTTCACAATTGAGCTGTTGGGTGCACACAACAAAGTTCAGAGTCTCAAAAGAGCTGATGAAGTTTTGCACAATTCACTCACATTGCGTGGAAAACAAACTGCACGTGGTTTTCTAAATAACTCACATGCGTTACTGTTTGAATTGGCTCAGCAATGCCGAGCCAAAAGTTTGCTCATGTTTTCATTGCCATGAAGACAACAGTTTGGCAGAATTAACAAATGTGCTTGTATTTTTGTTGCCATGCCGACATCAGTTTGGAAGAATTAGTAAATGTGTTTGTGTTTCATAAAGTATAATGCACATGAATTTCATCTGCGTAAAGGAAATTAATAAGCACTGTCACGCCCTCATTTTATCTGCATTAATCGGAAAGACGATCAAACAAGAGCGAGTATTGAAACTCAAAATACATTAAAGAGGTCAAAGGGCACTGAGGAGATGACGAGTTGCAGATTCTGCACTCATGTAGCGCAATTCAGTATTAGCAAGGTATGAATTTGCTAATTTCTTTAATATTGCAATCTATCAATAGAAAGAATAGGGTGGCAATGTTGATTATTGGAGAGAAGACAATTCAGAAAATGTATCAGTTAAATAAACGAGCAGGAATAACAAGGTTCAACAACAAGAGATTGCCCCAAATTGAAATCGCTTAAATTTGATGAACCTTCCGATACATTATTTGAGTTAGTTCCCAGCTCCGAGAATGCTTTTCAAATAAACAAATGTAAAGCTTCCAACAACCAAAGACTGTACCTAAAACCGTAAAAGCGACCAGTGATCTCTTCTTAGGAAGCACAAAACTCACCTTGTGCAAACAATATAACCTTGTGCAAACAACATAAGCCCACTCACTTTTTCTTTTCATTGTTTATGGTTTAAGTTATTTTCCTTTTCTTTGCCTTAACTTTTATGGCTAGGTTTTCAACAGAATGAAATGCCCAAGAAACAACTAACAAGAAACGACCTGACATTTATTGATCATTTCTCGACAGAAACACATGAGAATAAAACCCAAATGAAACGAAAAGATGATCGTTCCGTATTCGTATTCTCTCTTTTCTCTTCATATCTAGGAGAAATAATATCCTATTGTACTATCTCTGTCAATGGAGGTTACGATTCATGAATATACCATGATCCATCTGTTAGAAAATAGGTACCGACCAATATTGTGTCATAATTATATGTCATACATGTTACTTATTGGCGTTGTATAAACATTATATGTTTTGGATTTTTTCGCAGGGATCCAGCAATTTTTTTTTTGGTAAAATCTATATCTTTGTTGTTAAAATTTGGTTTTTTTATTGCTTATATGGATTCAGAACCCTGCCCCCAAGACACTTGGATTGTGGAGAGTTCACAACTTAAACTTGTGATTCCAACAAATCCCTACTGGATTATGGGCAAATTAGGCAGGAAAATGAGTAGGAAAACCTTACAAAACTATAACAGATAGACTAAGGCTTACTAATTTGGCTTATTCGTAATTGACTAATTGACTAGATGAACAATGATTTCGGTATCTAATATGGTTAATAAGTCAATGCAAAATCACATGCATATCATTGGCAGCTTTTGAACTTGCTATGTCATTCATGTTGGTGCATTTTTTGTAATGGTTTCATTACGTTTGTTGTTTGGCAATGAAGCTAATAGCTCGCCTATTATAGGCCCTTTTTATAACATAGCCATATCCATAACTTATTTATTGATAACTGAAAAGATCTTTCAATTAAACAGAAAAAGATGTTCTGATTGCTCTAGACAAAAATCTTAGAGATCTTATTAGTACCTCGTAACTTGGGCCTTGGATTAAATTACAAGCAATTAGAACAACTATAGTTCACTCGAAGATCTTTCCAATGATGCAAGAATCATGTCAATTGAAATTCAAATACAATAATTATGCTTCCCAGAAGTTGACTATTGTGATAGGCCACCATAGTTCAAGAGGATGCCATGTCAACCCCAGTTACTCATGGAAAAGGGGCTAGCCACATGGACACTACGAATAATATTCTAGAAGGCTTGAGTTGTAACTCATGTTGAAAGTTGAATGGATCAAAGTTAACCCCTAGTTGGCCATCGAGCTATGTTATAACAAGGCCACTAGGAGGAAATGGTTCCAATCTATTTCTTGCATTTTGTTCCATAATAGGGCAGAGTAGCTAAGGGTCGATAAAGAGAGAGCATAACAAAGGGGATTCGCGTTCTGTAATAGCCCATGGGCCATAGGTGTCAAGCAACTCTATAGAGTGCCTTCTCCTCTGTACCTGCATCATTTCCTTTCCAAAAAAAAGTGAGAAAAGCATCCTCACCTTCCAACCCAGGGTTCCCAAAGCATATCTTGGTGTTCATTGATATTTGTGAGTGATTTATGCATATTTTCATAGTTCACAAGAATTTTCCCCGTCCTCTATTTTCCACATATTACCTATTGCATGCATAAACAACAAAACAATAAAACAATTCTGGAATCTAAAAGAAATTAACCCTTCATTCTATAGATTTCGGTTAATTTTCATATATCATTGTGATGAACTAACCAGTAAGATATCCACTGCAATTTACAAATCAAATGACATAGTCAAACACCAAAATAGTAAGTGGAACATCTCCACAAGACAAATCCATGGAGATAAGGACGAATTAGGGTTTTGACTGTGCCAAAACTCCATGTATATATATATATATATATATATCCAAGAATAGTAAGAAGTGTCTCCACAAGTGTGCACCCCAAGGATATGCTCAATAATGGTAATAGGACTAAGTAAATGTATGCAAAAGCCACATGTATGGCCCTCCAAGTATGCCACACACCCCTCATAAAACTCCCCCATACCCACCTCCAGTAAAATAATATATATGTGAAGTCAAAGACGTGAGGACACTCCCCAATAAATGTCAAATAATGGTAAGTGTAGCTGAATAATCCATGCAATAAAGATGAGAGCACCTAAGAGATGTGTGCCTTAGAAAAGTGTACCATGTAGCTACCTCAACCACCCACAAATCTACATTGAGACAAATTTGGACAGTTGAAAAGTTCATGTATATGTATGAAAATGAAATGCATGTACATACCATAGCCTCATTCCAAGGCTAGTAGAATCCCTTAGCTCTCCAAAACCCTAGCTAGAGTAAAACATTGAAAACCTTAGCTCCACAAAAGATCCTTCACAAACGACAATCACACTAGCAAGACTTCTTATCTCTAAGCAAGATATCTCCTCTCTTTGCTTGACCAATTACCACCTAGGGTTTGATCACAACCCTAAACTACAAATCTCCAAGAGATAAAACCCTAACCCTAGTATGAAGATGCTCAAGTGTTCCAATAGCCCCAGTAACCTCAAGGCAAGAGAGATAAGGTACAAAGAAGAAAACCAAAAACACTCTTCTCATTGCATCCTCCTAGGGTTTTTTCATAAAACTCTAATGCTACATCTCTAAACACAAGATGAACAACAAGGGGTGAGTTAAAGGAAGGACTCCCTTCTTCCTCTATATATATGAGAGGTAAGGGAGACCAACAATACACAAGTGGACCTAAATATTTACAAGCAACCTACTACAAACAAGTAGGACCACACGTGAAAAACTACACTCCAAGAGTACACATGTCAAGCGCCCAGTAATTTTGTAAACAATCAAGGGTCCAAGGTGATGTTTCCATACAAGATGTGCCCACGGTCCTCCACAACAGCCCACACAAACTCCAACATTCCTAAGCAATGTGCTCCTCCAGATTCACTCCACTTACATGATCATTATCACAACCCATGCATTCCCAAGTCAACTCCAAGCCTCCATGCAAGATCCAAGCAACCCAATTCCATATAGGGCTCAATACTCCCCCCCACCTCGAGCCAACCTCTAGAACACCCAATGCTTCTACAATGCAAAGGTGTTCCCTAAGCAAATGATATCCCATCACAAGGTCTCCCAACACTCCAAAAAAGAAAGTTGCATAAGCATCCAATTGAGGTCTAAAAAATAAAGGACAAGCCACTTCCATATGTACATGTTCATCATTGACCAGCCAAGGGCTCATCCATAAACCACTTACCTCATACCACATGGTCCCAAACTCCTAAGGTTAAGTGCCCAATGCTCCTCTTAGGTAGGTACCTCCCCTAGTTGAGCAACCAACTCCCCCATTGTGTGCACCCAATGGGTTAGTCAATGAGCTCTAGGGTATCAACCACCTAGGCAAGGGCACCAAACCAACACTCTATCTGAGGTCAAGCATCCTCCCAAACTAAGCCATCCATGAGTCTAAGAAGCATCAGCAAGGGATTATGAGAAATGGCACTCTCCTAGCAAGGTAAAAGCACTTTTGAAGTAACCCCAAAAGCTAACACATTCAAGGTGTTTTCAATGATAGGGAAAAATGGAATTTCAGTCTGGGAAAGGCCAACTTTTTCTTAGTATTGTCTTGTTTAGTATCTCGATAAAGGATACATTTCGCAACTAAACAATAATATGATGTACTGATTCAAATCTGCATAGCTGAAGGGTTCCAAACTTTCAGTGCAAATTGACGCTATGTTGGTACTTCCTTCAAAGTCTAAATTGAGATTATTTGGGGTAGGTATTTCCAAGAAGAAAACCTAGAACATAACACATATCTATGCCCACTAAATCAAATTCACATGACAATTTAGCTCGCAAAACTTCCCTTCATTGCATGATTTTATGAAATTATTGCCAATCGAAAAATAATTTGATTTGTCCATCAAAAATCAATTTCTATGGCAGCCCACTACGAGCATCTCCATTGGTTGGTTCTCATCCAAACTAGTAATTTCTTGCATATTAAAAGTGTAAAGGAAATAAATCATGCTACACTCAATCTGAGTTGCATAATAATTATTTTTAACAAAGGATTAGGCCTTTATGTAAGATACATTTGGCAGTTGTAGTAAAAAAATCAAATTCCAGTACACTGAATATTGCCGCAACATTAAAGTTATTACAATAATAATAATGAAAATTAACAAATACATGAAAAGAACTTTTGACATGTTTCTTAATTTTGAGCCTATTTCACATGTTATAAAATTAAGTTGAACCTGTAATCATATTTTACAGCGTAAATTTCCCAAAACAGCGATTTAGCTGTCAAATTCAAAGCCTATTGTGGGGCCTAAAAGCATTTCTAAAACTAGAAGATCAAGCAATTAATATCATCCAACTTGTAAACTCCAAAACTCTTTTCTCCATATCAGGACAAATTCTATCAAAGGTAGGAGGATACACCTTTATTTGCCAATGGTAGTATGTGTTAGAAAATCATAAAGGCAAAAAGATTTTCTTATGTTGATAATTACTTGTGCTATTATTGTGTTCTTATTATCTTCTTCTTGTTCTTTTCTCTTATTTTCATCAAGCAATCATCAAATCAAAACATGAAGATCAGTGACACCAGACGTAGGCACTCAGCCAGTGCTAAAACCCCTTTATAGGGGAAAACCCAGTCAAACACTTCCACTAGTAAATCAAATTGAGATAGACCAAGACCTTAGACCCAAAAGACATTCCTCCTCCACCAAGTCAGCCTTCCAAGATGATTCAACAAATTTTAGTAGTCTCTTCATGTCTAGCAGCTTCAGCCCAAGTACAATCCAGAATTTCGGCCCCCAACAACTCCAGAATTTTGGCCCAGCTACAGTGCTGCAACTTCGGCCCTTCTAGCAACCCAACAACTTCGGACGTGTGAGATAAAGAGCGAAAAGTTTGACTTCCTATGCTTGATCAAGACCTCCTTCTTCACTAGGGTTTCACTCCTCTTCCTTGAATTTCACACCCTTTTTGTCCCCAACAACTGCAGATCGAACTTGTTGGTGATGTACTTCAAATGAGGTCAAGTTGTTGCCTTTATATAGTAGATTCAGCACCTCAATTAGGCCGACTTGTCCAGGTTGAGGCCGACTTGGTGGAGTCATCCTAAATGACCTAATTTACATCAAAATAAATTTATTCTTTGATAGATGAAGCCCAAGAAGGGTCTTCTACATATTGACAAAGACAAGGACACTTCACATAAACCCTAAAAGCCTACAATGGAGGCTCTGACCTAAAAACAATTGACCCAAGCATGAAACACATGCTTTAATAAGTCAATTTCTTTTATAATAAAATTTATTTGTCTTTCTTTGGACAAAAGCATTACATTGCGACTCAAATACAATTATGAAGACTTACACTAGTTATATTTTTCAACACTCCCTCTTAACTAGGGAGGCATTCATAATTACACATATACAGAGGTACATGGAAGATATCATAGTGATATACTCTATGAAGAGTTATAGCACGCGCAGTGCTACAAATTAGATACTTGACTGGGGTACTCTAATCGGGTGGTACTAAGGTGTTTCCAAGCTTCAGCCTCTATAGGTACCATCAGGCTTCCACTCCAACCCAGGGATTTAGATGTGTATCCAAGGTCAAAGCTTTATGACCAACACCACCTTCCCTACTTCAGGATCTAGACATCAACACATAAGTCAGCCAGATGTCCTCCCAAGCGTCAGGGATTCAGCCCCAAATGTTTACATCTCTCCTTATAAACTAAATCAGATATATATCCACCACTCTAAGCATGCTTCAAACGTTCAACCTTTTTACGGAGAGATCCTGCATAATTACAACCCTAATCAGTAATAAACCTTCAAATATATATACAAGTAAACACAAACCTTTGGGGTCCTCAATCATTCAGATATTACTCATATCATCATCAAATTTATCCAAATACAACCTTGTCGAAATCTTTCTTCTCTCACTTCTTTAGTAGCACCAAATATAGCCTCGGTATTTCTCAAATCTTTTGTTTGCAAATCCATTTGTAGTACTTTCATTCATTCTGCAATTTCAATCTTTCGTCAAGGTATTTATTATGATTGTTATAATATGCCCTCCCTCTCAAATGGGGAGATGTACCCATCCTCCCTCTCAACTTAGGGAGAACAATAGTATCAAATATACTTCATTCTTTCTCATGCCATCAAGGTCATCTTGATCATCATCATTCTTATATCTTCCTTCATCATACTTATCATCATCATTCTTATAGCTTCCTTCATCATGCTTATCATCATCATCAATTGCAAACGTCTCCAACATCTTGAAGATTATGTACCTGCAAAACTTTAGCAACAAGTACAAAAATATAGAAGCGTGAAGTTAACAATATCAAAATCATGTCATTCGGGCTTTAGACATCAAACACCTAAACTTTAGTTAGGTTCATAATCAACAAGGGTCACATATTTTTACATACTAGACTTCAACTTCTTACTAGGGTTTTGTCATAAATCCTAGATTCCATCTTCGAGACACAAAGCCTTAGATATTAGCAATTCAATCAAATAACAATCCAATCATAGTACTATACATCTAAGGTTTCAACTTTCAACAATATGTTTTTAGAATTACATGTTAGACTCTACTAGGGTTTGTTGCACACCCTAGATTTTATCATCAAAGCTAAATCATAGCGAAAACAATATCATCATATCCTAGAATATCAATCTCTACTAGGGTTTTGTTACAAACCCTAGATTTCAAAAACTAAAACATGAGTATCAACAATAAAGTCCGCATACTCGAATATACATATCTAGGATGCACTAGCATTTCATATTATGAAAATTTTTAATCTAAGTTACGTAAATCCTACTGCAAAAATCTGATTTGCATTGCCTACTTGCCTTATTAAATTTCAAGTTATTTTTGTGAATATTCAGTAAAAATACTAATGCAAATACACTGCAACCTACATAATTATACAGATCAAGTACTGAAAAATAAGTAAAGCATTCAGACAAAGGGCACACATATTTTTCAGACAAATGTCCCCGGAAAAACCCAATGCGGGAAAACCGATGCAACAGATCTGAGGGTTTATATTATTAGGCAGCAGTATCCTGAGTACATCTAGGGTGCCAAAATCCGGCTCACCCAATAGAGAAAAACCTCGGCAGACATAAATAAATCATGAGTTTTACCTCACACTGCAAGTCCCAATTGATCCGGATCAAAAACTGGTGAAGCCCCAACAGCCTCTGCACTACCTTTGCACAGTAGATGCGTAAGCCTGTGTGGGTCTAGCTGAGGATTGCATCACGTCTATGTTGATCTGCCTCTCAGAAATCAAGTTTCAATCCTGTCGGCATAGAAACCCCGATCTCCAACAATTTCTGGACTGTCTCTCGGAGCCATTGTGCAGCCCCTGCGTGAGCCCTATGTGGGCCTGCGTCACCCTCTATGGGGTCTGCGTCACCTCTCCTGGAGGTTGCGCTAGTCCCTCTACTACTTCTACTTCCCTTGCTCTGCTATGTATTCTTGGTCCTCTGACCAATTACTGCATCTGCCCCTCACTGCTTCTCTGAATCACTCAGATCTGATCTTCGTCTGAGCACTGCTCCGTCAGAAGAATTTGATCTCTTAGACTCACTGTGTGTGTTCTCCAACTGGCCCTAAGCCTTTCCTTTATACTTTTCCTATTGATGAATCAACGGCCATGATTTGATCTCTAATCAATGGCTAAGATTAGAAAAGACTTGATCTTCGTCACTTAGAACATTCTCACCCACATGTTAAATTAATTCACTTTAATTAATTAATTTCACTAAGTTTAGACTTAGGGTCCCCCTTAAAATAATTAATTATTTGAATAACTTAAGCTTCGAGTGGAATTTCTCCAAATGATTTATGGGTCTTGGAGATCTCATGTGTTCTAGCCCCTCCACAAAGTTTCGGAGCTAGAGCACATCTAATGCTACCCAAAAATCAACACTCACTCTTATCGAGGAATGTGCTCTAACAATAATTCAATACCAGAAGCATTACCCTGATCCTCGCCATCGGTCCTCTATGTTGTTGATGCTCGGCTGCTGCCCCTCATCCACTGCGTTGTTTCCTTCTATATTACTACCCAAGACACCGCCACTTTTCACTTCCTCATCTGTATTGCAGCTCCCTCTCAAATGTTGCATCATGCTGCCCATAGCATTGCCACTACTAACTGCTACATTGCAACTCAGTTGCTGAGAGTTAAGCAATTTAAAAATCCACCCAAAAACTTGATATACAAGTCAATCTGGATGTATCTCAATGGTGAAGCTCGCTCTGCTGCTAATTTTGTGATGATCTGTGTTGCTGCCACTCTGCACTGTGCTGTTGAAGTCCATCAACCACTGCACTGTTGATGTTGCCTCTGCTCTGCACTACTTCAGTCTTCAACGTCCTAGCTTTGTCATTGTTGCTCCATCTTCCTCACACCAACTGACTCCAATCATCCTACTACCGTCATTAAGGGCTCCCTTAGCTCGTATGTGATCCAAGAGTTTGGGCACCTCAAGGATCCTTCCCCTCCACTGTAGTTTAAAGAACTACAAATCAATGTCGCCCCACCTCTTCTCTCGAGGCACAAGAATGATCAAATGACATAATAACGAGAATGATCAAATGACATAATAACGAGACTAGATTCAATTTAATGATTAATCATCCTAACAAGAATCTTTGTGATTCAAAACCCTAGACATAGATGTCAGTAATATAAAACAAATTTCAAAAGAAGAATGATCATACATTTTCTATGAAGAGAACCTTGTAACAAAACTTGTAATCTAAGACATATGTTGGGTTGTTCTTTAACAAACCTTGTATGACTTTAGTTCTTGATGGGCTTCCTTTGCAACAAAACCTCCTTGATTCAAGTCTGTCCTTTGAATTTTCCTCCATAACCTTTGTATATTTTGCAACCTTTCCAAACCAAGGAAAATATGAAAGGTTATTAGCAAACAAATCTTGATGTGAGGAGGAAACCAAACAAAACAGAGGAAACAAGCAAAAAAGATGAAGGCTCCCTCTTAATCTAGTCCTTTGAGGGATACCTATACTTTAAACAATCCAAAAAATGTTCTAACAAGATATATTAGACTTACGAACTTTAGAACTCAAAACATAAAGGAAAACACTACAAAACTTAGAATAGAAGACTAAGAAGGATATGTAGGAAAGGACTTAATAGTATAAGTCTTTGACTTCTGATTCTTAAGCCTTGTTCTTCTTAGGTGGAGATTCGTCGGTAACATTTGCTTGTTTTCTCTCTCTTTTGTTCCTTGGATTCTCAGGACATTGATTTTTGTAATGACCCATCTTATGACAATTGTAGCATTCAATCTTTGGATAGGTCAACTTTCTTCCTTGGTCCTTTGAACTTCTTGAATGTTCCCTTATTCTTGTAATGAGCAGAATATGCATTAGAGGTGTTGTATTCTTCATCCTCCTCCTTGTTGTTTACTAATGATATTCGGGCTTCTTCTTGACTACATGTATTCCACATTAGTTCAAAAGTTGGAGTATCCTTCCAACTAGTAATTCCTGATCAGTGTTGCAGGAAACGTCCCCCCCCCCTGCCCCACCCTCGGCTCCAACCCCCGAAATGCATACTTTACGGAACCGTACAGGATTCGTTGTACGAAATGCGTTTCGTAAAAAAATTTGTGATTCCTGGAATTTTGGATCCATATGGTCTTATCTGCGTTTCGTACAAAAGCGGCACACTTCGGAGGCAGATCCGTACGGATCGCGACCACTTCCATACAGTGTCGTACGGATCCGACTAACGCAACAAAAAAGTAGACTTTTTTATTTTATTTTTTTAATTTTTTACTTGAGTTGGGTTAGTGTTGAATTAGGGATAGAATGAAAAAGATATAAGCTCTCTTTCACCTCTCATTTGCTCACTTGCATTTTTGGAGAGCTTGGAGAAGAGAGGAGAAGAGACCTTGGAGAGAGAGATTAGCAGATATTTTCACAATTTACTACTTTTGTCATAGATTAGACTAGTAGGCTTGTTGTGAATTTGAACTTTTTTGTCTTGGTGGTGGCCAAGTGGCCTGTTTTGTAAACATTATTATTTAAATTTTGGACATGACTAATGTTGACAGTTGCTCACTTGATAGATAATATGCTTTATGTTTTATAATATGGTTAAATGTTTTATGTTTTACAATATGTATTATGCGGCATGCTTAAATGTTTTATAGTATGCTTACATGTTTTAAATGTTTTATGTTTTATAGTATGCTTACAAGTTTTATCATGCTTAAAAATTTGATGTATGTTTGTAATTGCTAGGATCTATAATCTAGATGGTTGATGCTCGAATAATTAATTATTGATGTACAATGGAATCATGGATGTCATATCTATCTTCATTTATGTAAAAATATGTGCGTTTTCATGTCTTCTACAACTAATATGGAATTTCGGATGTTTGTTTTGAATATAAATGCAAAATATATATATATATATATATATACTAGACGCTTTTGAAACGCTTCACTTCCTAAATTTTTGGAAAATGGCGCTTCTGCGTCCCCGCTTCATGCAACATTGTTCCCGATGCAAAAGCACTCCAAGATTTTGGTAGACCTAGAAGAGCTGCAATTAGAAGTTCTTTTTCTGGTACAACTTCATCTGTTTCTTGGATTTCATCTCTTATTCTAGATATTCTTACAAAATATGATGACACATTATCATCTTTTGTCATTCTTATTGTCCTTAGTTCATTCTTGAGGCTAGCTATTTGACCAATGTTCTTGATGGTGAATAACTTGGAAAGAGCTTCATATATTTCTTGAGCAGAGTCTATGTTGGATATGTATGGAATAGGTTATGCTTTACTCCATCTACTATCAAATTCATCGTCGAGCTTTCGATTTCTCTGAACTTCTCCTTTCCTGCATCATTTGAAGGTTTCTTTATTTTTCCTTGAACAAGATCCAAAACTTTGTGCTTAGCGAGGATAAGATCTATCCTCTATTTCCATGCCCTGTAGTTGGAGGCTCCTTCTCGCTTTTTTCTCCCTTCATTATAGTTGACATAGTTTCTATAGATAGTAGGCTTCTCTTCTTATATAATCATTTTTCCTGAATGACCTTTCTTTAATCCCCTTTTCTTCCATAGATCTTCAAGCTTCATTTTTCTTCCTTCTTCACCTTAACTCTGATACCATGTTCAAAAATAAAAAAGACAGAAATATTTTCTTATGTTGATAATTACTTGTGTTATTGTTGTATTCTTAATATCTGCTTCTTGTTCTTCTTTTATCTTACTTTCATGAAGAAATCATCAAATCAAAACATGAAGATCAATTACACCAGATGTAGGCACTCAACCAAGGATAAAACCCTTCTATAGGGGAAAACCCAGTCAAACTCTTCCACTAGTAAATCAAATTGAGATAGACCAAGATCTTAGATCCAAAAGACCTTCCTCCTCCACCAAGTCACCCTTCCAAGATGATTCAACAAATTGTAGTAGTCTCTTCCTGTCGAGCAACTTCAGCCCAACAACAATCCAGAATTTATGCCCCCAGCAACTCTAGAATTTTGGCCCAGCTATAGTACTGCAACTTCGGCCCTTCCAGCAACCCAAAAAATTCGCATGTGTGAGATAAAAAGAGAAAAAATCGACTTCTTATGCTTGATAAATACCTCCTTTTTCGATAGGGTTTCTCTCCTCTTCCTTGAATTTCACACCTTTTTTAGCCCCCAACAACTGTAGATCGAACTTGTAGGTGTACTTCAAATAAGGTTGAGTTGTTGCCTTTATATAGTAGAATTAGCCCCTCAATTAGGCGAACTTGTCTAGGTTGAAGCTGACTTGGTGGAAGAGGCCTAAATGACCTAATTTACATCAAAAAAAAATTAGCATAAACCTTTGGGGTCCTCAAATATTTTGATGTTGCTTAGATCATCCTCATATTAACTAAATACATCTTGTCAGAAGTTTCTTTCTTCAATTCTCCAGCAGCACCAAACTTTATCTCAGAGCCTTTTAAATTTTTCATATAACTTTATCAATCATAAACAATCATTTGTAGTGCTTTAGCTATTCTTCGATCTTATTCTTTCCTTATTCATGTGTTCAAGATTAAGTCTCCTTTCTTAACTATGAAGGATATACACTTTCCTTCATCCAAGCTCCCTCTCAACTTAGGGAGATCAACAACTTCATTATTTCATCTATCATATCATCGGAGAAGCTTCAACCTTTCAAAGCTTCATTCCTTCGGGGACATCATTCTTTCTATGGCAACAAGATCATCTATTCATCTTTAATGTCATCATCATTCTTACAGCGCCCTTTCTTTATCATGCTCATCATTATTATCAATTCAACTTCAATTATGAGGTAAATGAACATCTTCAACATCTTGAAGATTGTGTACTTGCAAATCTTGAACAACAAGTACAACCAAGTTCAAATATACAAAGGCATGAAGTCAACTATATCAAAATAGTGTTAGAAAGTTATCATAATGGGAGCATTTAATACTTTGAACAAGAAAACAAACTTTAGACATGTAAAACCTAAACCTAGTTACGTTTACATCTTTTGTATCCTAGCCTTAATAACTTTCTTATGGCTTTATCACAAACCCTAGATTCCATCATCGAGACTTAAAGCCTTAGATATTAGCAACTAAATCACGTTAGCAATCCAATCATAGCATTTTATATTTGAGGTTTCAATATTATACCCTAGAATTTTATGCCAAATTCTACTAGGGTTTTTGTTACTAACCCTATATTTTTATCATAAAAACCAAATCATAGATATCAACAATAAAGTTAGCATTCTAGCTATTATTATTTCCTTATATCAATCTCTTACTAGGTTTTTATCGTAAATCCTAGATACACACATCAAACTCTGAAATTAGATATACAACAAGGTTACAAACAGACTAGGGGTTTCAATTATGCAGAAGCTTATACACCTAAGGTTTCATTCTCAGAACCTTACTTTAACTATTACAAGGGCTTTTTTTCATAATCCCTAATTCATCAAACCCTAAAAATCTAGGGTTTTATCATGTATTCTAGAATCTAGACATTAGCAACAAACCCTAAAAGTTTAGGTTTTTATAACATCAGCAAACCCTAATCATCAATAGAGAAGGATTTCATCATAAGTTCTAAACCCTGAGAGGACTAGGGTTTCAATAATATTACCAATATACCCTAAGCATAAAAAAGGCTAGGTTTTACAGTGAACCCTAAAGGTTAGGGTTTCACCAAAAATGAGCAAATAGCAAGAGATAGTGCGATAAGGGTAGATTCAATCTAAAGATTAATCACCCTAACAAGAATCTTTATGATTCAAGACCCTAGGCATAAGAGAGTTAGTAATATGAAGAAAATTTCAAAATGATCATACTCTTTACATGAAAAAGATTAGCTACAAATCTTATGGTCTTAAACATACCTGAAGTTGCTCCTTTTACAAACCTTGTAGGGTTTCCTTTACCACAATCCTTTGAGAATATACCTGTAACACTTTCTTGACAAGTATCATCAAGTACAAGACTAGGGTTTCCATTAAACTTTAGAAGATGAATTCAAAAACTAGACATTATTTAATTTCATTCTTGCAAGAAGTTGTCAACCCCTAGCTATCATAAGAGGGAGCAAGAAAATCAGGATAATGATCTATCTACAATTCCTAGATATTTATTACGATGAAAACTTATCAACTCTAGATACATAACAAATGAATATTTTTATACATACCTCGAGATTTCATACCTCAGTCTTTCATGAAAGTTTGATGCTTTATTGAGTTCATTGCTCTTCTTGCAAATTGTAAACATAGTGATAGATGAATGAGGTACAAAGAACAAAGACAATACTTACCTGATTTTTTATGAGATCTTCAAATCTACTTCCACAAACTGGTGTCAGACAAACAAGTCTGTAGACTTCTTCCTTTCTTGAGACACAAATGCTAAGATTGCTTATCAAGGTCTTCCTTCTCGATAGATTATGCATTGATATAGTAGGCTGCATATGATAGGCCTAAAATGTCTTGTACAACAGGGATTGACTTCTTTGTCACTTATAGGTCTCGACCTTGCTATATAAGTATGCACAAGTTTCTTCAAATAGGCTTACACTGATATCGCTTGCTTCCTTTTGCTTAACAAATGTCTTCTTCTACTTGGTTAGACGTCTACAAGAAATGTAGGCTTCGGTCCCTTTTCGATGTTGCAAAGTTGATGGATTATGTTCCATTGAAGTTGATTTTTCACAATAGGTCTTAGTATGTCAAGAACAAAGATCCCTCAGGGCAGATTTTCATTCATTATTGGAGCTCTGATCTTATTCATACATGAGCCCGGGCCCTTATGACGACTTCCTTAGTTAGCAAACAAATCTTGAAATTCGGTTATAGTTTTCTTCTTTCACAAGATTCTACCAATCTTAGCTTCATAACAAGCTTTTACAAATAGGTCTTTAATGCCTCTGAATTATTCGGTCTAGGTCACTTTCTATAGGCTCTTCACTAGATTATAAGAACTATATATGATTCGGTCACCCTTCAATTGTGAATAGTTTCTGAGATTATACAATGATTTTTGTTCTTTTGAGGTGATTCTAGACCCTTAATTATTTCGGCCTTCACATCCACCTACAGTCATATTTGTGGCCTACTGTACTAGGCTTGTAGTAGCCCTGAACATAGCTTAAACAACCTCCCTTTTTCTGTGTTGCGGATTGAGGGTACTCAACCCTCCTAGCCATAGTTACTTCAATCCTTTTCTTACATAGATCTAGATCTGCAACCCTCATCACTTAGTTCTGCGACCTAGTTTCAGGGGTATACACTTTATAAATATGTTTATTTTATAGCTTGGATTTCCTTCTAGGAGTTTTGCCTCCATGACAAGAATAATCTGACCTTTTACCCTTCAAATTATGAACTTCTAGATGCCTTTTTCATTGACCTTTTCTTTGATACCATGTTGAGAAATCTAGGATTGCTTAGTTAGGATAATACTTAATTTGATTTCTCTTCCTTTGACACTTTCTTGTGATCTTTATTAATTCTTCTTTGTAATTTATTAGGTTCTTATCATCAAGACAAATGCCAAACATTACAGAACACATGATGTAGGCACTCGGCTAAGGCAAAACCCTTATGAAGGGGAAAGCCCAGTCAAACTCTTCCACTAGTAGACTTAAATCAAAATGAGACAACCAAGAACCAAGACCAAGACAAATGATTTCCTTCACTCCACCAAGTCAAAATGTCAGGTATCAAGTCCAGGAAAATATCATGCAAACTAGGGCTTCGATCCCTCTCTTCATCTTCCTGCAATTTTCAGTGTCCTGCTCTTTTTCGGCCCTGTAATATTTTAGAGAATTCGCACATGTGGCAGACAATCAATAACTTCAGATTTTCGCTTGACTTGTTTCTTTTCTTAGCATAGGGTAGGCTTTCTTTCGCATTTCATTTCTTCTTCTACACTTCAGATCAGATGTGTTATATCTCTCCTTCAACTAGCTGAATGCACTTGTATATATAGTATTTTAAGCTATGTTGCCAGGAAACGTGGGTGCAGGTGCGGGTGCGGGTGCGAGGACGGGGACGTGGACAACACTTTTTGAAACAGGGTGCGTGGGTTCGTCGGGGGTATATGTGTGTGTGTGTGTGAATTTGTATAAAACAAGAAAAATAAAATATTTTTGATTAAAGGTAAAAGTTTAAACTTCAAAGATTTAAACATGCACATCATTGAACATTCAACATTCACATAATGATATATCATATCAGTCTTGACTCTTCGGATAAATTAAAACTGATAGTACATCGAAATTTCAAAAATTCAAAATTTCTTAATAGATTAAGAGAGATTGAAGAGTGCAATGATTATATGAGTACCCACTATCACTACTAACAGCAATGTATGCCCTAATGATATAGAAAATTACTGCTTAAAACACTACAATCATAGTCAGAATGTCTTTGTCACAACATACCCATCAGAAGATGATACTTGCATCATGGTAATGCCATCCAAGTGAAGCTACTATACAAGTAACAAATGACAACATTCTGAAAACTTCCTTTGCAGACCTTTCCCATACAGTTAGAATCAACTGAACATAAGCATCTACAATTTCATCAATTTTAAAGACTACAGTGTCAAAAATTATTTTCACTTATAACACTTTAGATATAGAAGGAAGATGAATTAAACACACCCCTTTTGCCTTGTTCCCTGTGCATGTATCCAGTAATCTAATCTCGAATCAACAGCGTTGGAATTTGGGTGCATTAATATTGTGCCTTCTTTTCTTTCGGGAATACCTAAGCATATGGGGTATTGGTTGTTAGTAAACACTGTCTGTTCAACTAAAATTTTCCATGTTGAACCCACTTTTAGTTGCACCTATAACTTTTCAACTACACTTACTAGAAATGTGTGCAGTCTTCCAGTTTCCTCGAGATTTTGTATTCTTTCATTCTCTTCTTTGATTTCATGAATTTGTCAAGTTCCTCCTTCATCTCTATTAATGAATTCAAGTTGCTCACTTAATAAGTGGGTGAGGTTGCTGCTTGCTGTGCCGAGGGTGAGTTGTTGTGTGGACGTTGTTGTGCGATGGGGGTGAGTTGCTGTGCGGTGAGGTGAGGTAACGATTGCTATGTGTTGCGAAGTCCGAGTGGGTAAATTTTAACTTTTTAAGTTTTAACACAAAAAAAAAAAATCGCAATAAGAATAGTCGAGTCATATTTAATTTTAATTTTAATAAAAAAATATTAAATTTTAATTTTAATAGCGATTAGTAATAGTCGAATTTAATAAAATAAAATAAAAATTTAACCAAACTTGCTGCCGAAGAACCCGAAAAGAACCCGTTTTTGGGGTTCTCCGTCCCCAAATCAGCAAAAGAACCCTGATTTTGTGTGGGAAGTCTCGGGTTCTTCCATGAAGAACCAGGTTCTTTAGGGTGCTTCTGAGAAGAACCCGTCAAGCACCCAGTACTTGGGGACGAGAACCCGGTACGGGTTCGGGAACCCTACCCCTGGGTGTAGGAACCCGTGCAACGTAGATTTTAAGTCTTCAATATGAGGCCGCCTTGTCAACTTCTAAGGTCGACTTGAAGGAGTAGGGTAGGCCGACATATAGGAGACGAAGCCAACTTGGTGGGGGAGTCCCTTTGACACAACATTTTTTCTTCTTTGACCTAAGGTGACCATGAAGGGTATTTTACATTATGACATGGAATTTGACACAATACAAAAATCCTAGAGCACACAATGGGTGCTTTTGACCTATTGACCAATGACCCAAGCATGAAACCCGTGCTTTAATAAGTCAATAAAAAATTCATTTTCTTTCTTTTGATAAATACAATTATGAAGACCGACATTAGTTACATTCTTTAACACCCAGGAGTGTGGAAACACACTAGGATTAAGTATCCACTGGTGCTAATGTTGGAGCTATGAAATATGAGTATAATTACATCCCAATAATAGAGTTATGCAATGAAATGCAAAGGTATAGTAATTTGAAATAATAATAATTGCATAAATTGGAGGGTTAATCCCCCTAGGGTCAAGCCCATATTTTCTCCCAATCAAAGTATAAGACATTCCAGCACTTTGGGAGGCTGAAAATACTTCTAAATAAGATGAATATGCAATTAAAAACAATCAAAAGTAAAACTAGTGTTTATATGATTAAATCTCACATTGTTCTCTTCAAACCCTAGGTTAGCGCTTCAAAAATCCTTGTAGAAGATGGCTGCAATTATATTCCAGATTTGAGAAGATCTTGAAAAATCCATAACAAATGATGTTAGAGAAAAAATGATCCACAAAAAGAGAGGGCCACTATCTTAGGCCACTAGAGGCACATAACCCAAGATGTCCATCTTGAGATGAGATTATTTTTTGTATTTTTGTCTTTTAGATATTTTTATATTTTGTATTTTTCTAATATTTATGGATTTTTCAATAATGTAAATAAATAAAATGACAAGAACCTATTTTTTGTAAAAAAGGGTGGTTGGTTGTTGGATTTAATGTTAGTGTCATATCTCCACTAGAGTTTAATGGAGTCAAGATGAATCCCCTCTTAAGTTGGTTATTCAATGCTTCTAGATTAGGGCAGGAAAGTAGAACCCTAAAAGTTAAATTACCTTTTTGTATAATCCAGACAATTATAAAAGCATGCCCTACAAGAAGGGATCTCTCCAAGGGAAAATCCTTCAACCATAAGATCAACCATGGAATGAAATAAAATCAAAACCTTTGCTGAGATACCTCTAGGGCCTGGCCCAACAAGGAGATGTAATGCTTACCTCACACCAAAAAGAGAGAAGTGAGAGAACTTAGATTAGATGTCTCCCTCCAATTAGCAAAGTTTCCCCTTAATGGATCGATCTTAACAGCCTTGTAGTAGTCTTGAATCAGCACAATGTTTTCTTTTAATATATGTAAAATAGATAACAAAAAGAGACTTCAAAGTTGACACTAAAGCTTCAATAAAAAATTACATTATGGAAAAAATGATCTCAACAATTTGCAATGATTAGGGAGGAGAGTGAGCTCTCTATTATAGAGGAGGCTCTCAACATCTCTCTACCTTTATCTCCTTAGAAAATGTCTAAGAAACCTCAAAAAAGTTTGACTTGTCATCCATTATAGACTTGGAGACTAGGTCACTACAAAAATTTTACTTAACATTGCTTGAAACACTTAAAGAAGGTTGACATCCCATTTGGAAATGCACAACAGGGTTGAGTGTGTTAGTTTTTGTAGTATCGGATGTGTTCTAGACACGAAATTTTGTGGAGAGGGTAGAATACATGGGATACCCAAAACCTAGAAATTGTTTCTAGAAATTTCGCCTAGAAGTGTCTCAATTAGATTATTAACCGAGTTTTAAATATTTCCTAAATCTAAACTTAGGGAATATGGTTAATTAATCACTATTAATTGAGATAAGGCAAGAATAGTCTAGAAACTCACATGGATCGACTCCAAGATGATCCTAGCCATTGATTATGTTTTAATCTTAGTCGTTGGTGCTCCAATAGAGGATTATAAGAGGAGGGTGATGTGGTGATGGAGAGCACTTGTAGAGTTTGATTTAATTGGCAGATCGATTTCCAGAGTAGCAGCAGTCAGTTGTCGGAGAGAGACACAGTGAGATCGAAGCAGTGAGAGAGGGGCAGAGACAGTGAGGTTGAAGGAGGCATTCCAGATCCAGCGAGTGCATTTGCAGAGAGGCAGAAGAGCCACAGAGAGGTTGCCGCTGGGCCAGCATAGCAGTCTCTAGAGGCAAAATCGATTTGTTGTGGAGGAGAGACGTTTTCAGTTCCAGAGGCTAGGAAGGAGTCCCAGAGTGTCGGAGAAGCATCTTTCCAATGAACAGAAGGCAAAACGACTTCACCAGAGATCAGTCTGAGGCTAGATGTTCAGCAGGCTACACAGAGCAGCGCAGAGGCTGACACAGAGGGTCACCAGGTCATATTTTTGAAGGCAAGTCGTGTTGGGAGATTGCCTATGGGGTGAGGAAAAATTCCTCACTAGATTTTTGCCAATATTTTTCTCTGTAGGATTGTCAGTATTTCAGCATCCATTTGTACTCAGATTTTCTTACTGGTGCGTAATAATAAACACCTCAATTGTTGCACTATTTTCCCACATTGGGTTTTTCTGAGGACTTTTGTCCAAAAATAAATGTGTCAATTTTATGTGTGTGTGTGTGTTTGCTAGGATTTATTCCAGTGTTTATTATTCCGTAGTTTTATTGTGTAGATTACAGTGTGATTTATTCAGTTTTTGTCGTAGAAAACAACAAATAAATTGTTAAATTAAATTAACAATTAGGAGAATAATTTCCAGTTGTTGCAATAGGATTCTAGTTTAGGAATTTTCACATGGTATCAGAGCGCAGTTCATCAACCGAAGAGCTCAGATGCGAAAAGGACAAACTTCGTTGTTCAGTGTGGGCAGCAGATCAAAATTCTCAGGGGTAGCGCAGTCTCTTTGCCAAGAGGCCGAGTTACTTGTGGAGATTCAATTTTTCTGAGTGGGGAAAAAAACTCTATCTCTCCAGAACGAGTGATTCTAGAGGCAAATGGAGCAGCGCATAGTTTTCGTTGGGCAGATCTCTAGCTGGATGTAGAAGATTCCTACAACAGTTCGCTAGAGTAGAACTTGTGTCGGCTAGAAGAAAAGCACACACAGAGGGAAAATTTCTCTTGGGGAACTTCTAGTCTTGGAAGTTCGAATTTCCAGTTGCAAAGCAGTAGTAATAGCTAGCAGAGCCACGCATTCCAGGAGGGACTGTAAGTAGCAAAGCAGCAGCCGAACACAGGGGAAGAGGGAGTTTTCGACATTTTTAGAGATGGCCATTGGTTGACTTGGAGATCAGGACAAGCTGGATGGTGCTTCCAACTACGTCATCTGGAAGGCAAGGATCTCCTTCCTTCTAATGAATTTGGCTTGAAGGAATACATCGATAATGTGGTGGTGATTCCCACGGATGCAGATCAGCTGAAAGAGTACAGAAAGGAGATGGCATGGGCGAAGTGGTTGATCCTAGATGGAGTCCCAAATCATGTAGTCTCGCATATATTTGGCAAAGATACTGCCAAGCAGATGTGTGATACTCTCACCACGTTGTATCAAGGTACTTCCGAGGAGCGGAAGATGTACCTCGAGGAGAAGTTGAGGCTCATCTGGATGCAAAAAGGGGAAGGCATAGATCCCTACCTCACCAGGATTCAGGAGATCCGAGACCAGCTAGCATTTGTTGGGGCAACGCCTCAATTTTACGAGATAGTGTGATTAGCTCTCAACAGCATCTCTGAGGAGTGGCAGATTTTTGTCCAAAGTATATTGGGTAGAGACACGCTACCAGGATGGGGCAGGATGTCGGCTAACTTGCAACAGGAGGAATCGAGGTGAGCTCTTCTAAATATCTCCATCAGTGGCAGCAGCAACGGCAGACAAAAGATGGTGAAGGAGGAGGAGAATGTGGCCCTCGCATCTAAGGGTCTCAGTCAAGGACAAGGGGAGAAAAGGAAGAAGAAGAAGGACCTGTCAAAGGTCAAGTGCCTCAGATGTGGTGAGTTAGGCCACTATAGCACCCAGTGTCCTCTTAGGAAGAAGGACAAGGAGGAGAAGCCAGACCAACTGGCAGCTTCTATAGAGATCGACAGGCTTTCCTCCAGGCTGGAGGAAGACTTCGCTATGTTCGTGGATATACCTCCAGGAGTGAGGTGTGGTGACTTGGTGTTGTAGCCCCAGAGAGCTACAGATTGGTAGGATCCTTGAGGAGTCCACCTCTTGGATCAGTACCCGGCTACGGGGGCCCACACTATTCAGTACCATGATGGATTAGTGACAGTTTATGCAGTCAGATGCCAGTGTGACAGATGCAAAGCTTAGTAGCAACCGGATATTAGGGAGCACAATGCAGAGTTGGCAGCGGTGCAGTTGGCACAGTGCAGATTAAGAGCAGTGCAGTTGGCATAGTGCAGAGTCTTCAGTGGATAGTGCAGAGGCTAATAGCAGTCAAAGACTCGAGTTACAGATACATTATACTGATCACAGTGGATTCAGTATTTTGGATGCTTTTCAGTTGCAGATGCTGCAGTAGCAGCAGCAACAGAGTTGCAATGCAGATGCAGTGTTGGCAGCAATTTAGCAGGGTCAGCAGCAGCACAGATGTAGTGCATATCAAAGTTGCGCAGTAGTTGCTGGGAAGCAGCAGCCAAACATCACTAGCATGAAAGGAGATGGTGCAGAAACAGAGCATTGCTACCAGGTGTGCAGCAGTACTACTGTGAAAATTCGTATTACCCGGAATCCTACTGCGGTAACTGATGAGAAATCTTTTATTTGTTAATTCCTTTGAACAAATTATTCATAGTTTTCTACTGTAAACAGCGAAATCTCATACATTATAGCCTTCACAAATTAACTGCGGAAATATACAAGTACGGAAACAAAATTTGAACAAGAGTAAATCATAAACACATCTGACACAATTGTTTTTGGACCAATGTCCCCGAAAAAACCCAATGCAGAAAAATCGGTGTAGCAGCTGAGGGTTTATATATTATGCAGTAAATTCTGAGTACAAATATATGATTTTCAAATCTGACATTATACATAGAAATTTGACAAGTAAAATCTCGTGAGACAAATCTCACTCTGCCATGCAAATCTGGTATTGATCTGCACCCGAAACGAGCTGCTCTACGCACTGACTGTGTCACCCACGCAGTCTCTGCGTCACAACTGAAGTTGCTCTCTATCTCTGCGTTGGATCTCTCTGCTTGCTGGAAACTGGAATCTTTTGGCCTCCAGGAACTGGCACTGACCCTCTGTTGTCTCCTCAGCAAAAAAAATGAACTCCCTCTCAGCTTTGCACAGTCCAAACATAGCCTCTGCGTCACTACCTCTGCGCAGTTGTCTGTGGCTTCTACTACCTCCTCTGCTATGCACTCTTCAAATCAGGAATCCTTCCAACCGAAATTACTGCCCCTCTCTGCAAAGATCTCTCGATCGATTCTCTCCCTGAGCACTACTCACTAAAGAATTTCGATCTCTTGATCCTATTCAGGTGTTTTCCAAATGATTTACCAAGTCCTTATAATCTTCTCATTGAAACTTCAACGACCGAGATTAAATCATTAATCAACGGCTAAGATTAACTGTTGACTTGATCTTCACCTTCTTTAGAAGATTCACACTCTGTTTTATTAATACCCTTTAATTATTTTATTTTCCTAAGTTTAGACTTAGGGTCCCATTAAAAATAATTAATTATTTTAATAAAAAACACTCTGAGTGAATGTTCGAAAACGATTTCTGGGTTACCTGGAATATATGTGTCTAAGCCTCCCTATAAATTTTGAGACTTAGAGCAGATTTGATGCTACCCAAAATTAACACTCCCTCTTAGAGAGGAATGCCCTCTTAGAGAGGAATGTGCTCTAGCAATACAACCAGTTGAAGTACTGCTCTGATTCTACCACTTCTTCGTCTGCGTTGTTAGTGTCCGACTCTCTGTCCACAAACATTGCGATGTTGCATCCATGCTGCTACTGACTCTCATACTGTTGTTAACTGGCACTGCACTGCAATTGAAAAACATCCAAAATCTGAACTAAGTGTTCAGAATGATACATCTTGTACTGAAGATCTGACTGCTACTAGTCTTTGCATTGTCCCTTAGAAGCCTTTGCGTTGCTGCTGACTCTGCACTGTGCCTTCCTGCACTGCTATCAATTCTTCTCTGTGTTGCTCAATCTTGGGCGCTTTCTAGCCACTGAGCTGTCACTTCTACACTCCTCTGCACCATTTGAAACTTGTCCATCCTGCTACTTCTAATTTGGGCTCCCGTAGCAAGGTGATGATCTGAGAGCTGGGCTCCTCAAGGATCCTACCAAGTCTACAGTTCTGCTAAACTACAGCTCTAGATCACCCCAATGCTCCCTTGGCGATATATGGGCAATCATCGTGAATTCTTCCTCTTTTATCTTTGTTGTTGTAGCCTACGGATCATGCTTCTCATCTTTGTCCTTCTTGAGAGGACACTATGTGGCATAATGTCCCATCTCGCCACACCGGAAGCACTTGATCTTGGAAAGATCCTCCTTTTACGCTACTCGTGCTGCCCTTTTAATGCAAGGGCTGCATTCTCCTCCTCCTCCTTGGGCTTCGACCCACTGTTGTTCTTGCCATTAAGTTTGCACTTGCGCAGATCTCTCCTCATCTCTTCTTGCTAAAGAGTTGCCCACATTGATTCCCAGTCTGAAAACTTCTCTTTGTCTAGTATGCTTTGGACAAAGACCTGATAGTCTTCGGACACTGAATTTAGGGCCAGTCTGGCCATCTCTGTGGTTTGCGGAGTTCATCCCACCACTGCCAGCTGATCTTGATTTACTTGAAATCTAGACAGAATGGATCAATGCGCTCTCCCTTCTGCATCCTGGTAGACTGCATCTTCTCCTCCAAAAACATCTTCCGCTGCTCAGAAGACCCCTCGTACAACGTAGCCAATGCTTCCCACATCTCCCCAGCAGTCCCTTTGCCAGAAATGTGTGACACAATATGATCCTTCACTCCGTCGAGGATCAATCTCTTGGCTTTTGCCATGTTCTTCTTGAAGGATCTCAATGATGCAGCATCTACCGGTTCAACCTGTGCACTATCGATAAAGTGCTTGAGGTCATGTTTATCTAGAAGGAAGGAGATCCTTGCCTTCCAGATTACGTAGTTGGAGGCACCCTCCAACCGGTCGTGGTCACGCAACCCACTGGCTGCCATCTCACCCAATCATTGTCGATCTGTTGCCTCTAACCCTCAACGCAGCTGGCTCTATGCACTCCCTGCTGAAGCAAGCCAAATAAATCACGAACTCTGCTACTTCTGCACCGGAAATCAGAGTTTCTTGGGCAAAAAACTCTCTAACGTAAGAAATCCTCAAAATTTCTTCAGCTACTCTCTCCTGACACTTTATGCACCAGCGATCACTACTTACAAAAAACTGCATCCTTCCAGTTGTCGATCTGTGCTGAAACTGTTGCACTGCTCTCTCTACCCTTTGCAAACTGCAAACTGGAAAATCCTACCTCTCTGTCGGCTCAATCAGAGAGAGATTTCCTTGCAGGAACTAGCACTACTGGCTTGGACAGCGCAATCACCTGGGAGATTGATCTGCTACTTACGAAGCTCTTTGATCCCTAGCTTCTCCTTCAACGCGGGATTTGCTGGATCTGCTCTTTTGCTCCTCCTGCACTACTAAAAAAGCTCTGAAACCACATAAAAATTCATACTACTCAGAATCCTGCAGCGGTAACTCATGAGAAATCTTCTATTTGTTAATTCCTTTGAAAAAATTATTTACGGTTTTCTACTGTAAACAGCGAAATCTCATACACTACAGCCTTCACAAATTAACTGCAGAAAAATCAAGTGTGGAAACAAAATCTGAACAAAAGTAAATCATAGACACATTTGACATAGTTGTTTTTGGACCAATGTCCCCGGAAAAACCCAATGCGGGAAAACCGGTGCAGCAGCTGAGGGTTTATAAATTATGCAGTAAATTCTGAGTACAAATATTTGATTATCGAATCTGACAAATTATACAAAGAAATCTGACAAGCAAAATCTCGTGAGACAAATCTCACTCTGCCATGCGAATTTGGCCCTGACCTGCACCCAAAACGAGTTGCTTTGCGTTGCCTCTGCACAGTGACTACGTCACCCATGCAATCTTTGCATCACAACTGAAGTTGCTCTCTGTCTCTGAGTTGGATCTCTCTATTGGCTAAAAACTAGAATCTTCTGGCCTTCGGGAAGTGGCATTGACCCTCTACTGTCTCCTCAACAGAAAAAATGAACCCCCTCTGAGCTCTGCGCAGTCCTAGCGTAGCCTCTGCGTCACTAGCTTGGCGCAACTGTCTATGGCTTCTACTCCCTCCTCTATTGTGCACTCTCTGAATCAAGAATCCTTCCAACCGAAATTATAATCTTCACTCGCAAAGATCTCTCAAGTAATTTTCCTGAGCATTGCTCACTAAAGAATTTCGATCTCTTGATCCTCTTTGTGTGTTTTCCAAATGATCCATCAAGTCCTTATAATCTTCTCGTTGAGACTTCAACAACCAAGATTAAATCATTAATCAACGAATAAGATGAACCTTTCACTTGATCTTCATCTTCTCTAGAAGATTCACACTCTGTTTTATTAATACCCTTTAATTATTTTATTTTCCTAAGTTTAGACTTAGGGTCCCATTAAAAATAATTAATTATTTTAATAAAAGACACTCTGAGTGGAATTTTCAAAAATGATTTCTGGGTTATCTGGAATACATGTGTCTAAGCCTCCCTGCAAATTTTGAGACTTAGAGCACATCCGATGCTACCCAAAATCAACAACTACAACAATTCCTCGCTAAGAGGGAGTGTTAGTTTTTGTAGCATCGAATGTGTTTTAGACACGAAATTTGTGGAGAGGCTAGAATACATGAGATCTCCAAAACCCAGAAATCGTTTTTGGAAACTCTACCTAGAAGTGTCTTAATTAGATTATTAACCGATTTTTAAACATTTCATAAGTCTGACCTTAGGGAATATGGTTAATTAATCAGTATTAATTGAGATAAGGTGAGAATAGCCTAGAAACTCATACGGATCGACTCCAAGATGATTCTAGCCATTGATTATGTTTTAATCTTGGTCGTTGGTGCTCCAACAGATGATTATAAGGGGAGGACGATGTGGTGATGGAGAGTACACTTGTAGAGTTCGATTTCATTGGCAGAACGATTGCCTGAGTAGCAGTAGTGAGTTACTGGAGAGAGTCAGAGAGATCGAAGCAGTGAGAGAGGGGCAGAGACAGTGAGGTTATAGGAGGCATTCCAAATCCAATGAGTGCATTTGCAGAGAGGCAGAAGAGCCACAGAGAGGCTGACGTTGGGGAAGCGCAGTAGTCTCTAGAGGCAAAATCGATTTGTTATGGAGGAGAGATGTTTTCATTTCCAGAGGTCGGGAAAGAGTCTCAAAGTACCGGAGAAGCATCTTTCCAATCAGTAGAAGGCAGAATGACTTCATCAGAGATCGGTCTAAGGCTAGACGTCCAGCAGGCTACATAGAGTAGCACAGAGGCTAACACAGAGGGTTAAAGTGTTGTATTTCTGAAGGCAAGTCGTGCCGGGAGATTGCCTGTGGGGTGACGAAAAATTCCTCACTAGATTTCTGCCAGTACCTTTCTCTGTAGGATTGCCAGTATTTCGACATCCAGTTGTACTCAATTTTTCTCACTATTGCATAATAATAAAACCCTCAACTATTGTATAGGTTTTCCCGCATTGGGTTTTTCCAGGGACTTTTGTCCAAAAATAATTGTGTTAATTTTATGTGTCTGTGCTAGCATTTCTTCCATTGTTTATTATTCTGTTGTTTTATTTGTGTAGATTGTACTGTGATTTATTCAGTGTTTGTCGTAGCAAACAACAAATAAATTGTTAAATTAAATTAACAATTAGGAGAATAATTTCTAGTTGCTACAATAGGATTTTGGTTTAGGAATTTTCACAGAGTGGAGAGTCGATTTGTATTAGAAGTCCAAAGTTCCCTTGAGAAATGGCTTGGCTTAACTCGGAGAAAAATTGGGAGACCCAAGAAGGCCCAACATCTCCCTCAAGTAACTCAACATTCACTTGGAGTTGACCTTTGACCCCTAACAACTACATAAAAGTTAGTGGTTACTTCATTTGGTTCAATCATTGCTTGCTTTCACAATTTAAGGCTTGATTTGCTTGCTTATACCTTTGTTCTTTCTTCGTAAGGATTTGAACATTACTTATTTCTTCTTTTCACACTTCCAGATCACTTGAGTGATTTACACATCACCTAAAAATACCCCCATAGTTGTCATAGGAGAAGTCAGCCCCTTTCAATGATGAAATAATTCTTGTAAAGGCATTTTGAAGAAGGCATTCTAGGTGCTTTGACTTGGAGATGACTTGGATTGCCAAAAAGCGTGCAATGGAGCTCTTTTCTTTCCTTAGAGAACGTGACATGATGTCTTGT
The DNA here is from genome assembly GCA_034641835.2 of Pinus albicaulis. Classification (NCBI taxonomy): domain Eukaryota; kingdom Viridiplantae; phylum Streptophyta; class Pinopsida; order Pinales; family Pinaceae; genus Pinus; species Pinus albicaulis. The sequence continues at coordinate 446,615,965 of CM076572.1, forward strand.
GGAGCAAAATATCATCGTGAATTGTGAGACTACCATGAACAATGATGGCCATGAACAAAGAGGTATGCATACATAAGAGAAATGGTCCACGTGGGGGCTAAAAGATAGGTGTGCTAAGACAATGATGAGATGGGTTTTCCACCCTTACATAGTGTGATCACCTTTACAAGGCTAATACAAAAAGTGTTCCTGTAATCCATGTGTCCTAATAGATCCACCTCCATGATGCCCGAATACCAACCCAAGACATAGGAATGTTCATCAAGGCAAGGAATTACCACTTAGCTAGCATATCCATAAAACCAAGCACCATGAAGATAAGATTAAGAGCATCGGTCATGACCATCCACCCAAGGAGAACTAGGATACACTCTTACACTTCATACCACAACATCTACTGTGCCATAAGATTGCACAAATATGGGCTTACAAATGCATGGTCTTTTGTCAAAAAATTTCGAGTACCCCTGATGGAAAGAGGGATAACACTCTTCATATGTGATTGTGTCTCAACAAAATTGTTCTCTTATGTTCATGATTTCCTTGGATCTCCATATCCCTTTTAGGGAGCCTTTGTAAGATAATGGTTTCTATGGAATTCATGGGTTTTTGCATTTTTTGTATTCTTCTTTATTTTAATTCATGGATTTTTGGATTTCCTCCTTATTTTCATCCATATTTCCCATGTCATCCATCCTCTTTTTCATTTGATCTTCCACTTCCTTTTTAAGGCATTCCACAGAACTTGATAAATCAACATGTTTCAAGATACAACCACCCATTTCATTAACTTGGTTCTTTAATTGGGTTAGCCTGTTTTATAAGTCTTCACTTTCTTCAAACGTCATGTTTGAGTTTTTATGAGTACTAGTAATATTCCTTGTAGAACCCTTTGTCATGTGAGAAAATAGTAATATTTCTCTTTATCACAAATTTCCAATCACCAAAAATAGATCTTCCAATCAAAAGTTATGTCACTTGAAAGTTACATACCTTTCAAAACTTGATTTGAAGACTGTCTAGATGGCTGAAATTTGTTTTGAAATATCTTCAAAATTTCAGCCCTTCTGAGTTTGAAAATTTGGGCTATTCTACTCTGATATGATTTCTTAAACTCCTGAAAATTTCACATTCTAAAACTTCACTGATAAAAGTTATAGCAAAAATGTCAAAATGGCTTGTTTAGGACTAGGACTAGTCAAAAGCATTAACTTCCACAAGAAATCTCATAAATATAATTAGTTAAAATCTGAAAAAAAATCACATGCAATTCAATGTCTTCTCAGGATTTTGAAAAGTTCAGTCTGAAACTTACCAGAAAAAGATTATAGCGAAACTTCCAAGATGACTCGTTTAAAATTGATTACAAGATTAGTCACAAACCCTCTCTTCCATAGACTATATCTTCGAAAGTAAAGAAAACCAAAAGTTGAAATTTTTACCACATGTACAATGATATTTCTCTTCAATCTGTACAAAATTTCACAATCTAAAACTTCACAGAAAAAGAGTTATAACTAAAATTCCAAGATAACTCGTTTCAAACTAATTTTAGGATTAGTTACAAGCCCTATCTTCCCTAAGCTACATCTTTGAAGATATAACATGATGCAGGGGCGTCATTCGAAAACTCGTTTTCATTTTGTTCTAGATAGTCAATTTAATTAATGAGTGAGTGATGAGCTGTGTGATTGTAATAATGGCTATTATATTCAAAACAAACTTCCGAATCATTGAGGACTAGTTAGAGATTGATTTGAACTATTTAGAGATCCCTAATAATTAGTAGATCCTATTTGTTGGGATCTGGAACAGATTGTTTGTTTTCTAGGTGGAATTGTATTCGAATGAGGTTGTTGTTATTGGAGTAAGGAACACAGGTTCCATTCTCTGCGTCTAGTTTTTTTCAAAATTCTTATTTCTATTCCGGTTGACCATATATATATATATATATATATATATATTGTGATTTCTTCTGAGTGTATGGTACAAACCTATTCATTTTGAATAGTTTAGATTGAATCCTTTGTGATTGTTTATTGCAACTCTGTTCTAATAACATTAACAAAAGGTGAGAATAAATTTAATGCATGCAATGTTGGTGTATATCTTTGCGAGGGAAGTGTGAAATGCCACAGAACCCATCCATCGTAATCTGGGTATTTTCATGTTCCAGTGGTTAGTGGATACTGATGATTGATCTATGTCTTGAGTGATAGAATCACCATTACAAAGGAGGTGATATTCAGAAGAAGAGGCAACTCCAGTTTTAGAACTCGTTTCAACTCGAATCGATGTACAGAGAGGAACCCTAGCACAGTATTCAGCTCCCAATCGTTTCCATACTTGAGTCAATCGTAAAGGTGAGCATTTCCAGATTGGCTTGGTAACGTCAGATCAATCAAGGAATGGATACGATTTAGTGTGGGAATGATAAAGGAATTGTGGAAAAGTGTAATATTCCTAATTAGCAATTCTGCTAATTGGCATATTAACTTTTTCTATTTTGTTAACTATTACATTTTTTACTAAGAGGATGTGGGTTTGGGGGCCCACAATTAGACTTAGGAGACTATAGGCATCAAAACATTAGACAAAGGCAAATACTGTGGCTGTAGTGGAGGATGGGGGCCCAATGAGGAGACACTGTGGCCCACGTGTGGCAGCACAGTGATTGGTACAAGCTAGAGACAGCGCAGTCTTGTGGTGGGGCCCAAGGGAACGTTGGGCAGACTTAGATAAAAGGAAGAAAGATGCTCATTTGGATCATTCACTCATCTATTTCGAAATTGTCTATTGACAGAGCACGCTTGAGCAGCGAGCCAAGTTTGCATGTGTTGTTCAGCACGCAGGTGTCTTCGAGCGTTGATCCCAACCCTTGCTTCGGTGGACTTCGAGTGCCAGCCCAAGGGAGATGTTCTACCATAGTCCGATCAGCCCAGCAGTAGAGAGCTTCATTCACAGTGCAGTCAGTCCAATAGCAGCGCAGTGGAATCATCAGCAGCGGAGCGGTTGTGTGTTGTCTTGAGGAGGTCACTCCGGGCGCTGAGGAGGGAAAGGAGTTTTTGCAGGAGATTTGGTGGGGAGGCTTTGAGCTTCCTAACAAAGATTTTACAGGCAGTTTGGTGGCATCTAGCAGCAGAAATTCCAGGAGGAATAAATTGCCCAGCAGTTCAAAGAGCCAAGACTAAGAGGGCTAATTTCCGAGGTCAAGCATTTGGCAAACCCCTCGCGGGTTATTGTGGGTTTTTTGAGTAGAGTCCGGGTTAAATTCTCGTAATTTTCTAAGCAGTATAGCAGGCCCAAGTAGCAGATCATTTGGAGCAACAGCAATATTTCTAGGCAGATAGCAGTGCAAAGCTTCAGCCACGCAGTGTACAATCAGTGAGGGATTCCAACACTATTTTAGAGAGCTTCTCTAGCTTGCCTTGAGCAAGCCCAGGTGCCTTCATTCCAGCGCCTCATCAGTGATAATTCCTTAACCCAGAATCCTATTGCAGCAACTGGAAAATATTCACCTAATTGTTAACTTTTACTGAACAATTTATTTGCAGTTACCTACGGCAGACATTGAATACATCACACTACAACCTTCACTTAAATAAACAGAGGAAGTTAAATGCAGAAACAAGATCTCAGAAAGAAGAAAGAAATAATGGACACGACACCATTATTTTTGGACTAAGTCCCTAGAAAAACCCAATGCAAGAAAACCGGTGCAGCAACTGAGGGTTTGATATTATTAAGTAGTAATTGTTGAGTACAATTCTTTGGATGCCCTAACCAACAATCCTATACAGAGATCTAACTGAACAAAAAGCTGGTGAGATGATCTCACCGTGTCACTGGAAGATCCGGCACTGATCTGTGTTGGAGATGAGCCTCTTCGTTGTCTCTACGCAGTACTGCATCACTCCTATGTAGTTACTGCATCAAGTGCAGTTGGGACTGCATTGCACCTCCTCTGATCACTCTGCTAGTTGAAAACTTCAGCCCTCTGGCCTCCCAGTCTCACACCCCGGCTCCGGCACTGGATCCCAACTGCTCCCCAGCAGAAATATGGACTTCCTCTTAAGCTCTGCACTCCCACAACGTAGCTCTGCGTGGCACTGCGCTGCCTCTCCGGACTACTCTCTGCCTTCTCTGCCTTGCACTCTCCAGATCAGGAAAAACTCCAACCGGAAAATTATCTTTGGCCCTCTTTGCAAGAATCAACTCCATAGATCTCCTCCGTTGTTGAGCACTTCTCACTTGAGAAATCGATCCCTAGACTCTCTTGGTGTGTCTTTCCAAATGCCCATCAAGTCCTTATAATCTTCTTGTTGAGACTACATAGGCCGAGATTAAATCGCTAATCAACAGCTATGATTAACTTGACTTGATCTCCGTCTTTTATAAGAAGATTCACAGTCTGTTTTATTAATACCCTTTAATTATTTTAATTCCCTCAGTTTAGACTTAGGCTCCCATTAAAAATAATTAATTATTTTAATAAAACACAATCCGGATGGAATTTCCCAAAACGATTTATGGGTTCTTTGGAATACATGTGTCTAAGCCTCCCTGCAAAATTTGAGACTTAGAGCACATCTGATGGTACCAGAAATCAACACTCCCTCTTAGTGAGGAATGTACTCTAGTAATGCATCCTACTGAAGCACTACACTGATTCTGCAACATCTCCCTCTGTGTTGCTGATGTTTGAAACTGTTGCCCACCAACAACTACGTTGTTGCAACTATGTTGTTGTTGACCCTGTCTACTACTTCCAACTGCTACTACACTGCAACTTTGCTTCCTAATGCAACAAAAAAACATCCAAACACTGAACTAAGTGTTCAACATGATGCATCTGATACTGAAGATTTGAAAGCTGCTAGACCCTGCGATGACCCTTTGAAGTTGTTGCGTTGTTGCCGAGTCTGCGTTGTGCCTCTTGCATTGTTGCCAACTCTGCTCTGCATTGCTCAAACTCTAGCGCTTTCTAGCCACTGCGTTGTCACTTCTGCACTGCTCTGCACCAATTAACACTTGTCCATCCTACTACTTCTGATTTGGGCACCCGTACCAAGGTAATGATCCAAGAGGTGGACTCCTCAAGGATCCTGCCCAACTGCAGCTCTGTTGAACTATAGTTCTAGATCACCCCAATTCTCCCCAAGAGATATGTGGGAAATCATGGCGAACTCTTCATCCTTGATCCTCGCGGTTGCAGCCTGCCGATCATGTTTCTCGTCCTTATCCTTCTTCTTGAGAGGACACTGAGTAGCGTAGTGAACCATCTCACCACACCGGAAACACTTGATCTTTGAAACATCATTTTTTCGTCTTCGCTACTCCTATTGTCCCTTTGATGCAAGGGTTGCATTCTCCTCCACCTCCTTGGGCTTCGTCCCACTGGTCCTGTTGCCATGAAAATTACACTTGATCGTGTCTCTCCTCATATCTTCCTGCTAAAGAGAAGCCCAGATCGTCTCCCAATCAGGGAGTCTTTCTATGCCCAAGATGCTCTGCACGAAGACCTACCATTCATCTGAAACTGAGTTCAAGGCTAATATGACCAACTCGGTGGCCTGAGGCGCAGCTCCCACAGTTGCTAGCTGATCTCAAACTTCCTGAAGCTTAGACAGGAACGGATCAATGCACTCTCCCTTCTCCATCCATGTAGATCGCATTTTTTCTTGCAAGAACATCTTCTGCCGCTCGGAAGATCCCTGATATAACGTTTCTAAGGCATCCCACATCTCCTTTGCGGTCACTTTGCTTGCAATGTGGCATACGACATGATCCCTCGCTCCATCGAGGATCAAACGCTTCGCCTTTTCCATATATTTCTTGTATACTTTCAATAGATCTGCATCCACGAGGACAGCTACCACGCCATCGATGAAAGCTTTGAGATCATGCTCATCTAACAGGCATCTGATCCTTGCCTGCCAAATCACATAGTTAGAGGCTCCCTCCAACCAATCTTGATCTCTCAACCCGTTTGCTGCCATCTCTGCTGATTGAAAAAAGATGTCGAACTGCTCCCTCTCTCTCCTCTATGCAGGTGCTAGGTTGGCCTACGCACTCCCTGCTGGAGTTAGTATATCTGCTGCTCAACACTACTTCTCAGCAACTGAGAATTAGAATCCCTTGGCTACGAATTGACTGACGAAGAAAATTCCATCAATTGTGTCTTCTTCTTCTTCTTTCTGGCACTTTTTGTTGATTTTTTGGGTAGCATCAGATGTGCTCTAGCTCTGAAATTTTGTGGAGGGGTTAGAACACATGAAATCTCCAAGACCCAAAAATCATTTGGAGAAATTCCAACCGAAATGAATGTCATTCAAATAATTAATTTTTTTTAATGGAGCATGAGTTAAAACTTAGGGAATTAAAATAATTAAAGTGAATTAATATAAATGTGGGTGAGAAGCTTCTAAGAGATGAGGATCAAGTATGCTTTAATCTTAGTTATTGAAAAGTATAAATGAAGACTTGTGGGTCAGTCGGAGACACACCAGGAAAATTCCAAGTAACCCAAGGGAAGTCAATACTCTACGAGAAGAGTTCGATTTCAAAGGGAGAGTTGTAGGGTGAAGGAAGAGGAGGGTGAAGCAGCAGAGAGACAGCGCAGAGGGACAACGCAATAGAGGACGCAGTCCTCACGTAGAAGAGGACACAGAGGTGACATAGTGGAGATTAGAGGGTCTCCAGGGTGTCAGAATTTCTCCAGTGACTGGAGGAAAACTATCTCAGGTGTTTTCTTAAATGTTTCTCCATGATTCTGCAAATCATTCATTGTAAAGAGATTGTTGCTGAAGAATAATAAATAAACCCTCATCTGTGGCACCGGTTTTCCCGCATTGGGTTTTTCCAGGGACATTTGTCCAAAAACAACTATGTTGATGCGATTGATTCTTGTGCTTGCATTTCACTGTTCTTTTCTCTATGTAATTATGTGGTAACTGCAGTAGAATTTATTTCGTTGTTTACTAAAGGGTTTTGTAAATAACTTATTGAGAAATATAAGTAGGAGAAATAAATCAGTTATTGCAGTAGAATTTCAAGTTAGAAATTTTCACATGGTATCAGAGCAAATATTGGGCAACAAGGTTGGAGATTCTGCAATGAGTTGTGGTCTTGATGCTGCTGGAACAACAAATCAAAGGGGCTCACACAGTTCTCCTTGGGAAGAGGAAAGCACGAAAGATACGATGGATCACGACATTTTTGTATTGGCTTCCAGATTGGAAGAAGTCGTTTGTTTGTCAAGCTCTGCTTCCTATGAGGTTTGGTATATTGATAGCGGGGCTTCTGCACACATGACGGGAATACGAGAATGTTTCTCGAGCTACCAAGAGGAAAAGATAAACTTCCAAATCACCATGGGAAATAAGGCTAAATGTACTCTTGTTGGAAGAGGTACTATAGTTTTTCAAATAGAAGCAGGAGATCAGCTTGGGGCTACCAATGTGCTGCATGTGCCTGGATTGGGGATGAACTTGCTTTATGTATCTCAGTTACAAAACAAGAGCTATGATGTATACTTCATTGGAAAGAAAGTATATGTCAAACACCTAAGTTGGAAGAAGAAGGCCCAAATTGGAGTCAGAAGCAACAGACAGTATAAGTTCCAGCTAGAATCTCCAATGGCACTGATAGGCAGCCATAATGAAAAATATTTGAATGAACTATGGCACAGAAGGATGGGGCACTTACACCATGGAGCTCTACGAATTCTCAAAGAAACCATCATAGGAGTTCCAGAGTTAAGCACCAAACGAGATAATGCTTGCAGAGGGTGTGTACTAGGCAAGTACACCAAAGCGACTTATTCCAGAAGTAACAATAGGGAAAAGAGTGTTTTGGGATTAATACACTTAGATATCTGTGGACCTATGTCCACAAGAGCTCTTAGTGGTGCCAAATACTTCATCACCTTCATTGATGACCATTCCAGGAAGACTTGGATCTACTTTCTAAAGACCAAGGATGAGGTCTTTGATCAATTCAAAGAGTTTGAGGGTCTAGTTGAGAATCTGACAAGGAAGAGGATAAAACTATTGGTTCAGACAATGGTGGAGAATATATTGATAAAAACTTCATTGAGTTCTGCACAAGGGAAGGCATCAAAAGAGAATGGACTACTCCATATAATCCAGAGAAAAATGGAGTTGCAGAGAGGAAAAATAGAACTATTGTTGAAGCAGCGAGGGCAACGTTGTATGATCAGGATATGCCCAAATTTTTATGGGCAGAAGCATGCAACATAGTTGTGTATGTTCAGAACAAGATTCCTCACATGCCATTAGGAAAGATTACACCAGAGAGTGTCTTCACTAGTAGAAAGCCAGAAGTGAGTCATTTTAGAATCTTTTTGAGTTTGGCATATTGCCATGTACCTGAAGAAAAGAGAAAGAAGTTGGATCAAATTGCAAAAAAAGGATATCAGGTGGGATATAGCGAGAATGCTAAGGCATATAGAAGCTACATTCCTAGCAGTAGGAAAGTCGTAGTATGACGGGATGTAAAGTTCATGGAGGACACAGCTTTTAGGAAATCCCAAGAAATGCCTTCCGAAAAGAAGTCAAAGAACGATCCATTGGTTAAGCCACTTCGACCAGTCGAAACCAAAGCCAGCGCTTCTCCAAGGCATAAGAATCTGGAAGTACCACCGCACGAAGATTCACAAGAGAAGCAAGAAGATCCACCCACTACTAATGGAAGAACAAGCCAGGAATTACGACAGATACTAAGGGACACAGAGGAGTTCACTGGACCTCCTAGAACTGAGAAAAGGCAACATAGACAACCAGACAAACACCAACCTTTGGTAGCTCAGGTTGGAGAACTATCTAGTTTTCAGGTGGTTGTTCAGCATTAAGTATGGGTAAGATGCTATGGTGGAGGAATACAGTTCCATTATGACCAATGACGTCTGGGAAGTGATACCTAGACCTCAGGACAGATCAGTTGTAGGTTCGATATGGATCTACAAGATCAAGTATGTTGTAGATGGCAGTGTGGAAAAGTACAAAGCCAAGTTTGTGGCTAAGGGGTATGCTCAAAAGGAAGGAATAAACTACGAAGAAACCTTCACCCCACTAGCCAGGTATACTTCTATCAGATCCGTGATATCCCTTGCAGCGCAGATGGGGTGGGAGATTCACCAGATGGATGTCAAGATTGCTTTCTTGAATGGGGTGATAGAAGAAGAAGTGTACATTGAACAGCCATAGGGCTTTGAAACACATGAGAAGAAAACTCACGTGTGCAGGCTTAAGAAAGCCCTGTATGGGCTTCAGCAAGCACCTAAAGCTTGGTATGGTCGGATTGATGGTTACTTACATAAGATGGGATTTGTCAAGAGTGGCGCAAATTCCAATCTCTACTATCTGACAGTAGAGAATGAGCCTCTAATACTAATATACTTGTTTCTGACGGGTTCATCTAGGCTCATCAAGGACTGTAACGAGAACCTGGCAACAGAATTCGACATGAAGGATTTGGGCCTAATGCATTATTTCCTGGGGTTGGAAGTTTGGCAGCAAAAGGGTGAAATATTCCTTGGACAAGGGAGATATGCTACAAAAATTCTGAAGAGATTTAGGATGCAAGATTGTAGACCCATGCCTACTCCAATGATTGCCAACTGGAAAAAGATTGATGCATCTGACAACAAAGTAGACACCACCTTGTACAGACAGCTCATAGGATCTCTTATGTATTTGGTCAACACCAGGGCAGACATCTGCTATGAAGTCAATACCCTCATTCAGTTCATGGTGGAACCAAAGAGGACACACTAGGCAGCAGCCAAGCATGTTCTCATATATATGCGGGGAACAATCGAGCATGGATTAAAGAACATCCGAGGCAATGACATCAGAGTAAGTGGATTCACTGACGCAGATTGGGCGAGAATTTTAGTAGACCGGAAAAGTACCTCAGGGTACTGTTGCAGTATTGGATCAGGAATGACCTCCTGGTGTAGCAGGAAACAGAAGTTCGTAGCACTGAGCTCAACGGAAGCTGAATATATAACAGCAAGCACGGCTTCTTGAATCTACTCAGGAGAAAGATGGAAGCGATCAGTATTATGTGTGATAATCAAAGTTGTATCAAGCTCTCTGAGAATTCGGTTTTTCATGATCGGTCGAAGCACATTAACATCTGGTATCACTTTATCAGAGACAGTGTCCAGAGAGGAGCGCGTTTGGAAGTCTTCTGAAGCTTTCTGAGTTTTAACTCCTGTTTTGATTTTTATCTTGGGAAATGATGATTTTACCTATGTAAATGATGAAAATTAATGTAATTATCATGTTTTTAGGGGAGCAATACAGTTACAGTACAATCCTACAGAAGAACAGGTGGCAGCGATTCTCACCAAGGCCCTAGGGAGAACAAAGTTTGTTTATTTCAGGGAGAATATGGGATGGTTGAGAATTTGTTTCAGTAGAAGCGAATAATGCAGCACTTAAGAGGGAGTTGCAGTACAGATACAGCAGCAATAGTGGCAATGTTGTGGGCATCAGTACAGATAGCAGCAGCGCAGTAGATGAGGGGCAATAGACCGAGCATCAAAAGCACAGAGGACCGATGTCGTGGATCAGGGTGATGCTTCTGGTAAGAAGTAATGCTAGAGCACATTCCTCACTAAGAGGGAGTGTTGATTTTTGGGTAGCATTGGATGTGCTCTAGCTCCGAAATTTTGTGGAGTGGCTAGACCACATGAGATCTCCAAGACCCACAAATCGTTTGGAGAAATTCCACCCGGAATGAATGTTATTCAAATAATTAATTATTTTTAATGGAGCCTAAGATAAAACTTTGGAAATTAAAATAATTAAAGTGAATTAATATAAATGTGGGTGAGAAGCTTCTAAGTGATGAGGATCAAGTCTGTTTTAATATTAGCCGTTGATTAAGGAATAGATCACGGTCGTTGATTTATCAACACGAAAAGTATAAATGAAGACTTGTGGGTCAGTTGGAGACACACCGGGCAAATACTCAGTGACCCGAGGAAAGTTGATACTCCAGGAGAAGAGTTCGATTTCAGAGGGAGAGCTGTAGGGTGCAGGAAGAGGAGGGTATCAGCAGCAGTCAAATAATGAGGAGGAGGGACACAGAGCAGCAGAGAGACAGCGCAGAGGGACAACGCAAAGAGGAAGCGCAGTAGAGGACGCAGTCCTCACGCAAATGAGGATGCACAAGCGACGCAGTGGAGATTGAAGGGTCTCCAAAGTGTCAGAATTTCTCAAGTGATTGGAGGAACACTATCTCAGGGGTTTTCATAAATGTTTCTCCATGATTCTGCAAATCATTCCTTATAGAGAGATTGTTGCTGAAGAATAATAAATAAACCCTCACCTGCTGCATCGGTTTTCCCGCATTGGGTTTTTCCGAGGACAATTGTCCAAAAACAACTGTGTTGATGTGATTGATTCTTGTGTTTACATTTCACTGTTCTTTTCTCTATGTATTTATGTGATAACTGCAGTAGATTTAATTTCGTTGTTTGTTAAAGGGTTTTGTAAATAACTTATTGAGAAGTATAAGTAGGAGAAATAAATCAGTTACTGCATTAGAATTTCAAGTCAGAAATTTTCACACTTTTCTGCCTAGCAAAATGCTATAGAAAAGTTGCGTCCCACAAAGATCTGCTTTACGCTGAAGCTACTACTACGTTGCTCCCTCTGCCACTGACAAATCACGAATATGGAAATCTTACCTCTCTGTCGACTCACTCAGAGAGAGATTTTTCTCGCGAATCTAGCCCTCCTGGCCTGGACTACGCAATCCTTTGGGGATTCGATCAGTTGCCTACGCAATTATTCGACCTCCCACTTCTTCTTCAGCATTGAGTTCCTCTGATCTGCACCCTTGCTCTCCTGCAATAGGATTCCGAGTTAAGGAATTCTCACATGGTATCAGAGTTTGTATAGCCATGCACTAAATACATCACTGCAACCTTCACTTAGATAAACTGCAGAAATTAATTGCAAAAACAAGATCTGAGCAAGAAGAAAGAAATAACACACACAACACCGTTATTTTTTGGACTATGTCCCCAGAAAAACCCAATGTGGGAAAACCGGTGCAGCAGCTAAGGGTTTGATATTATCAAGTAGTAATTTATGAGTACAATTCTTCGGATGCCCTGACTGGCAATCCTATACAGAGATCTAACTTAACAAAAAGTTGGTGAGATGATCTCACCTTGTCACTGGAAGATACGAGCATTGATCTGCGCTGGAGATAAGCCTATGCATAGTATTGTGTCACTCCTACATTGTTACTGTGTCACTGCGACTACGTTGCACCTCCTCTAATCTCTCTTCTAGCTGGAAACTTTAGCCCTCTGGCCTCCCGGTCTCACACCTTGGCTCAGGCACTAGATCCCAACTGTTCCCTAGCAGAAATACAGATTTCCTCTTAAGCTCTACGCTGCCACAGCGTCACTATGATCTGCCTCTGCGTGGCACTGCGCTGCCTCTCCGGGCTACTCTCTACCTTCTCTACCTTGCACTCTCCGAATCAGAGAAAACTCCAACCAGAAAATTATCTTTGCCCCTCTATGGAAGAATCAACTCGATTGATCTTCTCTGTTATTGAGCACTGCTCACTTGAGAAATCGATTTCTAGACTCTCTCGGTGTATCGTTCTAAATTCCCATCAAGTCCTTATAATCTTCTCGTTGAGACTTCAACTGTAGAAATTATACAAACATATGTATATCAATGGATTCAATCCAATCAAGCAATGTACTAAAGCTAGATACTAAATCCTTCTACAAATCAATTGCGGAAATTAAACACAATCGTCAATCACAACAAGTGCAGAAAGAATCAAATCAAACCACAACACAGATAATTTCCAAGAGAAAGCTTACTGCTCAAAACCCCTCTATCATATATTGTATATTCCACAAGGAATCCTGAAACAATTACAATGCAGTATTCTCACAAGAGTCTCCTGCAATCTGCCTATCGTCTCACACTGATCTAGATAAAATCAGGCCAACACTTAGCCAATTCTCAGCCTGTCTTCAGCCTGCCTTGCTCACGCAATTCCTGATGAATGCAATCCCTATTCTTTAGGAATTTCAGCCTTCCTCAACTACGTTGAGTATCATGGGCATCCTGTGGTGTTTTAACTGCATCTGAGAAATCTGCTAATATCACAATTGATAGTTAACTTCCCTTTAACCTTTGTCTCAACTGGGTCTCCACTGGAACTAACATGCATGCAGCTATTAATAGTAAATCATCAGTTGCATGGCAGATCACTGATTGTGAATTAAATCTGATTTAATTCACTTGATCCCTCACTAGTGCAACAAATAGTTACAACTAGTTCAACTGACTTTAACTCACTTAAATGAGTTAACTGATTTCTCATGCATTAAACTCATGCACTTAACTGAAACTTAAACTCTAAAACACATAGAATCAATCTACATGCCTCACCAACCACCCTCAACTCGAAATTCATGAGCTAACTGAGTCTATCACACTCAGTTAACTATTACAAGTGTTTATGAGATAAGATTACAATTTATTGTCCGATTTAATTAAGGGATAATTAAATTAGACACATTTCCAATTTATTAAATAAATTGAATTGCACACTAATGTATCGCTAGGACCCATCATTACATGACCTATGGTCCCACACTAGTGTAGGTGCCTATCATGTTGCTTCTAGATGCCAATTTCACTGTTTCTTGTTGTAAACTTCAACACTCCCTCTCAACAAGAAAGGAAGGTCCTTGCATGCGCACATGCACCTCTTGCATGCGACATGCAAATCTTGAAACTGAATAGTCTCCAAACCACTGAATCAGTATAATGCATCTGTCATCAGAGTCTTCTCACTACTAGTACCTACTACACATGTCTATTGGATTCTCTGCGTTGTTGACATCTGCATCCATGCACTCTGCACTTCTGCGAACTCTGATTTGCGCTCCAGTATCTGACACCTTTCACTCTGATTTTTGTCTTCCTGACATCTCACTGCATCAATCTAACTGATCCTGCTACTGTTGTACTGTGGGCTCCTCCTAGCCAAGTTCAATCCATGAGACAAACCATTTCTAGGACCCTGCCCAAATTTCTTCTTAGGATTAATTTTGCACATCGCCCCACCTCACACCTGGAGGTATAGTTACATGTACTCCCTCTGCCCATCTGGCTCGAAATTTCTCTGCTTGAGTGGTTTCTGCCACTCCATGGTCCTCCGCATGTGGCTGCTCCACATCTTGAGGTTCATTCTTTGGAACCAAGAGTTCCTCATCTACATGCAAATCCAATTCCCTCTCAAGGGACAATCGCATGGCTTTCTCACACTTCCCCATGGTACATCCCTTGCATGTGTCTATCTGCGCAAGAGTACATTTGGAAGCCCCGTAGAAATCTGTTGCATGGCCTTCAAAGCTCCATGGTGTAACTCACCCTCATCCCAGCTCACCACTTTGTCTGCTTTACCCATCAATGTTGCGTAGCCATCTACATCAAGTTTATAGAGATTCTTCACACGAATCCGAATCTTCTTGGCTTGTCTTGTTGCTTTGCGTTGAAGGAAAGCTTTTCCTTCACTAAAAACAACATCCTAGCCTCTACCCTCCAACATTGCGACTGAAACTAAAATTTTTTGCAAGCCTGGTATATGCATTACATCTTTTAATAAAAATGGTCTACCTAACTCTCTGGAAAGTAACTATACCAATCCCGGTACTGCTATACCTTCCGTCATCAACCATTTCGATATGCATCTGGAGGTCCTTCTCCTCCAAGCTACTGAAAAGTTCTTTGTTTCTCGTCATGTGGAAATATGCACCACTACCCAACTACCACCCTGATCCCATCGCACATGACACCATGCATGCGATCAGCGAGAAGTCTAACTCAAATTGCGAGTCCAAAGCCTCACCAGCTGCACATCCTGAAGCCTTCTTATTCTTCTTCTTTTGTGGACAATTAGTGGCATAATGTCCATGCTCGTGACAATGAAAACACTTCACTTTGCACATGCCGCACTCCTTGCCTTCTTCGTCGGTCTCACATTTGGAATAGGATTTCTTTCCCTTCCCCTTCTTCGCCTTTCCAGCCAAGGTGCAATTTTCTTCATCATCTTCCATAGATGAAGATCCAACCCTGGTATTCTGCCTGAATTCTTCTTGCACCAAATCCGACCAAAGTTGTTCCCAATCTAGCAGCTTCTCCCTCCCATTGACAAAGTCCTGATAACTATGCCAACTCCTGGGAAGGCCTAGGAGAGCTAGGCTCACCAAGTCATCATCCGTGACAGTAATTCTGACGCTCCCCAGCTCATCCTGCCATTGGACAAACTTTGTTAAATATATCGACATAGTGCCTCCTTTCTCCATTTTGATTTTCCTCAACTTGTCCTTCAGTGCC
Source organism: Pinus albicaulis (assembly GCA_034641835.2). Classification (NCBI taxonomy): domain Eukaryota; kingdom Viridiplantae; phylum Streptophyta; class Pinopsida; order Pinales; family Pinaceae; genus Pinus; species Pinus albicaulis. The sequence continues at coordinate 446,631,378 of CM076572.1, forward strand.
AATTTTCTAAGATCATTGTTGCTCTGAAACAGATCTGTCAAAGCCTTCCACATTGCATATGGAGTCGCTTTGCCATGGACACTTGACACAATGTGGTCTCGTACTCCCACCAGTAAGATCCTCCTTGCCCTTGCCACCTTCTTTCGCCAAGCATCGAGATTTGCGGCATGATGCATATGCTACAACGGGTTTGGGAACATCATTATCAATGAATTCTTTCAACCCATTGTCCTCCAGTACTGCCTCCATCCTGTCTTTCCACGCAATATAATTAGAGTTTCCCTCGAGTGCATACTCCAATCTCAAGCCATTGAAATCCATTTCGATCCTGATTCGCCTATCGCACCAAGAATACTTTTGCAAATTCGAATTCTATTAAGTCACAAACTCAGAGTCTCCTCCACTATAGTGCTTTCCTGTGCTCTGATACCAAGTAGAAATTATAAAAACATATGTATATCAATGGATTCAATCCAATTAAGCAATGTACCAAAGCTAGATACTGAATCCTTCTACAAATCAGTTGCAGAAATTAAACACAATCGCCAATCAAAACAAGTGTAGAAAAAATTAAATCAAACCACAACACAGATAATTTCCCGGGGAAAGCTTACTACTCAAGACCTCTCTATCATATATTGTATATTCCACAACGAATCATGAAACAATTACAATGCACTATTCTCACAAAAATCTCCTGCAATCTGCCTATCGTCTCACACTGATCCAAACAAAATCGGGCCAACATTTAGCCAATTCTCAGCCTATCTTCAGCCTACCTTGCTCATGCAATTCTTGATGAATGCAACCTGTGGTGTTATAATTGCATCTCGGCAGTCTGCTAATATCACAACTGATAGTTAACTTCCCTTTAAACTTTGTCTCAACTGGGTCTCCACTGGAACTGACATGCATGCAACGATTAATAGTAAATCATCAGTTGCATGGCTATTCAATGATTGTGAATTAAATCTGATTTAATTCGCTTGATCCCTCATTAGTGCAACAAAGAGTTACAACTAGTTCAACTGACTTTAACTCACTTAATTGAGTTAACTAATTTCTCATGCATTAAACTCGTGCACTTTGCTGCAACTTGAACTCTAAAACACATAGAATCAATCTGCATGCCTCACCAACCACCTTCAACTCGAAATTCATGAGCTAACTGAGTCTATCACACTCAGTTAACTATTACAAGTGTTTATGAGATAAGACTACAATTTATTGTCCAATTTAATTAAGGGTTAATTAAATTAGACACATTTCCAATTTATTAAATAAATTGAATTGCACACTAATGTATCGCTAGGACCCAACAATACATGACTTGTGGTCCCACACTAGTGTAGGTGCTTTCATGTTGCTTCTGGATGCCAATTTCATTGTTTCTTGTTGCAAAGTTCAACACTCCCTCTCAACAAGAAAGGAATGTCCTTGCATGCGCACATGCACCTCTTGCATGCGACATGCAACTCTTGCATGCAACACTTCACTAGTGTTTCTCGCACATGCAACTCTTGCATGAAACACTGCTGAAACTGAATATTCTCCAAACAAATGAATCAATATAATGCATATGTCATCAGAGTCTTCTGACTGTTGGTACCTACAGCACATATCTATTGGATTCTCTGCGTTGTTGACATCTGCATCCATGCACTCTGCACTGCTGCTAACTCTGATCTGCGCTCCAGTATCTGACACCTGTCACTCTGATTTTTGTCTTCCTGACATCTGACTGCATCAATCTAACCGATCTTGCTACTGTTGTAATGTGGGCTCCTTGTAGCCAGGTTCGATCCATGAGACACACCATCTCTAGGACCCTGCCCAAATTTCTTTTTGGGATTAATTTTGCACATCGCACCACCTGACACCTGGAGGTATAGTTGCATGTACTCCCTCTATCCATTTGGCTCGAAATTTCTCAGCTTGAGTGGTTTATGCCACTCGATGATCCTTCGCATGTAGCTTCTCCACATCTTGAGGTTCATTCTTTGGAACCAAGAGTTCCTCATCTTCATGCAAATCTAGCTCCCTCTCAAGGAACAATCGCTTGGCTTTTTCACACTTCCCCATGGTACATCCCTTGCATATGTCTATCTGCGCAAGAGTACCCTTTGGAAGCCCCGTAGAAATCTGTTGCATGACCTTCAAAGCTCCATGGTGTAACTCACCCTCATCCCAGCTGACCACTTTGTCTGCTTTACCCATCAATGTTGCGCAGCCACCTACATCAAGTTTACAGAGATTCTTCACATGAATCACAATCTTCTTGGCTTGTCCTATTGCTTCGTGCCAAAGGAAAGCTTTTCCTTCACTGAAAAACAACATCATAGCCTCTATCCTCCAGCATTGTGACTAACACTAAATTTTTCTTCAAGCCTGATATATGCATTACATCTTTTAATAAAAAAGGTCTATCTGACTGTCTCTGGAAAGTAACTATACCAATCCCGGTAGCGCCATACCTTTCGTCATCACCCATTTCGATATGCATCTAGAGGTCCTTCTCCTCCAAGCTACTGAAAAGTTCTTTGTTTCCCGTCATGTGGAAAGATGCACCACTATCCAACTACCACCCTGATCCCATCGCACTTGATACCATGCATGCGATCAGCGAGAAGTCCAACTCAAATTGCGAGGCCAAAGCGTAGTTTTAAACCCAGGCCGAACCGAATCGGAACCGGCCGAGTCGACCGAGCCAAAGGGTAGGCCGGTCCAACTCGGCGATTGAACCGATCAGGCGGTCGGTTTGTTACCGAGCCGGTCGAGTTTTTGACCGACTCAGTCAGCTCAGTAACAAACCGGTCGGCTCGGCCTGGTCCGACTTAACTCGACTGAGTTGTTCCAGCCGGCCGGCGGGCCCAAAAACATGAAAAAAACAGACTTCAAAATGGAATTTTATCTGTTGTTAGGTTTTTTTAAGGGTTTCTAACCCCTCCCCATCCTATTTAACTAACCCAACCCCTCTCAATACCTCACATCTTTATCATTCAATTTGCTTGAGCATTTGTGAGGGTTTTCTGAAGAGTTGTGGAGTTGGTTTTGGAGCAGCTTTGAGGAGTCTTTTGGACAAGCTTTGGAGCCGCATTGAGCTAGAGGAGGCTAGAGGCTAGAGGTATTTATTTTTTCTCTTCTAAAATCTGCCTTTGTTTGTTTTATTTATTTAGCAAATCTGAAAATGGTAAACATAGTTTTTGGTGAAAGAAATGAACATAGAATGAATAGTTTTTTTTTGTTTTCATTTTTAGATTTAAACCTTTTCTTTCCAAGTCAAAAACTCAGTCCAAAATGGCCCCTAGAGCGAAAGATGCTGCTTGGGCATATGCTGAAATGGTTGGTGATCAAATGTATTGCAAATTTTGTAAGAAAAAAATTAGGACGGTGGAGGGGGCATTCATACACTGAAACTACATTTGGCTGGTCTTAAAGGCCAAATTACTTCATGTGAAGCACAAAACATTGGGGAAATTAGGAAGCAGTTGACAAAACAATTTGAGAAGTTTGAGCAAGAGAAAAATAGGCAAAAAGAAATACAGGCTAAAATTGGAAGGAAGAGGAATCTACAACATATGATGGCTGCCAACTCAAGTTTTGAATCTTTTGATTATGAGGGTTCTTCGTCTATCCCTTCCACTGATGCATCAAAAAACCCCTTTCGCTATGTTCCTCCCTCTATGGAGTCTATTTCTGAAAAGGGTAAGGGTGCAATGAGAAATAAGGGTACTATCAAAAGTTTTTTTGTGCCCTCATCTCCCTCTGATAGTGCAACTGCATATGGTCCTAGTCCTCCAACTGTGCAGCCCACTTTAGATGCTCATTGGAAAAAAAAATTGAGAGATGTTGCTTGTGATTACATTGCTAGATGGTGGTATGATGTTGATATTCCCTTCAATGCTACTCGTTCACCATATTATGAACCTATTTTTGATGCCATATATGCTGTTGGAAAGCGATTCAAACCTCCTACTATGCATGAGTTAAGAGGATCTTTTTTGCAAAGAGAGATTTCGAACATTGATGATTATTTGAAAGAGTTCAAAAACTCATGGGCACATATAGGATGTACCATCATGTCAGATGGATGGACTGATCAGAGGAACCGTACCATCATAAACTTTCTTGTCTTTTGCCCACGGGGAACCATGTTTCTAAAATCAGTTGATGCATCTGATAGAGTGAAAGATGCACAGTTGTTGTTACAGCTTTTGGATGAGGTTGTTCAAGAGGTGGGGGTGGCAAATGTTGTTCAAATCATCACAGACAATGCCTCTAACTATGTTCTTGCTAGTAAATTGTTAGAGGAAAAACACCCAACCATCTTTTGGACCCCATGTGCTGCACATTGCATAGACCTCATGCTTTAGGATATTGGCAAAATACACTGGATCAAGAACACTATAGAGCATGCCAAATGCATCACAAAATATATTTACAATCACTCATGGACTCTAAGTCTGATGAGGAAATGCACAGGGGGCAAGGAACTTATTAGGCCTGCCATCACTAGATTTGCAACACATTTTTTGACATTGCAATCTATGCTTGCCCAACATAGAAACTTGCAAAAGATGTTTTTTAGTGATGAATGGAATGAATGTCAGTGGGCTCGCAAACAGGATGGCAAAGATGTGAAAAGGCAGCAGAGATTGTGAAACTTGCTGAGCTACTGGTTAAGGTGTTGTGCTTGGTGGATGGGGAAAGATTGGCTATGGGCTTCATTTATGAGTGGATCAAGCAAAAGAGAAAATAAGGGCAGCATACAAGGACAAAGTCACTAAGTATGGGCCCATTTGGCAAATCATTGATTAGAGATTGAACAATCAACTCCATCGCCCGATACATGCAGCTAGGTATTTTCTGAACCCAAGGTATCATTATAAAGCTCAGGAAACAAGAGCTTTGACTGGGGAGGTTAGAGATGGATTGATTGACTGCATTGATAGCATGATCCCCACAGAGAGTGAGCAGTTGAAGATACACAATCAGATCACTATGTTCAGCCAAGCCACTGGTACCTTTGGCAAGAACCTTGCAAGGATTGCAAGGGAATCAAATGAGCCAGGTAAACAAAGAATTTCAATTTTCAAATTTATATTTTATAATTTATTATTTTGTATAATTGTTTATAGTTTCAATTTCAAAGTTGGATATAAATTGTTGAGCTAACTGAAACTCATTTTTTGCAGCACAATGTTGGAAGGCATTTGGTAGCCATTGTCCTGAATTGCAGAGGTTTGCAATCCGCATTTTGAGTCAAACTTGCAGTGCTTCTGGGTGTGAGCGCAATTGGTCTGTCTTTGAGAGGATTCACACAAAGAAGAGAAACTGTTTCGAGCAAAAACGGTTAAATGATCTAGTGTATGTCCAGTACAACCTTCGACTAAGACGCAACCAATTGCTGAACAAAAGACCTGATTCAGATCCCATTGTGTTGGAGGATATTGATCCAACATCAGATTGGGTAGTGGAGTCTTGTCCACCAGAGTTTGACATAGATGGGGGGATTCCGATTGACTTCGATTTAGAGATAGTGGATGCTATGCTCAATGTAGATCCACTAGTAGCAGACCTAGTCCCAAGCCCCAGTTGCAGGTGCAAGCACTTCCTCTAGTCAGCCACGACGGAGACGCATAACTCGTCTATCTGATTCTCAAGGTGGTAAGGAAAAGGGTATAGTTCCAGTTGAGGATGTTGATTTAGAGGAGGAGGCGGAGCGAGCGTTTTCCCCCTCTGGTTCAGAGTTTGAAGAAGAGGACATTGGCTTGTCACAGTCAGATGACTAGCAGTAGTTACTAGTGACTATTCATGTTTTGTTGTAGAGGCCATTTAGAGCCTCCTTAGTTATGTTTTTTGTTTTGATCTCTATATCATCATCATGTATTGGTCCTTAAATAGTGCACTGGGTGCAATTTTGATATAATGGATATATTCATGAGCCTACTTTGATTATATGTTGTCTTTTGTCTATATTGTAATGCTTTGTGTTTGGAAACATGAATAAAAATCTTTAAATTTATGCTTTTGTACAAAAAAATTAATATTTAATGTATTTTTTACAAAAACTGAGTCATTGAAACCGAGTCGACCGAGTCATTATCGATTCGGAGTCGGAGTCCGAGCCGACCCTCACCGTGGTCGGAACCCGATTCTGTTTTTCAAAACACTGGGCCAAAGCCTCACCAGTTGCAGATCCTGAAGCCTTCTTGTTCTTCTTCTTTTGTGGACAATTAGTGGCATAATGTCCATGCTCGTGACTGTTACACAGCAATTTGTCACCGTCCCTGCAATCCCCCGTCCCGCACATTGGAGGGCTTATTCTGTGACCTGTTAGCAGTGACATGACCTGAAAACACTTGTACAGCGTCCCCCTAGACATGGACTTTCATTCCCCAGAAGACAACTCCTTGTGAAAAACCCTAAAAATAGCCTTTTTATCCTTGGCGCGACTCGTCGGTGTTATACCCACGCCAATGGGGAAAATCCTCCAAAGAGGGCGCGCCAACTGGCGCTCTGTCCCAGAGTTGCACCCGCGCCAGGCTTAATAATGAGTGTTTTTTAAAAATAAATGGTAAAAGATCGACTCCAACTAACTCCTGAACTGGTCTCTAAATTGAGTTGGGACGTTTGGCTCTAGATCTCCATGTAGAGGAAGTAGTTTTCCACCTCTCATGGAAGCTTCCTTGAGGATAGGGCCAATCCATGATTGTAGGGATCCCAACTCCCCTTCCACCATCTATATAAGCTTGCCATTTTCCTTTGCAAGCTAGTCTCCAAGAGCCTTCATAGCCTAAAGAATGCTGCAAGAGCCTTGATATTCCTCATAGAGCCAAATCAGTAGCAAGGAGATTAACGATCGAAGAGAGAGGCTTGTCCCATTCCCGACAAGCTTTACCGAGACGTATTCTGTTGACGACCCGCCAAAGGAAGATTCAGTGTCAGAGCCAGGTTGTATTTTCCTTTGTATGAATTAATGATAAGCAACTTTGGTTACGGTTCCACTCATATTGTTCATTATGATCATGAGTTTTGTCTTCTCTGACTGATACATAATTGCATATATTGGGTTTTACGCTTGTGTTTTTCGTGTTTCTTGCGTGCGCAGGTGTTCGATTGCGGCGAGCGTGAGGATTGTGATCTACCAGAGCAAGGGAACGGGAGCGCTATCTTCTCTATGAACACAGCGTTGGATTCAAGGTAAGCCTTCTTCACCATTTGGTTTATTGCAATTAGGAACTTGCACCTTAGCATGATACGATTGTTGCTAGACCCGATCTAGGCTAGTAGGGATCACATCTATCCACAGAGGGGATTTACCTCTACAAAAAATTGGCGACTCTAATAGGGATTGTTGATTTGGAATACTATCTTGTCTTTTCGGTCGATTCTTGACTTTGCTTGCTTGATTAGCTCTTTTGGCTAGCTCTTTCTCTGTGTTTGGATTTTGTTTAGTTTTACCATCACTATTTTGTTTCTTGGATTGCTATTTTTTATTTTTCCTTAGTAAACTCGACTGGTGTGCTTATTAGCCTGACAGTCGCACCCATTGGCGCATGTTGCCAGTTTATTACCCGCGCCAATCCTGTTCTGGTGCTAGATTCAGCCTGACAGTCGCGCCAGTCCTGAAGGTGCTAGGGTTTACTCTGTTTTGAGCTTTCTGAGCTTGATCTATGTGTTTGGTTTCATTCTTACGATTGCTTGAGTGTTTTGGAGCCTTGATTGACTAACTGTGACCTTGATCCTTTGGTTTTTTGCTTGTTTCTATCGATTTTACATTCTAGCCCTAGGGCATCTAGGTGCTATAGTGTGTCGAGCCTCCCGTGGGAGTTTTTGGTTTCTATCTGTTCAGTCAACCTTGTGATTGCTTCTTTACATTCGTTTGGTGGTTGTCTATCATTTTATTGCATTATTTGAGTGATTGGCTTCTTCTTCATTTGAATTCCGTCTTGTCTCGTTTTGGGCCTAGATTACATGGTTCATTTGAGTCTTTGAGTGTCTTTTGATTTGAGAGACTTTTTGTCAATTTGAGGTTTGATTGTGTGCTTTCATTGAGTGAAATTTCATTGTTTTTACTCCTGTGCTATCGCTTCTCAAATTTTTCTTTTCATTAGTTTTCATTTTGTTTAGTGCACTTTTCTCTTAAACATTGAAAATACAAAAAAAATCTCTTTTGCTTTGATTAGTTAATGAAAATTGAATATTTTTTGTGTTATTAGTAATTTGTAACTTTGAAAGAAAAGCTTTTAGTTTCCATTAGCTGCATTAGAGACATTACTGGTTGTTGTCTGATCATTTTTTTATTGTGTGAAAAGCTCTTAACTCTCTCGTAATTAGCTTTCATCGAATGAAATGATATACTGTGGCATGTAGTGTGCATTTAGGCGATTTTGAGACATAACACTCGCTAGGGCCTGAAAACTGAAACATAATTGAAGATAAACATTAAAATTCATTCAATTTACACTAAGGCAGCATTGAAACATTAACAAAATATTTAGAGGTCTAGGCTAGAGACGTGTTCCGGCGTCTTTAAACCTAGTAGTTGTCGTTTGCCTCTTGGCTTTAGATAGCACTAGTACGGACTTGTGCTCCCCGTACCGTCGCGTATATAAAGGGAGACCCCGCTAGGTTTCTATCCTTTATCCATAAGAAGCCGAGTCTGCCACCCTATACCCGTGATACACAGGACACAGCATTCGGGGAGATTGTCTGCACGTATGTTAAGTCCTTGGTTGATTTCTCTTTCATTTTGAAACCAAGGTGTATATTGCAGTTCACGGTTATTTGGTACACCCTTTGCCTAGCATTCCTGAGCAGTCATTTTGATCTTATCTGACTCCTTAAATTTGAAAAGATCACCAAGCGCTTGTCCTTTCACACTTGCTTCAAAACTGAAAGAGATAGAGTCATCTTTCATCTGTTTCTCGACTCTTAAAACATGAAACGGTGGAGTTTCGAAGTTTCAATGTCGTAAAATAAATCACCCGCGATCACACGCCCTGTTAGATCTTGCTTGTTGGCCGTTTGATTGTGTGCCTTGATTCGTTTTAGCCCGTGTGTTGTGTTTGATCTTTTCCTTGTGTCATTATTGTCACAGTGGCGGAACCCTCAGTTTCGTCTACTGGTAGTCCATATACGGATGATTCATCAGAGGTCTTGCAATCCTCTGCTGAACATCAGCAGCCCATTGTTTCCGAGTTTCCCGACGGGGGACCGGTTCTGTCTGAGCTTCCCTTCGGAGGACCAGTTGAGTTCAATTGGCCCTTATCCGACCCTTCGTCTGGATTTGGAGTAGGGGAACATTTCCCTCCTCTTACATCGGGTTCGCCTTTTCTAGCTACTGTTATTCCTCCTAGTCCTCGCCGTCTATTACGAGATCTAGTGGCAGGTTCAGATATGGGTGCATCCAGCCATTCTCCTAGTGAGGAAATCCCCATGTCTGGTGAAGATTACCAGTTGTTCCCAGAAGACAACCCCGAGTTATCCGTCATGTCTTCGCCCGGTCCTTCGCTACCAGCAGGGCATAGATCTTTGAGTCAAATTATGACCGCCGTCGCCTCTATGGGGATATCAACTCCTTCTACGAGGCCGGTTATTCCTTCATTGGGGATGTCTCCTAGGACACCCATTACGTCATCCCCTCAGGTCACTTTTGTACCTGTCAGGCCCACTGTCTATGTGGCTGCATCTACACCTGTTGTTACCACTCAGTCCGTAAGGACCACATCGCTTCCCGAAGACGTCTATACAGCATCTGCTATGCCGGAGAACATCTCTCCAGAGGAGTATCGATTGTCCTTACAACAATCGAACTCCGAGGTCGGACAATCCTCTCAAGATCCCAACCGCCCGTATTTTTCGCATTATGCACAGGACGGTACACCCGTGTACGTTTTTCCATATCAGTACGATGAGTACGGGAATCCTTTACGTTTACCCGCTCCAGAGGCTCACCTTCATGCTCAGGGTTTTCTGTCTAACCGCTGGGCAGTCTTATAACCCGCAAGGACAACCTTTTCAAGGCCAACCTTCGGGCCAGCCTGGCTATCCTTATGACCCGCAAGGACAACCCTTACAAGGCTACCCTTCGGGCCAGCAAGGGCCATTATATGGTCCGCAAGGACAATATTACAACCCTTCAGGTCAACCTATGCAGCCTCTTCCTAGAGTCCAACCTGGGCAACCTTAAGGACTCACAGGTCAACCGGGGTACCAATCGGGGCCGGTATACGGTCCTGGGGGGCAAGTCCAACCTTCCCAACCCATGCAACCTCAGTATCCTATTGGTCTGAATGTTGCACATCAGCCAGGATCATCTTATGGTCCTGCTACAGGTCAAACCGGTTACCAGCTACCACCAGGCCAACCGGCCCATCCAGTACAACCTGGTGCTCCACAACAGCCAGGTCAACCTGCACAACTGGGGCAACCTGTTCAACCAGGGCAGCTTAGCCAGCCTGTCCAACTAGGCCAGCCTGCACATCTTGTCAACCCTGCTCAACAGCCGATTTACTCGATGCCGCAACCGAATCAACTGGTACACCCTAATTATCGCACTCAGCAGGGTCCCACCTATCAGCAGCCCGTTCAACCTCAAGGCGGTTACTACCCTCACGGTCAATCTCGACCGACTTATAATCCGCCCCAAGGTTCCCATTATTACACTCAACAACTTGGCTACACCTATACTCAGCAACCAAATCCACAGACTGCTCAAACGGGACCGACATATAATCAAGGTCCATACTCTGGTTATCAAACCCCGTACACTGGTTACCAGCAACCGAATCAGACTGGTTATATGCCCTATACCCCCTACGGTCAGAATCCTTCGGGACAAAACACATGGGGGCAAGGATATTCTCAACCAGCGTGGAGTACAGGTACCGGTCCTTATCGAGGGCCTCGTATGCCGTTCAATCCGCAATTGCCGTTCTTGGCTACCTTGGAGTTACCGGACGTTTCTAAATTTACCAATGATCCGATTCTTCACAATCCTTATTGGCCTCCGGTTCCGACCAAGGTACCCGGCGACTGCCCTAAGTTTGTAGGTAAAGCTGGAGAAGACCCCCAAGCTCATGTAATGACCTACCATTTGTGGTGTTCGTCTAATTCTTGGGTCAATGATTCAATTCGTCTACGTCTCTTCCAGTGCACTCTTACCGGTGTTGCCGCTAAGTGGTATATTGAATTACCCCGTGGCATCTTTCAGGATTTCAATACTTTAGCAATGGCTTTTCTGACTCACTTTCAGTTACTAGTTCGCTATGAAGCCGGGACGCATCTCCTGACTTCGTTGAAGCAGGATAAAGCCACCCACATATCCGATCATATTCAAGAGTGGAAACGTCGTCGTAGGTTGATCAAGTTTGATATACCTGATCAACTACTAACTCATTGGTTCACCACATCCTTCGTTAACAAAATCGCTCAAGATATTGCTATGGCGGCATGTGTGACTGAAGAACAGGCCATCGCGCGTCCCCAGTATCTTGATCTAGTATACTCTCAGTCCGGCACGCTGTATGATATTTTCACTGATGCTCCACGCCCAGGAACCTCTAAAGCTCCACCTACCCCAGCGGTGGATGGTGTTATTGGTTCCGTGTCTCAAAATTCTCGAAAATCTTCGAATGGGAAGCAAAAGTCCAATCCTTCCAATAATTTTGCTCTTCCCGCCCCTCCAGATTCTGGGAAAACTGCGGAGGTCAACGTCGTTCACGCTAATCCTACGGAAAAGGCCTCCAAAGGAAAGAAGAAGGGCAAAGGAAAATCAAAACCCGACGCCCCTAAACCAGAGTCTTCTAAACCTTGTACTGAGGACGGTTCTCAACATAAACCGAAGTACTCCTGCCTTATTTGTGAAGGAGATCATTATACCAAGGATTGTCCCCGACGATCTGAAATTAGTCAACTTCTCAAAGGTTCCAAAGGGACTTTGGCAGTTCTCAAAGAACCGTTCCCGTCTCAGCAGACCCAGATAGTTGAACAGCCTTCACCACTGCACCATTTGGGTCCTAGGTCTTTATGATGAATGGTGTTGCACCTGTCTCAATTGCTACGGGTTTGAAGGATTATGCTGGATCGCGTCAGGCAGCTGGGAAGGAAGTCATGGATGGCCCACCTCCTCCTCCTGTCTCCGGTCCTTTGGAAATTGAGAAGCCTACTGCTGAACCTGTTGTGAGACCACCTTCTAAAGGTGTTCTGCGAAAGTCTTCCTACAATCCAAATGCCCGTGCCGCTCAGCACTACAGTATTGTTGAGGATTTGGCACAGGCGCCTTCTGTTATGTCCGCATTAGAAGTCCTTCAAAGTTGCCCTTCACAACGGAAAGCTCTGTTATCTGCGATCGGTGGAATCGACCCCACTGATTCTAGTCTTCTCACCTTCGACCTAGAAAACTTTACCCCCCGACTTCCGCATCAAATTGCTCTTGTGATACAAGTCTGGATCAACGGTCTTAACATCCATAGGGCCGTTGTGGATGAAGGTGCTTCTACTTGTGTCATGTCGTCCGCCAGATGGAAGGCCATTGACTCTCCGGCGCTTTCATCATCTCCAAATGCTTTAGAGGCATTAGATGGTCGGGAATCGAAACCCATGGGTGTTCTCGAGAGTTTGCCGATTACGTTACAGGGGAAGACAGTCAACATAGAAGTAGAAGTGGTTGACGCCAAGCTTAACTACAATCTGCTTTTCGGCCGCAGTTGGACTCACGCCATGTTATGCGTACCGTCCACCCTCTTCCGACTTCTTAAGTTCCCTCATGAGGGCAAAATCGTTACTGTGGATCAGTTGTCTTTCTTCACCTCCACCTCTGAGAACAACGTTCCTTACGTGGATCAGATCCCCAATCCCCCTAATAGTGTAGGATTCGGTCTCTTCAAGGACCCCGTCCTCATGGGTATTTTTCCCACGCCACCATCGCACACCGTTCAAGTTAATATGATCTCTAGGTCTGACGACCCATGGATCATCCCTTCGCCTGAACAGGTGACTGATTTTGGAGAATCGATGCCCTTAACTCTAGTAGAGATTAATTACTGTGAAATCATCGCCGTAACTGATCCTCCTCCTTCTCAACATGCTCCCTCGAGCATGGCTTTAGATATCTATTCTCAATCCCCCTGGCTCGGCGAGGCCGACTCGCCTGATCCTCTTAAAGAGATTTTCCCTTCTGACGAAGCCATTGTTGAAACAATGTCTCTTGAGGACCTGCCTTGGAGCGATGGACATCATCATTCCTCCTTCATGCCCAGCCTGGGGGCAATGTCCGATTGTCTAGAGCGTTTCACATCTCAGGTTCCTACTCCCCCTCTCCAGACGCCTATATTGACACATGAGGTCCTTTCGGAAGGAAACCTGAGCAACATTACTCAAACCACTCCAATCGACATCTCCGTCAAACCGGGGATAGTCGAGAACATACATGTGGGAGTAACTTGTTCTCTTGATGAGATACGAGTTTATACTGACCTTTTCCGTGAATTCAGAGACGTGTTCGCTTGGTCCTACGAGGAAATGCCTGGGATTGATCCCAGCATAGTAGTGCACGAGATTCCTACCTATCCCGGTGCGAAACCCGTGCGCCAACGCCTACGCCCAGTGCATCCTTGCAAAGCCGCTGCCATTAAAGCAGAAGTTGAAAAACTTCTGAACGCGGGCTTCATTTACTCGATTCCCCTCACAGAATGGGTCTCAAATATTGTCCCTGTAGATAAGAAACAGGGTACTATAAGAGTCTGTGTTGATTACCGTGATATTAATAGAGCCTATCCTAAGGACAACTACCCAACTCCCTTCATAGATCAAATCATTGACGAATGTGCTGGGAGTGAGATTTATTCCCTGATGGACGGCTTTTCTGGGTATAATTAGATAAATATTTTACCTGTCGATCAACATAAGACTGCATTCATCTGTCCGTGGGGTACCTTTGCTTATAAAAAGCTCACGTTCGGCTTGAAGAACGCTGGAGCTACTTTTCAACATGCTATATCTTACGCATTCCACGACATACGCCATATCGTTCAGCCTTATCTGGACGATCTACCAGCTCACTCAGCTCGGCGAGAGGACCATCCCGAACACCTCCGCCAGATTTTCCTTTGTTGCAGACGCTATAATATCCGGCTTAACCCTCATAAATGCGTCTTTTGCATGGATTCTGGCCGCCTTTTGTGGTTTATAGTCTCCAAGGACGGGATTCGCCTCGACCCTCTAAAAGTCGAGGCTATTCTTAATCTCCCATCGCCTTCCTCGTTACACCAATTGCAAAGTCTGCAGGGAAAAGCTAATTTCCTTTGACGCTTTATACCGAACTACGCAGAAGTGACCAAAGGATTCACGCGTCTTTTAAAGCAAAACGTTCCCTTTCGTTGGGAAGAGATTGCTCAACGATCCTTTGAGAAACTTAAGACGTTACTTGTTAATGCTCCATTGCTTTGTCCTCCAAACTATCACCGTGATTTCACTCTATATTTGGCCGCCGCGTTTAGCACCATAACTATGGTTCTGGTGCAGGATGACGATGATGGAAATGAACACGTTGTTTATTATCTATCACGGAATCTTCTCGACACAAAAACACGTTACGCTCACGTAGAGAAATTAGCATTAGCCGCAGTGCAAGATGTGCAGCGTTTCTGCCACTACATCCTGCTGCGTACAGTAACTGTGGTTTCGGATTGCAACCCCATGGCGTACATTCTATCTTGACAATTACTGGGGGGGCAAATACTCCAAATGGATCGTTATCCTTCAGGAGTTCGACTTAGAGTTTACCACTGCTAAGTCGACTAAAGCACTGGTTTTTGCGGATCTCATTTACTCCCTCCCGACAGACTCCACCCCATCTCACTCTGAGGAACATATCCCGGACGAAACCCTCTTCCTTATCAATACTCGCGATCCATGGTACAGCGACATTATTGTGTATCTTCAAACATCGACGTTCCGATCTGAGTTGACCAAGGATGCCCGACGTCGGATTTGGCATCAATCTCAACCCTACCGCATAGTAGGAGATACTTTATACCGGGTTGGAGTAGATTCGGTGCTCCACCGGTGCTTGACCCTAGAGGAGGCTGAAAGAGTCTTGAATGACTGTCACAGTGGCGCCTGTGGTGGTCACATGTCCGGATATGCCACCGCCCAGAAGATTCTGCGTGCAGGCTACTTCTGGCCATCGATATTCAAAGATTGTATTCTTGCAGTCCAAAAATGTCATGCGTGCCAGGTTTTTCAGCGCAAGATGCACGCGCCCCCTCTCCCTCTGCATCCTGTCATTACTGTCGGCCCTTTTGCAAAATGGGGCGTAGATTTCATGATGTGTAACCCTCATTCGGCCGGGGGGCATGCATATATAATCGTCGCTGTCGACTACTTTACTAAGTGGGCCGAAGCGATGCCTACACTAGCCGCCGACGGTAAGACAGCTGCCCAGTTTATTTTCAACCACATTATTGCGCGTTTCGGGGTCCCTCAGGCCATTGTTACCGATCATGGCACTCATTTTCGAGATTACATGATGGCCGAGCTGACATCAAGATTGGGCTTACGACATGATAGCTCAACGCCATATTACCCTCAGGCAAATGGCCAGGTTGAAGCTGTGAACAAAGTTTTGGTCACAATGCTTCAATGAACAATTGGTATTCATAAGTCCAATTGGCATCTCCAATTGTTCTCAGCTCTATGGGCCTATCGGATGTCAGCAAAGAATGCGACTAGATTCACACCATTCCAATTGGTGTATGGTCTGAAAGCGACTCTTCAGGTTGAGTGCGAAATTTCTTCCTTAAAGTTGGCTATGGAACTTTTGCCCGACACTTCTCCTGAAGAAGAGCGTCTCTTGTATTTGGAACAGCTGGATGAAACCTGCCGCTTGGCTGCTTTAGTCATTGAAGCACAGAAGAAGCGAGTCAAAGCCCACTTTGATCAATCTGTATCTCCGCGTTCCTTTGTCGAAGGGGACCTCGTCCTCTTATACGACCAAGCGCACGACAAACTTGGAGCAGGCAAGTTCCAACCCATGTGGCATGGGCCTTACATAGTAAAACAAGTATTGAAAAATGGGGCTTATGAGCTCATTGATTACGAAGGAGTTCCATTGGCGCAGCCTAGAAATGGGTTGTACCTTAAAAAATACTACGCTTGAGTTATTTTTGGTGTGGTGTGTGTACATAGGTTTGTATATTCATTTGTGTGCATGTATGGTGTGGTGTGCGTTGTAAGCGTTTTTCTGCTGATTGGGTCTTCCTGATTGTGCAGATGTCTATTACTCCGTTTGTGGGTTTCGCGGACGGTGTCTCCCGCAGTACCAGGAATCTATCCTCGGCAGCCTGGGTAATCTATGATCCTGCTAGTGAGTTGGTTAATTTGCAAGGGGTGTGTCTAGGGCCTACCACAAATAATGTTGCGGAGTATAGTGTTGTTTTAGAATTATTAACCGAGGCTGTTAACCTCGGCATCCGTGCATTACTTGTGTATCTGGACTCACAGCTTGTAGTATTACAACTTAACGGTCATTATTCAGTAAGAAACCCATCCATTTTACGTCTGTATCTACGTATTCGTTTACTGGAAAGGAATTTTGATTATATCACATATCAACACGTACCCAAGCATATGAATACATTAACAGATGCAGTGGCTAATTTGGTTTTAGATAGACATTTGCGCAACTTATAAACAAAAACATCATCACATGTAAAAAGATCCATCCAGAAATAGATATATAGATATATGTGTCGAATAGTTTGCAGTACATCACATAAAGTCAAAAATATACATGTTTGTCTAATATAGCCGAAGACAACATGTCTCTCTCAAAAAAAACATGCATATGAAAGCCCTAAATAAGCTAATCAGCATGGTGCTCGTGGTAGCACGCCACCGCGCGCACCAATCGCCTTAGCAGTCTGTGAAGGCGACTAGGCACCCCCACAGTGTGTCGCAGGTAAGCTAATGGGACGTCTGCCAGCCGTGCATAGTCCGGAATTCCCCGGGCAATGCCCTCCAGGTTCTAGATCAGCTCGCTCCCTTCACCACCCTCAGCTTGAGGGTCATGTACGAGATGGGTCCTCCACGCAATGGGTGACATGCCCGCGGGCCTCTCTGGGCCAACGTCTGCATTCACATAAAATTGTTGTTAGAACGAACATGTATTACCAAAAAAATCATAAATACATAAAAATCAAAAAGAGAATCATACCCAGCTCCTCATCCCAGTCCTCCCCCTCCGGGAGCGAAAGATCGGGATCTCCGATGAAATCAGTCCCAGCATAAGGCCAATCCTCAACCACGATCAGTTGACGCCGTAACCACCCAAAGAACTCAGGTCTCCAAGACATCTGTTGACCTCCTCTTGACCTGGGCATAAGTGCTGCCCAGCGAGCCATCCTTGGCTCCCTCGGTATCGGCTTGGCAACTATTGCCCCTTGGCCTTGGAAAATGGGTAGTCGTTCCAGGATGAACGACACCAGAATGGAACCGTAGCCAAACTGCTTTAGTTTGGCTTGCTTGCATCTTGTTAGTTGCCTCTTGATATTGCTTGTCACTGCTGTAGCCCAATCGAACAGTGTAGGATTCATACACTCGGAGGCTAGTATGAGTTGGGCCTTGATTGCCTCATGTGGAGCTTGCGATCCTGCAGCTCGTGTAATGGTATGAAGCACTACCCTGAGTGCTAGGTCGCGGACAATGTGGATGTCCACCTTCCCGCTTCCCGATCCTATTCGTGCCCCTGGGCACACTCTTGCCATTACCATGTCCATTTTCTCTCCGGAAGGTCTGCTGTCAGTTATGATTGGCACTGGACCTTTGCGCGACAATCCGGTTATAAAGTAAACATCAGAGACCTCAAGAGTTAATACTTGGTCCCGAAGTTTGAACACTTCCTCATTTTCATCCCATATGCTGACCAAGTACTGTAGCAGCTCAGGTTGAGTTCGTAAGCATGGCGTAAGGAAGAATTTTTTGAGTCCACAGTTCTTGAGTGCATTCATACAGGCTTCATTTTCCATAGCCATTTCATTTTCCTCCCCATGTTCCCTCTCCTTCCATTCGATAACCATTTTGCCTGAATACCTGCACCAACATGGTCAAAAATCCCTTGTTAGATCTCTGTTACACCTGAAAATCCATATGGATGGCTCACATTTTAGAAATCTAAAGCGAAAAACAGCGTTGCGCCATTGGCGCGACCCCTTAGTGAGTAAAAGTCCATTGGCGCGGGTCCGTGCCCGATACCCGCGCCAATGGGCGGAGCCCTAAAATTTCAAAAGGTCTCCTCCAGAGGTCGAATATGCAATGGAAACTCATAAAAAATGGATTAAAATGGAGCTTAAGGGAGCGCCTTTTACCTGGAACAGACGAGGATCTGAATGATGACCCGGATTAGTCGTAATCACCGCCGCAAGTTTGCACACAAACAGACCACTGTTGCTCTCCAAGTGAGGTAAAAAGTAAAAGTAAATTTGTTTTACCATTTGAAGCCTATTTATAACTTTTCAAGTCAAAAATTAGGTTTTAAAAGTCATTTTTCTCAATATTTTGATATATTTTTGTCGAAAAATGGATTTTACACTTGCTTTTCTGTGCAGCGACAGGTTTCTTCGCAGCTTCGACGGTGATACGAGTTGTATTTTATACTTTTTCGGACTTGGTAAAAAACACGAAAAAGTCATTTTGGAGTCATCTTTCAGCTCTTTTCTGACTCTCTAAACATGAAAAGATTGTCGAGTCCCTTGTCGTTTCGATCTCGTTAAAGTGGCCCCGAAACGACATCTACCCAGTATACATTTACCCCTTTTTCGGGCTGGGATAGATTACTTACGAAAAAGGAATACCCTAGCCTATCGCGACTAGGAGGTTTTCTCAGACATAGTTTTCTACTTTTGCGATCTGAGGAACTATTTACGAAAAGGGACCATCGGAGTTTACTTTTCTGTTGTCTTTTCAAACTCTCTAAACATAAAAAGACGCCGAGTTTTCCCTTTGTCAAACTCGTTAAACCCTGATGACATCGGATCCAGTAGTAATGACGATATTCGAGTTTCTCCTTCCTAGGGCTCGTTAAATGTACTAGGATGGATTCGTCCGAATGACGAACTTATATTACAAGCATATGCTATCCCCTTCAAGCTTGTTTTCAAAAATAATTGGGGTACTCGCCAAGAATGGTGGGGAAAAATGGAACCAGCATCATTGTCGTGTCCATAAGAGGCCGCCTTGAAGGCGGCACTTGGTCCGCATTCGTGCCTGCCAGAGACCTCATCTCGTTTTCCACTTGCTTCCGTGGGTTTGGGTAATCCATTTTGACCTCTCATTTGCTCGTTGCCTCGTCGTAATGACCTTTGATCTTTTGATGTCAAATACTGCCAAATCCACTATCATGCTGCCAATATGTTCAAGAGAAGTTGACCTCTGCAAGTACCAACCTTCCTCTAATTCTCATCTGACCATGATTCACAAAAACATTATGTTCCTCTATCTCGTGTCGATGATGTGGGGAACATTATGGCCCACCTTCGATCAAGGTCACTTCCCATCGACTTCAGTTCATTATCCAGTAGGTTACCCAGAGGCTCCTCCGTGTACCTTGGAGCCGCACGCTCCTCAATGGCAAGTACTTCTCACTGTGAGGATTTGAGAGCTTGGCCTCCGATCAGCAGATTATACGAGTGTTCGACGCTGTACCCCACCTGACCACATGCCATAGATTGTACCTATAGTACCTTGAGGGCCATTGTCATTATTGGTGGTACCTCTCGCGTCTGTTAACAACTTTCATCATTGGTTGGTAATTAGGCGATGTTCTCGCATGTTCGACTTCATCTCACTTATTCACATGCTTGAACTTGTACTTTGTTCGGGTTGAGATGGAGCGCAAGACCCTAGATTTTTCCTGTTAGAATCCAGGTTGCGATTTTGTGGATTACTATGATTGGTTACATGACTCACTGATTGGATGGCTGCAACCATACCTGAGTCTCTTTATCGATCCTTATTGGATGGCTGCGTCCATGCCTTGGATCTAGATTCTTGTATACTCTGTTATGGATGGATGCGCCCATACCACACATATATCATGTATTTGAGATATCAATTGTACTTATCTACGCAGGTTTTCCGACGACAGTGTTTTTAGTTGGACACGTTCTCGTAAAGTATTTCACCCCTTTCTCTCTTTCGGGCCTCATGCTTTAGGGGGCATCTGTTACACAACAATTTGTCACCGTCCCTGCAATTCCCTGTCCTGCACATTGGAGGGCTTATTCCGTGACCTGTGAGCAGTGACATGATCTGAAAACACTTTCATGGAATTCCCCTAGACATGGACTTTCATTCCCCTGAAGACAACTCCTTGTGAAAAACCCTAAAAATATCCTTTTTATCCTTGGCGCGACTCGTCAGTGTTATACCCGCGCCAATGGGGGAAATCCTTCAAAGAGGGCGCGCCAAATAGTGCTCTGTCCCAGAGTCGCACCTGCGCCAGGCTTAATAAGGAGTGTTTTTAAAAAATAAATGGCGGAATATTGACTCCAACTAACTCCTGAACTGGTCTCTAAATTGAGTTGGGAGGTTGGCTCCGGATCTCCATGTAGAGGAAGTGGTTTTCCACCTCTCATGGAAGCTTCCTTGAGGATAGGGCCAATCCCATGATTATAGGGATCTCAACTCCCCTTCCACCATCTATATAAGCTTGCCATTTTCCTTTGCAAGCTAGTCTCCAAGAGCCTTTATAGCCTAAAGAATGTTGCAATAGTCCTCATAGAGCCAAATCAGTAGCAAGGAGATTGACAATCGAAGAGAGAGGCTTGTCCCATCCCCGACGAGCTTTAGCGAAATGTATTCCATTGACAACTAGCCAAAGGAAGATTCAGCGTCAGAGCCAGGTTGTATTTTCCTTTGTATTAATTAACGATAAGAAACTATTGGTGATGGTTCCACTTGTATTGTTCATTATTATTATGGGTTGTGTCTTCTCTGACTGATACATAATTGCATATATCCGGTTTTACGCTTGTGTTTGTCGTGTTTCTTGTGTGTGTGTGTGTGTTCGATCGCTGCAAGCGAGAGGATTGCATCCGGAGCAAGGAAACGGGAGCGCCATCTTCTCTACGAACAACAACCGTTGGACTTGAGGTAGCCTTCTTCGCCATTTGGTTTACCGCAATTAGGAACTTGCACCTTAGCGTCAAATGATTGCCAGGGAGCCCGATCCGGGGCTACAGGAAGCCCGTCCGGCGAGTAGGATTTGATTTTTACGGGCGCGATAAATGAAAACACTTCACTCTGGACATGTCGCGCTCCTTGCCTTCTTCGCCCACCTCAGATTTGGAATAGTATTTCTTTCCCTTCCCCTTCTTCGCCTTACCAGCCAAGGCGCAATTTTCTTCATCATCTTCCTTAGATGAAGATCCATCCCTGGTATTCCGCCTGAATTCTTCTTGCACCAAATCTGACCAAAGTCGTTCCCAATCTGGCAACTTTTCCCTCCCATTGACAGAGTCCTGATGACTATGCCAACTCTTGGGAAGTCCTAGAAGAGCTAGGCTCACCAAGTCATCATCGCCGATAGTAATTCCAATCGCTCCCAATCTCATCCCGACCATAGTTATTAAACCGGAATGTGTGACCAAACTCAGACAAAATGAACCGGTTTCGAACCGAATAAGGCCCAACCGGTAGCGTCGTATCCATCGGAACCTATTTTTAAAAAATACATTAAATAATTAACTTTTAATAAAAAAAAACTATTTTTAAGATTTGCAACCATGATTCCAAGCCAATAGAGACAAAATATGCAAAGTTTGCTCATTTATATACCATGCAAAGGTGAATATATCAAAATGTAGTTGTCATGCTATTACCGCCCAGTATCAAGCATAAGAAGACAGAAATAATAGATGCATCATAATCCAATTTGGTGTTTAAATTAAATAGGGTCTAGCTATGAGAGAAAAGCCACATCAGTGTAAGGAGGAAGCTTCTCAAGTGGAAAGCGATCCACTTGGGTATGAGATGTAGGCCCTGCAAAGGAAAAAGCACACCACATTAACAAAAATTACCCAAATCGAGGCACATGCAACTTGGGTAAGATACCACCCCTGGGAGTACCTTAATTTTTCCAACTAATGACTGAGTTTTAATGAAGTCTTCAGTGAGAGTTTCTGGCATACAGTTTGTTAGCACACTATTGTAGGTGTAATTTTCTTCTATTTGTTTCGAATATAAAGATACATAGATAGGAATATGTAAGCAGACTTCAATCCAACAACTCTTATACAGTATTTACTCAAAAAATAGCATAAACCATGAATATACATTGCATTAACAACATGCTAGAAAATACAATCATATTATCATTTAATGGCATAGGCTAAAGATCTGAGAAAATAGGGGAACCTGACTTCCAAGGCAATGAATAGACTTCAATATGTTGCTTTACTTCTTGTACAATATCCCCGTATGATTTGCAGGAGTAGGCCCTTCAAATCTCTGCCTCGAACCTTTTGCTACATCCACATAACTCGTCACAAGGGAACCTCTGCCTTGGCCGGTTAGGTGGCCGGTTTATGTCCGGTTAGGTTTGGTTAACCGCCCGAAATTGGTGAAGCCCTCCTCTAAACCCGGTTGCATGGCCTGGGCTTTGACCTACGGGGAGGGGAGGAAAGTTGACTGCCGGCTTGACCTAGTTACGTGCTCCTCAAACCGGCCGGTTTCGATAACTATGATCCCGACATTGGAAAAACTTTGTTAAATATATCAAAACCAGTCAAACCAGCCGGTTTCGATAACTATGATCCCGACATTGGACAAACTTTGTTAAATATATCAAAATAGTGTCGCCTTTCTCCATTCTGATTTTCCTGAGCTTGTCCTTCAGTGCCAATTTTCTATGATCACTGCTGCTCTAAAACAGATCTGTCAAAGCCTTCCACATTGCATATGGAGTCTCTTGGCCATGGAGACTTGAGACAATGTGGTCTCGTACTCCCTCCAGTAAGATCCTCCTCACCCTTGCAACCTTCTTTTGTCAAGCATCAAGATTTGTGGCATCTGCTACAATGGATTTGGGAACATCATTATCAATGAATTCTTTCAAACCATTGTCCTCCAGTACTGCCCCCATCTTGTATTTCCACGTAATATAATTAGAACTGCCCTCGAGTGCATACTCCAATCTCAAGCCATTGAAAGCCATTTCGATCTTGATCTTCCTGTTGCACCAAGAATACTTCTGCAAATTTGAATTCTATTCAGTCAAAAAATCTTCTTCTCCTCCACTATAGTGATTTCATGTGCTCCGATACCATGTAGAAATTATACAAAAATATGTATATCAATATATTCAATCCAATCAAGAAATGTACTAAAGCTAGATACTGAATCCTTATACAAATAAATTGCGAAAAATAAAAATGATCGCCAATCACAACAAGTAAAGAAAGAATCAAATCAAACCACAACACAGATAATTTCCCGGGAAAGCTTACTACTCAAACCGCTCTATCTTCTATTGTATATTCCACTAGGAATCATGAAACAATTACAATGCACTCTTCTCACAAGAGTCTTATGCAATCTACCTATCATCTCACACTGATCCAAACAAAATCGGCCCAACACTTAGCCAATTATCAACCTGTCTTCAGCCTGCCTTGCTCACGCAATTCCTGATGAATGCAATCCCTATTCTTTAAGAATTTCAGCCTTCCTCAATTGCGTTGAGTATCATGGGCATCCTGTGGTGTTTTAACTGCATCTGGGCAGTCTGCTAAGATCACAACTGATAGTTAGCTTCCCTTTAAACTTTGTCTCAATTTGGTCTCCATGGAACTGACATGCATGCAACTATTAATGGTAAATCATTAGTTGCATGATAGATCATTGCATGTGAATTAAATCTGATTTAATTCACTTGATCTCTCACTAGTGCAACAAACTGTTACAACTAGTTCAAATGACTTTAACTCACTTAATTGAGTTAACTGATTTCTAATGCATTAAACTCATGCACTTAACTGCAAGTCGAACTCCATAACTAATAGAATCACTCTGCATGCCTCACCAACCCCCTTCAACTTGAAATTCATGATCTAACTAAGTTTATCACACTCATTTAACTATTACAAGTGATTATGAGATAAGATTACATTTTATTGTCCAATTTAATTAAGGGATAATTAAATTAGACACATTTCCAATTTATTAAATAAATTGAATTGCACAATAATGTATCACTAGGACCCATCACTACATGACCTGTGGTCCCATACTAGTGTAGGTGCTGTCATGTTATTTCTGGATGCCAATTTCACTGTTTCTTGTTGCAAATTTCAAATACCCCCCCCCCTCTCAACAAAAAAGAAATGTCCTCTGCATGTGCACATGCACCTCTTTGCATGCGACATGCAACACTTCTCTAGTGTTTCTCGCACATGCAATGTTTGCATGAAACACTTATCTAGTGTTGTTCGCACATGAAAATCTTGAATGCAACACTTCTGAAACTGAATAACCTCCAAACAATTGAATTAGTATAATTCATATGTTAGTAGATTCTTCTGACTACTACTAGCTACTGCACATGTCTACTAGACTCTCTGCACTGTTGACATCTGCATCCATGCACTCTGCACTGCTACCAACTTTGGTCTGTGCTCCAATATCTGACACCTATCACTCTGATTTTTGTCTTCCTAACATCTAACTGCATCAATCTAACCGATCCCGCTACTGTTGTACTGTGGGCTCCTTGTATCCAAGTTCGATCTATGAGACACACCATCTCTAAGACCCTGACATAATTTATTTTTGGGATTAATTTTGTACATCGCCCC